>CM031233.1:11531949-11709439 GCA_018340775.1 Taxus wallichiana var. yunnanensis
CCTAGGTGAGCTACCTGAGCCATTTCCTATGCAAGATCAAAGGTGAGCTTATCGGTAATCTCTCGAGGTGAGCTTACATACGAGCTACAGATGAGCTAATGGTGAGTTGGAAAGAAATCTCAAGGTGAGTCTGGCAAGGTGAGCTTAAAAGCAAGTTTACAATGTGAGCTATCACCGAGCTTCTAGGTACTCAGCGGTGACCTCGCAGCAAGAAAGGTCCCCATCATGCTACTTAGTGAGATGACAAGTAACTCAAGTAAACCGAATCAGAGAGCTACTCATTGAGCTCTTAGGCAAACTCCACTGAGCCGGTTAGGTGAGCTCCCATGTGAGCTACTTGGCAAGCTGCTCGACGAATGGTAAATTTGAGGTGAGCTACTAAATGAGCTCAAGGTGAGTTAGCAAGGTGAGATCCTCAATGAGATCAAGGCAAGTTGATAGGTGAGCTACGATGTGAGTTGGCAAGGTGAATTGTCAGGTGAGCTCCCATGTGAGTTTTCAGGTGAGCTACTTGACAAGCTCCCAGGTGAGCTCTTGGGTGAGCTCAAGGCGAGCCTGCAAGGTGATATTTTAGGTGAGCTCCCAGGAAAGTTTTTGGGTAAGCTCAAGTCGAGCTACTATATGAGCTCCTACATGAGCTACTTGTTGATCTCCTAGCCAAGCTCCTAGGTGAGCTACTCGGTGGGCTTCTAGGTGAGCGTAAAGGTGAAATTCGTGGCAATATCTTAGGTGAGATTACATGTGAGCTACCAGATGAGCTCAAGGAGAGTTGGCAAGGCAAGCTCAAGGCAAGTTGGCAAGGTAAGGTGAGCTCCTTGGTGAGTTCTCAAGTGAGTTACTTGATGAGCTCCCGAGTGAACTCAACTCAAGCGGATTGGTGAGCTCCCAGAAGAGCTCAAAGGCAAGCTAATTTGCGAGCTATTCGGTGAGCTCCCTAGCAAGCTACTTCAGGTGAGATCCCAAGCAAGCTACTGGTGAGCTCCTAGGTGAGGTCCCTAGAAAGCTACTCGGTGAGCTCATAAGTGAGCTCAAGACAACCTACTCGATGAGCTACTCGGTGATCTCCAGGTGAGCTATTATGTGAGCTCTTAGGTGAGATACTTAGCGAGCTTCTTGAAAACTCTTAGGTGAGCTACCACATGAGCTCAAGGTAAGTTGGTAAGGTGAGCTCCTCAGCAAGCTCAAGGTGAGTTGGCAAGGTGAGCTGATAGACGAGATCCCATGTGAGTTTCTGGCCGAGCTGTCAAGAGAGCTCCCATGTAAGTTTTTAGGTGAGCTGCTTGACGAGCTCCTAGGAAAGCTCAAGTCAAGCTCCCAAGTGAGTTTCTGGGTAAGCTGAAGTTAATGAGGTCTTAGGTGAGTTTCTTAGTGAGTTCCCAGGTGAGCTCAAAGGTGAGCTTATCGGTAATCTCTGAGGTGAATTTACATGCGAGCTACCAGATGAGGTAAAGGTGAGTTGGAAAGGTGAGATCAAGGTGAGTTAGTAAGGTAAGCTCAAGGCAAGCTGGCAAGGTAAGCTTTCAAGAGAGCTCCTAGGTGAGTTCCAAGGTGTGTTACTTGACGAACTCCTAGGCAAGCTCAACTCGAGTCGATTAGCAAGCTCTCAGAAGAGCTCCCAAGGGAGCTACTTGGCAAGCTCTTAGGTGATGTCCCCAGTGAGCTACTCATTGACCTCACAAGTGACCTCAAGTCAACCTACTTAGCAAGCTACTCAGTGAGCTCCCAGGTGAGCTATTAGGTCAGCTCCTAGGTGAGCTACTTGGTGAGCTACTCAACAAAATCAGAGGTGAGCTACCATATGAGCTCAAGGTGAGTTGGAAAGGTGACCTCTTCAGTGAGCTCAAAGTGAGCTAGAAAGGTGAGCTTATAGGTAATCTCCCATGTGATTTTTTGGGTGAGTTGTTAGGTTAGCTCCCATGCAAGTTTTTGGGTGAGCTGCTTGACGAGCTCTCGAGTGAGCTCAAGTCAAGCTACTCGGTGAGATCATGGCTGAGCTCAAGGTTAGGTGGTAAGGTGAGATATTAGGTGAGCTTCTAGGTGAGTTTCCAGGTAATCTCAAGTTGAGCTTCTTGCCAAGCACCGAACCAAGCTCCTAGGTGAGCTTCTTGGTGAGCTCCTAGGTGAGCTTCTTAGTGAGCTCCTAGGTGAGCTCAAAGGTGAGTGTATTGGTAATCTTGTAGGTGAGCTTACATGTGAGCTACAAGATAAACTCAAGATGAGTTGCCAAGGTGAGCTCAAGGTGAGTTGGCGAGGTGAGCTATCATTTGACCTCCGAGGTGAGTTCCCGTGTAGGTTACTAAATGAGCGCTTGGTCAAGCTCAACTCGAGCTGATCGATGAGCTCTTAGAAGAGCTCCAAGGTGAGCTACTTAGTGATCTATTTAGTGAGCTCATAGGTGAGCTGCTACATGAGCTCCCAAGTGAGATAATTGGTGAGCTACCAAGCGAGGTCCCTGCCAAGTTACTCGGTGAGCTCACAAGTGAGCTCAAGTAATCATACTTAGTGAGCTACTCGGTGAGCTCTTAGGTGAGCTATTAGGTGAGCTCCTAGGTTAACTACTTGTCGATCTACTCAATAAACTTTGATGCAAGCTACCTAACAAGCTGAAGGTGAGTTGGCAAGGTGAGCTCCTCAGGGAGCTCAAGGTAAGGTTACAAGGTGTGATGTCAGGTGAGCTCCCATACGAGTTTTTGGGTGAGCTGTATTATGAGCTCCTAGACCAATTCAAGTCAAGATGCTCCTTGAGATCTTAGGTGAGCTCAAGGTGAGCTATCAGGAAAGATCCCAAGTGATTTTTAGGGCAAGCTCAAGTTGAGATGCTCGATGAGCTCCTACGTGAGTTGCTTGCCAAGCTCCTATGTGAGCTACTTGGTGAGCTCCCAGGTGAGCTACTTAGCAGGCTTCTTAACGAAATTTGAGGTCAACTACCACATGAGCTCAAGGTGAGTTGGCAAGGTGAGCTCCTCACTGAGCTTGAGGCAAGTTGATAGATGAGCTCCTATATAAGTTTCTTGGTAAGTTGTCAAGTGAGCTCCAATGTGAGTTTTCAGGTGAGCTACTTGACGAGCTCCTGGGCGAGCTCAAGTTGAGCTGGTAAATGAGATCCTAGGTGAGTTACTTACTTGAGCTCCCACCTGACCTCTTAGGTGAGCAGCTTAATGAGCTCCTAGGAAAGATCAAAGGTGAGCTTGTTGGTAATCTCTAAGGTGAGCTAACATGTGAGCTACCAGATCAACTAAAGGTGAGTTGGCAAGGTGAGCTCCCATGTGAGTTGGCAAGGTTAGATCCCATGTAAGTTTTTAGGTGAGCTACTTGATGAGCTCTCGGATGAGCTCAAGTTAAGCTTCTCGGTAAGCTCTTGGGTGAGACTCAAGTTAAGCTTTACTCGGTAAGCTCTTGGGTGAGCTCAAGGTGAGATGGCATGGCGAGCTCCCATATAAGTTTCTAGGCAAGCTAGAGTCGAGTTGCTCGATGAGCTCCTAGGTGTTCTACTTGCCGAGCTCACAGCCGAGCTCCTAGGTAAGCTACTCAAGAAGCTCCCATGCGAGCTCCCATGCGAGCTTAAAGGAAAACTTGTTGGAAATCTCTAAGGTGAGCTTACATTCGAGCTACCAGATGAGCTCAAAGTGAGTTGGCAAGGTAAGTTGGTAAGGAGAGCTGTTAGGTGAGATCCCAGGGAATTTCCCAGGTAAGTTACTTGACGAGCTCCAAGGTGAGCTCAACTCGAGTTGATCGGCAAGCTCCGAAAGATCTCCCAGGTTAGCTACTTGGCAAGGTATTCAGTTAGCTCCCAAGAAAGTTACTAGGTGAGCTCTAAATTGAGCTACTTGGCAAGCTCTCGGGCAAGATCACGATAATCTATTCAAAGTGAGCTAACAAGTGAGCTCCCATGTGAGGTATTAGGTGAGCTCCCAGGTGAGCTACTTGGTGAGTAGCTTGACAAACTTTGAGGTGAGCTACCAAAAGAGATCAAGGTGAGTTAGTAAGGTGAGCTCCTTACTGACCTTAAGGTGAGCTGGAAAGGTAAGCTGATAGGCGAGATCCCATGTGAATTTTGGGTGAGTGTCGGGTGAGCTCCCATGCAAGTTTTCAAGTGAGCTACTTGATGATATCTAGGGTGAGCTCAAGTTGAGCTACTCAGTGTGATCTTGGGTGAGCTTAAGATGAGCTGGCAAGGTGAGATGTCAGGTGAGCTTCTAGGTGAGTTTCCAAGCAAGCTCAAGTCTAGCTGCTCGATGAGCTCCTAGGAAAGCTACTTGCCAAGCTCCTAGCTAAGCTCCTAGGTGAGCTACTTGGTGAGCTCCCAGGTGAGCTCAAAGGCAATCTTGTCAACAATCTCATAGGTGAACTTATATGGGAGCTACTAGATGTGCTCAAGGTGAGCTCAAGGTGAGGTTGTAAGGTGAGCTCAAGGTGAGTTGGCAAGGTGAGCTCAAGGTGAGTTAGCAAGGCGAGCTCAAGGTGACTTAGCAAGATGAGCTATTAGGTGAGCTCCCAAGTGAGTTCCTAGGTGAGTTACTTGATGAGCTCCTAGGTGAGCTCAACTCGAGATGATCGGCAAGCCACCATAAAAGCTCCCATGTGACCTTCTTGGCGCACTATTCATCGAGATCCCGAGTGAGCTGCTAGGTGAACTAGCTACTTGGCGAGCTCCAAGGCAAGGTCCTTGCCAAGCTCACAAGTGAGCTCAAGTCAACCTACTCGGTGATGTGCTTGGTGAGCTCCCGGGTAAGTTGTTAGGTGAGTACCCAGGTGAGCTTCTTGGTGAGCTGGTCAACAAACTCCTAGCCAAGCTACTAGATGAGCTCTCATGTAATTTTTGGGTGATCTACTTGTTGAGCTCCGGGTGAACTCAATTCAGCTGTTTGGTGAGCTCTGGGTGAGCTCAAGGTGAGCTGGTAAGGTAAGCTCCTAGGTGAGCTACTCAGTGAGCTCCAATGCAAGCTTGTCAAAAATCCTTGAGGTTTGCTTGCATGTGAGCTATCAGATGAGCTCAAGGTGAGTTGGCAAGGTGAGCTATCAAGTGATCTCCTAAGTGAGTTAATGTATGAGCTCCTGAGTGAGATCAACTTGAGCTGATTGGTGAGCTCCAAGAAGATCTCCCAGGTGAGCTACTTGGTGAGCTTTTGGTAAGCTCCCCAGACAAGTTTCTAGGTGAGCTCCGAAGTGAGCTACTTTGCGAGCTCCCAGGTGAGATCCTTGGTAAGCTACTTGGCGAGCTCACAAGTGAGCTCAAGTCAACGTACTCTGTGAGCTACTCAGTGAGTTCCTAGGTGAGATATTAGGTGAGCTAATTTGTGAGCTACTCAAAAAAATCCAAGGTGAGCTACTAGATGAGCTCAAGGTGAGTTAGCAAGGTGAGATCCTCAACAAGCTCAAGGTGAACTGACAAGGCGAGATGATAGGAAATATCCCATGCGAGTTTCTAGGTGAGCTATCAGGTAAGCTCCCATGTGAGTTTTCAGGTGTACTACTTTACAAGCTCCTTAGTGAGCTCAAGTCGAGTTTCTTGGTGAGATCCTGGGCAAGCTCAAGGTGAGCTGGTAAGGTGAGCTATCAGGTGAGTTTTCAGGCAAGCTCAAGTCGAGCTACTTGCTGAGGTCAAAGCCAGAGCTCCTAGGTGAGCTGCTCAGTGATCTCCCAAGCTAATCTCTGCGGTGAGATTACATGTGAGCTACTAGATAAGCTCAAGGTGAGTTGGCAAGGTGATGTCAAGGTGAGTTGGTAAGGTGAGCTATCAGGAAAACTCCCAGGTAAGTTTCCAGGCTAATCGGTGAGCTCCTAGAAGAGATCCCAAATGAGCTACTTAGTGAGTTGTTTGGTGAGCTCCTAGGTGAGCTGCTAGGCAAGTTCCTAAGTGAGATACTTGGTGAGCTCCCAAGTGAGGTCCCCAGTGAGTTACTTAGTGAGATCATAAGCAAGCTCAAGTCAACCTACTTAGTGAGCTACTTGGTGAGCTCTCAGGCAAGCTATTAGGCAAGCTCCCAGGTGAGATACATGGTGAGATTCTTGAAAAACTTTGAGGTGAGATACCAGAGGAGCTTAAGGGGAGATAGTAAGGTGAGCTCCTCAGCAAGCTTAAGGTGAGTTCCTATTTGAGTTTTTAGGTGTGATATCAGGTGAGCTCCCATGTAAGTTTTTAGGTGAGTCAAGGTGAGTTGGCAAGGTGAGCTATTAGGAAAGCTCTCAGGTAAGTTCCAAGGTGGGTTACTCGATGAGCTCTTTTTCAAGCTCAACTCTAGCTGATTGGTGAGCTCCTAGAAGAGCTCCTAGGTGAGCTACTTGGGGATTTGTTTGGTGAGCTCCCGGGTGAGTACGTTAGGTAAGTTCCCAATCGAGATACTTAGAGAGCTCCTAGGTGAGGTCCCGGTGAGCTACTCGGTGAAATCATAAGAAAGCTCAAGTCAACCTACTCGGTGAGCTATTTAGTGAGCTCTCAGGTAAGCTATTAGGTAAGCTCCCAAGTGAGCTACTTGGTGAGCTACTCAAAAAACTCTGAGGCGAGCTACTAGATGAGCTCAAGGTTACTTAGCAAGGTGAGCTCCTCAGTGAGGTTAAGGCAAGCTAGCAAGGTGAGATCCCATTTGAGTTTTTAGGTGTGCTGTCAGGTGAGCTCCCATGTGAGTTTTTGGGTGAGTTACATGATGAGCTCCCAGAGTGAGCTCAAGTCGAGCTAGAAAGGTGAGCTTAAGATAAGTTTGTCGGGTGAGTTTCAGTAAGCTCAAGTCAAGCTGCTCGACAAGCTCCCACATGAGCTACTTGATGAGTTCCTAGCTAAGCTCCTAGGTGTGCTACTTGATGAGTTCCTAGGTGAGCTCAAAGGTGAGCTTGTCCACAATCTCTTAGGTTAGCTTACATGTGAGCTACTAGATGAGCTCAAGGTGAGTTGGCAAGGTGAGCTCCCAAGTGAGTTCCCATGTGAGTTACTTGAAAATCTCTTAGGTGATCTCAACTCGATCTGATCAGTGAGATCCTAGAAGAGCTCCCAAGCAAGCTACTTGGCGAATTTTTTCAGCAAGCTCTTAGGTGATCTACTAAGTGAGCTCCAAAGTGACCTACTTGGTGAGCTCCTAGGTGAGCTCCCAATGAGCTTCTCAGCGAGCTCACAAGTGAGCTCAATTCAACCTACTCACTGAGTTGCTAATTGAGCTCCCAGGTGAGCTCTAAGGTGAGATGCTCGACAAACTCTATACTGCGAGTTATTGGCGAGCTCCGGGTGAGCTCTAAAGGAAGATACTTGGAAAGCTCCCAGGAAAGGTCCCCAGTAAGCTTCTTGGTGAGCTCACAAGTGAGCTCAAGTCAACCTACTTGGCAAGCTATTTGGAGAGCTCCCTAGCGAGGTACTTAGTGAGCTCCCATTTGAGGTCCCCTGCGAAGCTGCTCGGTGAGCTCACAAGTGAGATCAAGTCAAGCTACTCGGTGAGTGGCTTGGTGAACTCATTGGTGAGATATTAAGCGAGCTCCCAGGTGAGCTGTTAGGTAAGCTCCAAGGTGAGATGTTAGGTGAGCTCCAGGGTGAGTTGTTAGGTGAGCTCGTAGGTGAGCTACTTGGTGAGCTACTTGAAAAAATGAGGCGAGCTACCAAATGAGCTCAAGATGAGTTGGAAAGGTGAGCTCAAGGTGAGTTGGCAAGGTGAGATGTCTAGTAAGCTCCCAAGTGAGTTACTTGATGAGCTCCGGGTGAGCTCAACTCATCCCGATCCGTGAGGTCCGAGAAGATCTATGAGGCGAGCTACTTGGTGAGTTATTTTGTGAGCTACTTGGCAAGTTGTTGGCGAGCTCCGGGTAAGTTGTTATGTGAACTCTAAAGTGAGATAATAGGTGAGCTCCCAAGCGAGTTCCCGACAAGTTGCTTGGCAAGCTCACAAGTGAGCTAAAGTCAACCTACTTAGTGAACTACTCGGTGAGCTCCCAGGTGAGCTATTAGGTAAGATCCTATGTGACCTAATCTATGAGCTACTCGAAAAACTCTACGGTGAGCTACCAGAACATTTCAAGGTGAGTTGGTAAGGTGAGCTCCTCAACGAGCTCAAGGAAAGCTAGTAAGGTGAGCTAATAGGTAATCTCCCATGTGAAGTTCTCAGGTGAGTGTGTGGGTGAGCTCCCATGTGAGTTTTTAGGTGAGCTACTTGACAAGTAGCTCACCCTAAAACTCACCTGGGAGCTCACTTGACATCTCTCCTTGCTAGCTTGCCTTTAGTTCACCCAGGAGCTCACTGAGTAGCTTGACTTGAGCTCTCCCAGGAGCTCTTCAAGTAGCTCACATGAAAACTTGCATGGGAGCTTGCCTGACAATTCACCTTGATAACTTACACGGGAGCTAACCTTGCCAACTCACCTTGAGCTCATCTAGTAGTTCACCTCAAAGTTCATTGTGTAGCTCTCTAAGTAGCTCACCTGGGGGCTCACTTGATAGCTCACCTGGGAGCTAACTGAGAAATTCATCTAGTAGGTTGACTTGAGCTCACTTGTGAGCTCACTGAGTAGCTCGTTGGGGACCTCTCCTATGAGCTCGCCAAGTAGCTCACTTCGTAGCTCACCTAGTAGCTCACCGAATGGCTTGCCAAGTAGCTCACCTGATAGCTCTTTTGGGATCTCAATGATCAGCTTAAGTTGAGCTTGCCTGGGAGCTCATTGAGTAACTCACCTGGGAACTCACATGGGAGCTCGCTTAGTAACTTGCCTTACTAACTCACCTTGAGATCACCTTGCCAACTCAGCTTGAGCTCACCTTACCAACTCACCTTGTGCTCATCTGGTAGTTTACATGTAAGCTCACCTTCGAGATTTCCAACAAGCTTACCTTTGAGCTCTCCTCGGAGCTCACCTAGGAGCTCAGCTAGGAGATCGGCAAACAGCTCACCCAGGAGCTCATCGAGTAGCTTGACTTGAGCTTGCCTAAAAATTACCTAGGTGCTCACCTAATAACTCACCTTGCCAGCTCACCTTAAGCTCACCTAGGAGCTCACTGAGTAGCTCAACTTAAGCTTACCCGAGAGCTCATCAAGTAGCTCATCTGGTAGCTTACCTCGGAGTTCATTGAGAAGCTCATCAAGTAGCTCACCTGAGAGCTCACCTAATAGCTCACGTGGGAACTCACTGAGTAGCTCATCAATTAGGTTAACTTGAGCTCACTTGTGAGATCACTAAGTAGCTTGCCAAATACCTCACATTGGAGCTCACCAAGTAGCTTTCCTGGGAGCTCACCTAGCAACTCACCTGGGAGCTCACCGAATAGCTCACTAAGTAGCTCACTGCAAGATCTTCTAGGAGCTCACTGATCAGCTTGAGTTGAGATAGCCTAAGAGATCATCGAGTAACTCACCTAGGAACTCACCTAACAGCTTGAACAGTAAACTATCCTTGAGCTCATATTACCAACTTACCTTGAGCTTACCTTGCCAACTCATCTTGAGCTCATCCGGTAGGTCATCTGGAGATTACCAATATGCTCACCTTTGAGCTCACCTGGGAGCTCACTAAGTAGCTCACCTAGGAGCTTGGCTAGGAGCTCAGTAAGTAGCTCACCTAGGAGCTCGTCAAGTAGCTCGACTTGAGCTTACCCAGAAACTCACCTGGGAGCTCTCCCGACAACTCACCTTTAGTTCATCTAGGAGCTCATGGAGCAGCTTGAATTGAGCTCACCCAGGTGCTCATCAAGTAACTCACCTGAAAACTCACACGAGAGCTCACCTGACAGCTCATCTTGCTAACTCATATTAGATCTCACCTATCAGCTCGCCTTGAGCTTGTTGAGGAGCTCACCTTTCGAACTCACCTTGAGCTCTTCTGGTTGCTCACCTTAGATTTTATCGAGCATCTCACCAAGTAGTTCACTGGGAGCTCACCTAGGAGATCACCGAGTAGCTCCCCAAGTAGGTTAACTTGAGCTCACTTTTGAGCTCACAAAGTAGCTCACTGGGGACCTCACATGAGAGCTTGGCAAGTAGCTTTCTTGGGAGATCACCTAGTAACTCACCTAGGAGCTCACCGAATAGCTCACCAATCAACTCAAGTTGAGCTCACCCAGGAGCTTGTCAAGTAACTCACCTTGGAACTCACCGGGAGCTCACCTTGCTAACTCACCTTCAACTCACCTTGCCAACTAACCTTGAGCTCACCTTACCAACTCGCCTTGAGCTCATCTTATAGCTCACATGTAAGCTCACCTCAGAGATTATTGACAAGCTCACCTTTGAGCTAGCTTGGGAGCTCACTAACCAACTAACCTAGGAGCTGGGCTGCGAGGTCGGTAAGTAGGTCACCCATGAGCTCATTGAGCATCTCAACTTGAGCTTTCGTGTAACCTTTCCCAGGAGATCTCCTAGTAGCTCACCTTACCAAACTGCCTTGAGTTCACCCGGGAGCTTTTCGAGCAACTTGACTTGAGGTCACCCAGAGCTCGTCAAGTAGCTTGCCTAAAAACTCGCATGAGAACTCACACGACAGCTCGCTTTGCCAACTCTCATGGGAGCTCACCTATCAACTCACCTTGAGTTCATTTAGGATCTCACTCCACCAACTTACCTTAAGCTTACCTTTAAGCTAGCCTAACACTCACCTTGCCAACTCACCTTGAGCTTGCCTTACCAACTTACCTTGAGCTCATCTAGTAGCTCATATATAAGCTCACCTTAGATATTGCTGACAAGCTCACCTTTGAGCTCACCTTGGAACTCACCGAGCATCTCACCTAGGATCTTGATAAATAGCTCACCCTCGAGCTCATTAAGTAGCTTTACTTGCGATTACCTAAAAACTCACCTGAAAGCTCACCTAATAGCTCACCTTGCCATCTCACCCTTAGCTCATGTAGGAGTTCACCGATCAAATATACTTGAGCTCACTTGGGAGCTCGTAAATTAGCTCACCTAAAAACTCACATGGGAGCTCACCTAACAGATCACCCAGAAACTCACATGGGAGCTCACAAGTAGGTCACCCATGAGCTCTTCAAGTATCTTAACTTGAGCTTACTTGGAACCTTTCCTAGGAGCTCTCTTAATAGCTCACCTTGCTAGCTCAATTTAAGCTCACCTAGGAGCTTGTCAAGTAGCTCGACTTTGGCTCACCCAGGAGCTTGTCAAGTAGCTCACCCGAAAACTCACATGAGATCTCACCTAATAGCTTGCTTTTCCAACTCTCATGGGAGCTCACCTATCAGCTCACCTTGAGTTCACTGAGGAGCTCACCTTACCAACTCACCTTAAGCTTACCTAGGAGCTAGCCTAAAAGCTCACCTTGCCAAATCACCTTGAGCTCACATTACCAACTCACCTTGAGCTCATATGGTAGCTCACATGTAAGCTCACCTTAGAGATTGCTGACAATATCACCTTTGAACTCACCTGGGAACTCACTGAGTAGCTCACTTAGGAGCTTATTTAGGAGCTTGGTAAGAAGCTTACGCTGGAGCTTGTCGAGCAGCTCGACTTGAGTATTCCTAAAAATTGCTTAGGAGCTCACCTAATAGCTCACATTGTCAGCTCACCTTGAGCTCACCTACGAGCTCACCGAGTAGCTCGACTTGAGCTCACCAGGGAGCTTATCAAGAAGATCCCACAAAAAATCACATAGGATCTCACCTGACAGCTCACCTAGAAACTCGCATGGGAGCTCACCTTTCAGCTCACCTTGTCAGCTACCCTTGAGCTCACTAAGTAGCTCACCTTACAAACTCACCTTGAGCTCATCTTGTAGCTCACCTTGGAGTTTATCAAGTAGCTCACCTAGGATCTCACCTAACAGCTCACCTAAGAGCTCACTGAGTAGGTTGACTTGAGCTCAGTTGTGAGCCCCACGAGTAGCTTACCGAGGAACTTTCCTAGGAGCTCATCAAATAGCTCACTTGGGAGCTCACCAAATAGATCACTAAGTAGCTCACCTGGGAGATCTTATGGGAGCTTTCCAATCAGCTCAAGTTGAGCTCGCTAAGGAGCTTGTCAAGTAAATTTCCTGAGATCTGACCTGGGAGCTCACCTGATAGCTTACCTTGCAAACTCACCTTGAGCTCATCTGGTAGCTTTCCTCAGACTTCATTAAGTAGCTTTCCTGGGAGCTCACCGAGTAGCTTGCTAAGTAGGTTGACTTGAGATCGATTATGAGCTCACCGAGTAGATCACTGGGGACCTCGCTTGAGAGCTCACCATGTAGCTCACTTGGGAGATCACCTAACAACTCACCTAGAAGCTCACCAAATAGCTCACCAAGTAGCTCACCTGGAAGCTCTTCTAGGAGCTCACCAAGTAGCTAAAATTGAGCTCACTTGGGAGCTCGTTAAGCAACTCCCTTGAGAACTCGTAAGGGAGCTCACCTGATAGCTCATCAAGAAACTCACATGGGAGCTCACCTATCAGCTCACCTTGCTAGCTCACCTTAAGTTTCTTTGAGGAGCTCACCTTATTAACTTACCTTGAGCTCATTTAGTAGCTCACCTTAGAGTTCATCGAGTAGTTCACCAAGTAGCTCACCGGTATTTCACCTATCAGCTCACCTTGAGCTTGCTGAGGAGCTCACCTTACCAACTCACCTTGAGCTCATCTTGTAGCCCACCTAAGAGTTCATCGAGCAGCTCGCCAAGTAGATCACTTGGGATCTCACCTAACAGCTCACCTAGGAGCTCTCCTAACAACTTACCTGGGAGCTCACCAAGTAGGGGACCTCACATGGGAGCTCACCAAGTAGCTAGCTTGCGAGCTTGCCTAGTACCTCACCTGGGAGCTCGCTGAATATCTTGCCAAGTAGCTCACCTAGGAGCTCTTCTAGGATCTTTTCAATCAGCTTGAATTAAGCTTGCCTGGGAGCTAATATGTGAAGTACCAGATGATCTCAAGGAGATTTGTTAAGGTGACCTCAAGTTAAGTTGGCAAGGTGATCTCAAGGTGAGTTAGTAAGGTGAGCTCAACTTGATCTAATTGGCGAGCTTCAAGAAGAACTCCCAGGTGAGCTACTTTGCAAGCTATTCAGCGAGCTACTAGGTGAGCTAGTAGGCAAGCTCCTAAGTGAGCTACTTGTGAGGTCCCCAGCAAGCAACTCGGTGAGCTCATAAGAGAGCTCAAGTCAACCTACTCGGTGAGCTATTTGGTGAGGTCCCAAGAAAGCTACTTAGCAAGCTCCCAAGTGAGGTCCCTAGTGAGCTACTTGGTGAGTTCAAGTCAACCTACTCAGTGAGCTACTTAGGGATCTCCCAGGTGAACTATTAGGTGAGCTCCAGGAAATCTGTTAGGTAAGCTCCCAGGGATGTTACTTAGCAAGCTACTTGATGAACTCGAGGTGAGCTACCAGATGAGCTCAAGGTGAGTTAGCAAGGTGAGCTCCATACTGAGCTCAAGGTGAGCTTGCAAGGTGAGCTCCCATGCAAGTTTCTAGGTGAGCTGTTATGTAAGCTCACATGTGAGTTTTCAGGTGAGCTACTTGACGAGCTCCAAGGTGAGATCAAGTTAAGCTGCTTGGTGAGCTCCTGTGTGAGCTCCTAGGTAAGCTCAAGGTAAGCTAGTAAGGAAAGCTATCGGAAAGCTCCAAGGTGAGTTTCCAAGTAAGCTCAAGTCGAGCTACTCGATAAGCTCCTGGGTGAGCTGCTTATCGAGCTCCTAGGTGAGCTTACATGTGAGCTATCAAATGAGCTCAAGGTGAGTTGGCAAGAATAGCTCAAGGAGAGTTGGAAAGGAAAGCTCAAGGTGAGTTGGTAAGGTGAGATGTTAGGTTAGCTCCCAGGTGAGTTACTCGATGAGCTCCTAGGGGAGCTCAACTCGAGTTGATAGGTGAGATCCCAGAAGAGCTCAAAGATGAGCTACTTTGTGAGATATTCGGTGACCTCCCTGGTGAACTGCTAGGTGAGCTCCCAAGTGAGCTACTGGTGATGTCCCAAGTGAGGTCCCCTGGTAAGCTACTCGATGAGCTCATAAGTGAGGTCAAGATAACCTACTTGGTGAGCTACTCGGTGAGCTCCCAAGTGAGTGTTAGGAGAGATCCTATGTGAGCTACTTAGATAGATTCTCGATGAACTCCAAGGTGAGCTACCACATGAGCTAAGGAAAGTTGGTAAGGTGATCTCCTTAGTGAGCTAGCAAGGTGAGTTGATAGACAATCTCCCATGCGAGCTTCGGGTGAGTGTTAGGTAAGCTCCTACATGATTTTTAGGCAAGCTAATTAACGAGCTCCCAAGTGAGCTCAAGTCGAGGATCCCAAGTGAGTTTCGAGTAATCTCAAGTCAAGTTGCTTAACAAGCTCCTGGGTGAGCTACTAACAAAGCTCCCAATGAAGCTCTTAGGTGAGCTACTCAGTGAGCTCCTAGGTGAGCTCAAAGGTGAGCTTGTCAGTAATCTCTAAGGTGAGCTTACATGTGAGCTACCATATGAAGTAAAGGTGAGTTGGCAAGGTGAGCTCAAGGAATGTTAGCAAGGTGAGCTCAAGGAAAGTTGACAAGACAAGATGTCAGGTGAGCTCCCAGGTAAGTTCCCTGGTGAGTTACTAGACAACCTCCTAGAGCAAGCTCAACTAGAGCTTATTGGCAAGCTCCCAGAAGAGCTCCCAAGCAACCTACTTAGTGAGTTACTTGACGAGCTCCTAGGTGAGCTCAATTCTAGCTTCTCAGTGAGCTCTTGGGTGAGCTTAAGGTGAGCTATCAGGTGGGCTCCTATGTGAGTTTTTGGGTAAGCTCAAGTTGAGTTGCTCGATCAGCTCCTAGGTGAGTTGCTTGTCAAGTTCCCAGCTAAGCTCCTAGGTGAGATGCTCTTTGAGCTCCAATGCGAGCTTGTTAGAAATCTCTGAGGTGAATTTATATGCGAGCTACCAGATGAGGTCAAGGTAAGTTTAAAAGGTGAGTTGAAGGTTAGTTGGCAAGCCAAGCTCCCAGGTGAGTTACATGACGAGCTCCTGGGTGAGCTCAACTCAAGCTAATTGGTGTGTAGACACCAAATTTGTATCTTACGATCCCCCGTGCCCCACATCTCATTTAACAACCTAGCCTCATCACCTAAACCTTACACAATTATTTATTAATTACCTTATAATTAATAAATCCACATCTCCAAACCCGCCACCTCATTTTGCCACCTCATCATGACCTAGTCCTAACCCTAAACTAACCTAATTAAGACCTATAATTTGGTCTACATCCACACCCATGACTAATTACTCCTCACCCACACCAAAATCAACCTAATAATGACTTGACAAAGCCCACAACTAATTCCTCGGGAGAAAAGGAGGGAAAGTTGGCTATTTTACTAAAAATAGCTCACTTTGACTTAGCCGATATCGGTTCCTACTCGACCGCCATCGGTTACGTAACTACCATCGGTTCCCTGTAAATGGCCTCCCCCAACCAAAAACAAAGGATCTGGAACCTGGGAATTCATTGGGAGGATCGGGAATTCACTTGGCCGAGCAGAGACAAGTGAAGGAAAGAGAGGAGTTTATAGAGAAGGACATCAAGCCCAAGACTACAACTGAGTAACCAGAGCCCAGTGACACTCATCCAAGCATTGGGAGTGAAGATAGCTCATCTTGGATTGTCAGATCATCCTACCTGAATCCTTCCTTCATCATCACAGTCCTTGGACCTGTATCTTCATAAGGAACTAGTAAGTAGTGTCTTATATGTTCTTTTAATAACATTTCTTGGATTTCTTAATCACAGTAATTATAAGTCTATTCCTAGATCTACTACCCGGTAACACCCTTCATCTAACTATCATTCCTCTACCCCTACACTACCCCAAGAACAACTCCCATACCCTCTGATCCTTCTCCATCACCCCATTACCTATCCCCAATCATTTACTAGCCTTATAAACACCATAGCCACCTTATAGCCAACCTTCAAGAAACCCCTAAAACCACCCCCTACCGATATCGGTTAGCGTAAAGCAGTATTAGTGACGGTGACAGTGACCAGCATCGGTCACTGTGATTCAAAACCAAAACTAGCCCTTTCCTCTATTGTTTTAACAAGGTAATTAAATTGTAATTTGCAATAATTTGTGTTAATTCATATTAGCAGGGAACTGACCACCTTCGAAAGGAAGTTTAATACTTCCGGGCCCAAGGTAGTTCCCTCATTTATTGTTTAATTAGAATCTTGTGTTCTTGTATTCTTACTTGCGAGGTAGTCCTTCCCTGGAAAAAGGAGTTCTTTGCAATTGATCTGATCTCTCTCTCTACGATATGCGCACGCCCTCTCAACATTCAATAGGTATTCCTCCTAGCCCTAACCCTTATCTGTTTCTCGAAGGAATGAAAGGATAGAAGCAACTCTATTCCAAGAATGGAAGCATTCTGTGTGATACATTTTACTTACGCTTTAGGGGGACCCATTTTGGGTTTCTTTCTTTCTTGCTTGCTTTCATATAGGGAGCACACTTGTTATTTTCTTCTTCTAAAATATTCACAAGATATTATGTTATTTGGTAAAAGAATTTTTCTTTCTTTCACATCTTTGCATTAGTGAAAGTCATCTTCTTTGCTTCATCGAATATCATTTTCGATTTGGGTTTAAAACACGTGCATCACATTCTTGTTTACCGTTTTCAATTCTAGTGAACATAGATTAAGTAACAGGTCATACACGTGGGGGTGATATCCATGATATTGACAAGAAATTAATCTTACTTTCACTACACAACACATACCGAATCACATCATAATTAACACAACAGCTCAAACATCCCCCTTTTTCCGTGGTATTCCTCCGCCTGATTGAGGTAACTTTATAAGCCAAAACAAACTTGACATTTCCCCTAAGTCTTCTGTTTAGGATTGACATCATCTTGCGTCTAAGGCATAAGCCCAAAGTGATTAAAACTAATCCTAGGGTTAGTCTGTTAATTTGCTTGTGCATCTTGCTTGTTTTTGGTTCTATTTCTCTATCATACACTATTTTCTGTGATCACTTCAGAACAGTTTGGTAGGCATACTAAGCACTGTTAACCCCAAATCAGCAACTTCTTATAGCTTATTACACTGGTCCTATTATACCGACATCGGTTAACTTACCGATGCTGGCTATTAGCCTGACGGCATTGGTTATCTGACCGATATCGGTTACTATCTTTCACTGTTCCCAAAACCAGCAACCCACCAATTCCAACACTTTATTGTTGCTTTTGTTCCTGATAGATTGCATCCCTGATGTGTACTCTTGTCCATGGTTGTTATCACTCGAAACAAGCTACAGTAATGGTTTCACATGCCTGCTCCGTGCCTTTGCCTGAATCACCCCCTTCACATCCTATGGGGAATCCTACGGACACCAGCGAGGTTCCCAAAATCCCTGTAGGAGATAAGGAATTTGTGAAATTTTTGGACGCTAATCGTAATGTTGTACAATACTATCTGTCTCATGCCCCTGACCGTACACCCAATGGTCAACTCCTTGTTGGCATGCCTATTAGTATAG
This sequence comes from Taxus wallichiana var. yunnanensis, assembly GCA_018340775.1. NCBI lineage: Eukaryota > Viridiplantae > Streptophyta > Pinopsida > Cupressales > Taxaceae > Taxus > Taxus wallichiana. Next base: position 11,549,348 of record CM031233.1, read on the forward strand.
CTGCTCATTTAGCTCCCTCTCCACCTGATAATTCTACCTTGCCTTCTTCATCCTTAGCCCCGTCACCCAACTCAGTGACTTCAGAGGTTCTTACGACACAGATTGGCTTTCCTTTTGTTAATCTGGGGCCCCACGTATCATTACCGCCAACTGCTCCTACCTCGTCTCTCTCGCAGACTGCTCCTTTCATAACTTGCTCTCTGCCACCTATTCACACAAGCTTTCCTTCTCAAGCTCCGCCCACCTTTTCATTTCCACACACGTATCTAGTGACTTCAACATCTTATATAGGACATCCCTATTCGGTCACCTCAACCTATTCATCCTCAATACCTTATCAACATTTAACCCCACCATTGTCTAGTGGTGGCCCTTGGCCCAATCCCCCTCCGTTTATGGCAACTGCACCATCATCTCATCCAACTACTGATTTAATCAAACAAATGATGGACAAAATGCAAAATCTGGAGGCTTCTATTTTAGGAAGCCATAGCACCCTGACATATGAGCAAGTTTGTCGGGAGCCTATTCATCCTTCTGTCCCCCTTCATTCATATCCTCCTCAATGGGAATTACCAAAATTCACTCGTTTTAATAGTAAGGAGGATCCTCAACAACATTTGTGATCATTTAGACATGCCTGCTATCTGATTGCTCATGATGATGCCTTACTACTCCACACCTTTCCCATGTCCTTATCAGGACCCACCTTGGAGTGGTACAGTGCTTTAACCTAGCACTCAATCTTCTCTTTTAACCAATTAGCCCAATATTTCTTGGATCATTTCTCCATTAACATTGCCAAGAAAGTATCTATCACCGACCTCTATGCCATCCGACAATTTGAAGATGAATCTATCACAGATTTCATTGGACAATGGCGGGGCCTTATCAACCAACTTACTTATGCCTTGCCTCAGGCCAAACTTATCGAACTCTTTACGCGGGCCTGTGCTAAGCACATTTCTCCTACCCTCCAAATTCAAACTTTCTACACATTTGACGAGGCCTTTACTATGGCTCGAAAACTAGAGATTCGAGCCTTAGAGGAAGAGAAATTGTGGTTGCGCAACAAAAACCCCAATTTCCAAACCCAAGACTCCACCAACAAACCTAACATGACCAATTCTCATGCATCGACTGCTTCAAAATCAAAAGGAGATGTCCATGCGGTGATGGTAAAATCCCAAACACCATCTAATACCCCGCCAAAAACCACCTATAAGTATAAAGCCAAGCCCATCAATTACACTCCCTTGGGAGAAACTTATGGTGTGATATTGGAAAAATTGCTCAAGGCAGGAGCTATTACCTTACCTCCTGTTAAACCTCACTCGGGTTTGATTCCACCCGTGCTATACCTTCTTGGTACAAAGAAAATTACTTCTGTAACTTCCACTGTGTGAAGGGACACAGTCATGAAAACTGCAAGATGTTGAAAAACATAGTGCAGGAAATGGTTGATGCAGGGGATATAGCCCTCGATAATCCTAATGCCCCTGCTAACTGAAATTTGAAAATCTTCAACAAACCATTCCCGAACCACTCATCTAATAGTAACATAAACCAAGATATCTTAGCTGAGGAGAGTGTTCATGAAATCCATGCAGTCTTCGACTCCCAGCTAAAAAGCCTCTATCGAGAAAATTATGAATCAAGCCTTTTCACTAACGCAGGAACCCGAACCCCCTTCACCACCATCAAGACAAGACAAAATCCTTGTCATTCCTTTACCCATAAAGGAATTAACCACCCAAAGTTCTCTTCTCACAGAGGAGCCTTCTTACACCACATCTTTGCAAGACTGTGAGCGGATGTTATCTAGCTTATCTATTTCCCAAACATCTCCTTCTACCACTCTTGTTGTACAAGAGGAAGACTCGCCACTTTTTTCGTCATCCTTAGATGAGAAACCCCTCGAACCGACATCACCAAATTATTTAATCATGATGGATCCTCTCAAACATGCCCTCCTACCTATTAGTTCTTCATCGCCTAAATCTTTTCAATGACCGGTTGACCTCTTAACGCCCATTGATACAGTGCCTCGTTTACCCCCTGTATCGCACCCACAGTGGACCGGAATCACAACCCACCTTTCTTCCATACAAAATTTCCTATTCACACGTGAGGATTGTCACCCCTCAGAATATAGACGAGTCCTATGGGAATGTTTGAGTACACCATATTCTACTCAAATGCAGATGACCGATCTAGACGCTTCTACCATATATCCGAAGTGTTTACAAAAGCTTAAAATTCCTATGTCCTCATCTTCACCCCCCTCATCTCTACCAAATACCTCATCCATCTCTATTGACCTAACCAAACCTTACCCTACGCTTGGGACCTCACCAATACCTAGTCTAACACACCCACCTAAACGGTTAGATTTATCCAAAAGTAAAGTCGTCCATCCACCTACGAGACAAACTCGAGCCCCTAAAGCCCAAGTCCAATCTATGCCTCTGTCACAACTAAAACCCTCGCCGTCACACCTACCTTCTATATTGGGACCTCATCCCTCCACCTTGCATCAATACATCATACCTCCTACGTTTTCTTTAAAATGACCTACACCTTCCGCACCCATACAAAGATCCAAGGGTATATCAACACCATCACCCCAAGTATCCTGTCCACCTATCAACTCTAAACAAACTCCATCATCAAAGGATTTGTTTTTACTGTCACTCCTCTTTCTCCGTGGTTGTTTTCTGCTACCACATCATCTGACCAGCTAAACATAACTTCTGCGCCGAAGAAGTCACGTGTAGTTAAATCCAATTATCAAAACCCCTTGGCTAAGCCACCACCCATACAAATCAACCATACCCAGTCATTACCGAAACCTACCCAGTCAATAGCCTCATCTTCCTCTGACTTTGACCCGCTCAAAGGGTCTTACGCCAAAATCCTTGCTATGTTGGTGGAGAATGCGACCATTTCCCTACCCCCACTTAGACCCTATGATCCATCTAAACCTTGACCTATAGGTTATGATGAGTCTAAAATCTACGCTTACCACCGCACACTAGGACATGATGTAGAGGGATGCAAAGCGTTGAAAGCCATACATCGTCAATAACCTCTCTAGGATGGAAAGGTTAAGAAAGTCAATTTACGAAGGGAGAAACCTTTAGCTTCAATCCCCTATCCTATACCACCTGTCCCCTCCTCACCAAGATCTATCATTATTACAACCCCACCTCTCGAAGACCATGACTTATCCCTACCATCTTCCTCCTCTCGTGTTCATGAGATCAACATGATTAGTGTTGCTACTCGAGGGTAGAAAAATAATGGGAAAGCTAAAGAAAGCACACCTGTGGCCTCTCTTTCTCCGTCCACCATCCCGATCGCACCACCACCTAAAGTGGTTATTCGTGGACCTGTCTACCCCATCTCTAATGGAGTTTTCCACCGAACCATGATCAAACAGATGCACCAATCACCTGTAAAAATGACACTATATGATCTCATTCAGACCTCTGAATCTCATCGCCAAGTGCTTGTTGAAATCCTTCAAGGGATAGAGGTCTTACCTAACGAAACCTTTCCCGTTACCACCATCTTAACACCCAACCATGTTTCCTCTCTCACTAAACAATCTACCACTTCCATCACTGTGCAGCAAACCGGCTCTGCTGGTTTCTTTGAAGACGAAATTGTTGACTTTGGTGCGAGAAGATCCCGACCCGTTCTTTTCATCTCAACTTACGTGCTGGGACATTTGGGTGCATTGTTATGATTGATGGGGGTGCTAGCCTAAACATCATCTCTTCCAAATCCTTTCAACAAATGAATATCCCCTCTAGCTGCATGTGTGCCAACCCCACCATGCTGCATTCATTCAACGATGATATTACTTCTACCTTAGGCACTGTGATCCTTAACATTCATGTAGGGCCACGTACCTTACCTGAACTCTTCTATGTCCTTGAGAGAGAATTCTAATATAACATGTTGTTAGGCTGCCCTTAGATCCGGGCTATGGGATGTGTTCCCTCCACCTTACATAGATGCATAAAATTTGAGTACGAGGGGAAGTCCTATACCGTAAAATCTGATCCTCCCCCTTCAAAACCTTGAAATATGTTATATCGCCCTAATGATGTGCTTGTACCAGTTAAGACACCCATTCATCAAACCCAACCATCCACTTCAACTACACCTCTACCATCCACCTCAACCACACCTACGCCTTTAACCAATGAAACTGCCATCGCAAATACCTCTTCCTTTCCTACAAACAACATCCCAACCTCAGACCCCTTAGTAGATGTTTTTCAATGCCTTACGCTGGGGGAATATTGCCTATATAATGTTAGCTCTTTCCATACCCCACAAGAGTACAGACAGTTACATGCGCATCCTACCTACGACCGTCATGTGGGGAGGTAATCTCCTATGGACCACCTAATTGCTGCACCAACCTAATGTATGGGGGTGTCAATGCATCCTTCGTTACCCTTGAACCTCCCCTTGGTGTGGTTCCCTTCCAATCCAATTTTTAATACCTAAAAAATCATCGTTTCGATCTCACCTTCTTGACTCGCTGTGCTTGGAAAGGTTTTGGTTTTGGTCTTTATAAACAAGGCCGACAAGGACTACACGCAAACACAAAGATCGTAGTGGTCTTGGATTTCCTGAAACACTCACACCCAAGAAACCTCATGTCAGTTGTATCCGGGAAGATGATGACGTCACCCCTACCGAACCATCATCACCCATTTTTCCATCGTCACCCACAAAGTCGATAGACCCTGAATCTATCCCTCCTAACTTTTTTTTTTTCATAAACGCTATCTTCCTAGGTCCTCTCACTTATCAATGCAATAATGAGGACCCATATTCTCTTCCCCTTCTATATCCAGACATGATCGAAGAGGATTCACCTTCAATTAATGTTGTTGAGTGCCAGGATGATGACTCCATCCTCACTTACCTTGGTGCGGATGACTCTTATATTCAACGCGCCTTACCATTTGAAACTCAAACCATGTTGAATGAGTCAACTATAGAAATCAACATCCACACCAAGGACGATCCTCACATTGTGAAGATCGGACAATCTCTTACCACATCAGAACAAGCCACCTTTACTACCTTTCTCCATGCCCGCAACCAAGCTTTCGCTTGGTCCTATGCTGACATGCCAGGAATAGATCCTGACATTGCTGTCCATAACATTACCCTGAAACCCGATTCCAAACCAGTTAAATAGAAACTGAGAAAAATACATCCACGCATTGCCCTCTTGGTCAAATAAGAGCTTCAACGACTCCTTTCTATTTCCTTCATCTTACCTATTGACTATCCTCAATGGATTTCTAACATCATACCTGTTACTAAAGCAACTAGGGGACTTCGGATATGCATATATTTTGAGACCTTAACCTCGCACTTGCCCAAAGGATGACTTCCTCTCCCAAGTATTGATCAACTTGTTGATCTCACTGCTGGCCATGAGATGCTTTCTCTCATGGATGGCTTCTCAGGATACAATCAAATTTTGGTAGCCCTGGCCGATCAACATAAAACTACCTTCATAACTCCTTGGGAACCTTTATTATCGTTTCATGCCATTTGGCCTTAAGAATCTTTGGCGTGACCTATCAACGGGCTATGAATTACATTTTTCATGACATTATGCACACTATCCTTGAGGATTATGTCGATGATCTTCTTGGAAAATCTAAACATCGCAGTACACATCTCGATGTTTTAACCATTATTTTCGATCACCTGTTACAATATTATGTTCATCTTCAACCAAAAAAAAGTGTCTTTGGTGTCCTTTAGGGAAAACTTCTTGGTTTTATTGTCTCTTTGCATGGCATCGAGGTCGATCCAGCTAAAGTCAAAGCTATCCTAGAAATTCCCCCAACTACTAACCTCAAACATTGCGTAGTTTGCAAGGTAAACTCCAATCTATCCGGTGTTTCATCTCCCAACTATCAGATCGATGCAACCTTTCCATCACCTCCTTAAAAAGGACATTTCCTTTCAATGGAATGAAGAGTTCCACCAAGCCTTTGAGGCTCTTAAATCCTATCTCTTGCAGCCACCTGTGCTTATCCCACCTCAGGATGATCACCCTTTCTACCTTTACCTTTCTGCCACCGACCATGCTGTAGGAGCCATGCTCACACATCATGAGTCTGAGCATCGAGAACAAGCCATTTATTACATAAGTCATACTCTCGTGGATTACAAGACTAGGTATACACATGTAGAAAAGTTGTGCCTAGCCCTATCATTTGTAGCCACCAAACTCCAACACTACCTCCTGAATCAAAAATTTTGTCATCACCAATGCGGACCCCATTCATTATATGTATGCCAAACCTCATCTAAACCAATGCATTACCCAATGGCTTATGCTCCTCACTGACCTCGACCTTGAATTTGTACACGAAGTAAATTAAAGGACAAACTATCACAGAACTAACTCACGGAAGCCCCTTTACTTTGGGAGCAATTTACCAATTTTAATTTTCCCAACGAACTCATCGCCACTCTTTCACTCAGTGAGGAGTCATATCCAATGACCCTCTTCTTCGATGGATCCAAATGCCAGCATGGTGGAGGAGCTGGCGTTGTTCTCATTCCTCTTGACACTGAGCCTATGCCTCTTTCCTTCGGGTTCGATTTCCCCTGCACTAATAATACAGCGGAATACGAGGCTCTTGTTTTGGGTCTCCATGTTGCGTTACACTTAGGTGTCAAATCTATCAATATTTTTGGTGACTCTCAATTGGTAGTCAATCAAGTTATGGGCATCTACCAATGTAAAAATGAGGAACTTCAAAAGTACAAACATTACGTGGATTCACTTTTGACCTTATTTACTCATTATTTTATCCAAACCATTCCCCACTCCACTAAAAAATTTGTGGATACTATGGCTTGCTTAGCCTCACAAATTCCTACCTCACCAACTGACTCTGACATATTCATCTTGGTCCAACAACTCTTTGCCCCATCTTACTCTACCCCAGATGTTTGTATGATAAATAATGTGTCTGCTAATTCACAGGATACCTGGTATCACCAATTTCACGACTACCTTACAACTTCTGTTCTCCCACCTGACCTTACTAGTAACAGAAAATGTGCTTTTCTTAAAAGTGTTTCTCATTATGTCGTCATGGGGGGACTCCTCTATAAATGTGGCTTTGATGGCATCCTCCTTCGATGTCTAACTAGTATGGAGGTCACCTATACCATCCAACAAGTCCACGATGGTATTTTTGGTGGACATTTTAGTGGCCTTATCATGGCCAAATGAATCCTTCACCTAGGCTATTATTGGCCTACTCTTAATAACGACTGCTACAAATATGTTAAGCGTTGTGTTATGTGTCAACAACATGCCAACCTTCAACATACTCCTAGCCATCCGCTACAGGTCGCACGAGATCTTTGGCCTTTCTCACAATGTGGTTTAGACCTTATTGGTGAGATTCACCCACCATCTTCACAACGTCACCATTGGATAATCACAGCAACCAAATATTACACTAAATGGGTGGAAGCCATTCCACTCATTTTAACCAAAAAAGAGAAAATCGTCGAATTCATTAACCATCACATTATCTGTTGTTTTGGCGTTCCTCATCACCTGATAATGATAATGGAAAATATTTCAAAAATAAGTTGTTACAAGACCTTTGTGACAACTTTGGTATCAAACTTAGCTTCTCATCACCTTACTATCCACAAGCAAATGGTCAAGCCGAATCTTCTAATAAAACCCTAACCAAAATCCTCATGAAAGTTGTTAATGATTCTGGAAGCAATTGGCCTGATCACATCCCCTTTGCCCTTTGGGCTTATCGGACTAGCATTTGCACCTCCACTAATGCCACCCCATTCTCTTTGGTATATGGTACCGAGGCTATCTTGCCTCTCGAAATACAAATACCCTCCCTAAGAATATCTCTTCAGGATATTCTCACCAATGATGATTTCCACCAAGAGTGGTTAGCCCAATTGGAGCTTCTTGACGAGCGTCGTCTTACAGCTCTTGACCACCTTCAGATCTATCAAAAACACATCAAGCGTGCTTATGATAAGCGACTCCATGAGCATACCTTTAAGGTTGGTGATCTTGTCCTCAAAGAGAATCAGCATGTAACCAAACTAGAAAAGAGAAAACATGGAAAATTTTCTCCTAATTGGATTGGGCCCTACATTATCACTCATACTTATGGATCAGGCACTTACCATTTAGCTTCGCTTAATGGTAAACCTGAGCCTGAACCCCTTAATTCCTTGCATCTTCGACCATTCTACTATTGAATTTAGTGTTATATCACTTCTTATCTACCTTACACTCGTCCCTTGAGCTCATTTACTACCTCATACACTTTTTTCCATGAATCTCACAATAGAATCAATCTCACGTGGTTTGGTCATTACCTCCTCTTAAAATATGCCTTCCCCTTTTTAGTCTGGTCCATGACTTAAAAGTATCAAAATAACATGTTCTCAATTGTACACTTCTGGGATATTCTTGAGTCAAATTTCCTACAAAACTAGATGCTTCATGCCAAACGGACATCTAGACCTCTAAGTTATACATAGACTGCTCCCTCGAAGGATAGCTATGTGTAAAGTCACTTCTACTATTATAAATAGATTGCTCCCCCGAAGGACAGCTATACACAAAAACTGCATCTGCTACTATAAATAGACTGCTCCCTTAAAGGATAGCTATACAAAGTCAGCCTTTATCAGAAGCTTCTCGCATTAATCAGCTTCGTGAAGACCTCAAGAACAACAAAATACATATCCCCTATGGACTTCCCGCATTGATCAGTCTATATCCAGAAAAATAAAAGTAGTATTCCAAAGCACTTTTGAGTCATGGACTTGTCTATTTAGGTTTGGTTCTCTTTCTCGAATAATCACCCCTAATAAGTTCTCTCTGCACCCCATGACTATACCATCCACCTCACCTCACCATTCACAACACAACAAAACTCAAGGGACGTGACGTATATCGATATATTGTGATAATATGACTCTTTTCACCTATCGACTTCTCGCCTATGCAAGGCACCTAGGGATTCAAGCCCCTCCTATGTTAATATGTGGTTTGTTTAGCTCTTCTCAACTACGGGACATTTTGCCTCTTTTACTCGACTCTAGGATTGTGTGTTTACCTTAATCAGGACATGATTCCCTACTACTTGGGTAAGCTAACTTTCATTTCACCTATACCTACACCAACACCGACAACATTACCCTACCAATATCATTATTTTTACCAGCCAACAAATTTCCTAACCACAAACAAATTGCCTGAATTCACCTCTCCTTGGTCTTATGGGAGAACTACATCGGTCTGAGGCCCCTCCTTGCTTTGTGTAATGGGCTATGTAGGTAGCACTTAGGAGACATGGGGTCTCCCAAGGTTAGCTCGACCATCCCCTACCATAACATATCATGTGTGATATATATAAATCTATTTGTGTATTTCTATTTGCTCACATTCATCTTTATCCTTTTCAAAACAAAAAATTCAAAACACAACCATTCTTATTATTATCTTAACTCAAACCAACATACATATTCAGTTTTATTTAGATGTTAAACAAATACATCTTCTCTATCATCGACGCACAGGTCGGCATCCTTATTTATTCTTATACTTTTATGAAATTCACTTAGACCCTTGCACCTCCTCCCGAATCAAGTGGTGATCGTGATCTTCGATGCCACTCACTTGGCCTCTCCATCCTCAAAGGTGCCACTGCTATTGGTTCCTCCCACTGATCTGCCAACATCTCCTGTAACATATGAATACGTCCTCTTGCGTGGAGGAATCTTGCCTCTAGTCTCTCCACTCGTGACTCTGCAACCGCTAACAATCCCGTTGTCTCATTCACCCGTGTTTGGAGCTAATGAACTAAACCCTGCAAACAATATCTCTCCACTATAATCACAGCTATGTCAGGATGATCACGTACACCTCGCAGCTCTGCTACCCACCATAATCTATAGGCCTCTGTCACTCCTGCATCTATTACCCTGCGATCGGCTGCTATCTTCTCTGGCCCTTTTGGAGGTGTTGGCCAGGGAGGTGAGAATGCTTCCTTGGTGTCAATCCTCATGTATGGTCTATAAGCCATAGGTATATCCTGAACAAATCCAAATTTTCGCCACACGTGATCTAGAGGAATCCTCACTGGTTAGAACCTAATTAGAGGTTAGAACCTACCGGTATGACTACACGTCATCATGGTGGGATAGGTGGTGGTGGTCAGCTAGTCCAGCACCTCCTGCTCCTCCTGGCTATGCCATGGCTATAAATCTCCTCTGCTAGGTCCTCCACCAATAAAATTCTACCTCCTACTCACTGGGGTCTACCAATCACTCACTCCTCCCCTTAACTACTGCCAAATCAGCATACAAACTCACCAAAATCACTTTTAACACCCAGACAAGCTGTATTGGTTATCAAATTGACAATGTGACAATGACAGCCCGTATTTTTCTTTTTATAGGTTTTTTACCTATAACCGATATCGGTTATGTTATGCCCTAAACCACCGGTATCGGTCATCTAACCGATACCAGTCATAGCTAACCGATATCGGTTTAATACCTATTTTACAGCAATTTCTACCCTTATTCACCAATCTCCCTTTCTCACCACATCACCTTTACCCTCCTTTACTAAATAGCCTTTTTTGACTTCATTGGCCCAATTCAAGGCCGCAACCAACCAATCAGGCCCGACCCAAGGCGAAATCAACTAATCGGAGCCCGACCCAAGGCCGTAACCAACTAATTAGGCCTAACCCAAGGCTGCAACCAACCATTTGGCTTCGACCCAAGGCATAACCAATCGGACTAACCCAAGGTCAGTAACTAACCAATCAGGCCCGACCCAAGGCCGCAACCAACCAATCAGGCCCGACCCAAGGCCGCAACCAACTATTTGGCCCAACCCAAGGCCGCAACCAACCATTTGGCCTGACCCAAGGCCGCAACCAACCAATCAGGCCCGACCTAAGGCCGCACCACTTAAATACCTCACCCAAAACCCGCAACTTACAATTTTATCCACCCATTATGTAGCTTTTTGTTCAATCGAGCTCACCTGTTCATGTTTTAGCATGATTAGGGTACTTGACTTGATCAGTCGACCAACTTTGCCTAGACCAAGACCGTGACGTTTATCTCAACCAAACCAACCATTTGGTACTACCGAACATGCCTAAACATTCCTGTACCTTACCCATTATATCCCCTAGAGCTACTTCCTATGCCTTGGATACCAGGATTATATCACCCTTGTTTGGATAAACTATCGACCTTTGCCTATGAATTGCTTGTTTGCTCTTCAAATCATGTACCCTGGTCGCACTACTACATTTCAACGTGCGTCTGCTTCCTTGGACCTACCCCACCATCTTACCATCATCTCAACACCATTTACCCTTTATCAACCCTATCCCTGATTTCACGTTACCTCAATCTATGATAGATTTGAGGGGGATTACCTATACCCTTAACAAGAGTAACCACTTCTTATTATTGTCAGTGTAGCTTTATAAGACAAGCTACACGACAACAAGGGGCTAATGTAGACACCAAATTTGTATCTTACAACCCCCGTGCTCCGCATCTCATTTCGCAACCTAGCCTCATCACCTAAACCTTACATAATTATTTATTAATTACCTTATAATTAATAAATCCACATCTCCAAACCTGCCACCTCATTTCACCACCTCATCATGACCTAGTCCTAACCCTAAACTAACCTAATTAAGACCTATAACTTGGTCTACATCCACACCCATGACTAATTACTCCTCACCCACACCAAAATCAACCTAATAATGACTTGACCAAGCCCACAACTAATTCCTCGGGAGAAAAGGAGGGAAAGTTGGCTATTTTACTAAAAATAGCTCACTTTGACTTAACCAATATCGGTTCCTACTCGACCGCCATCGGTTACGTAACTACCATCGGTTCCCTGTAAATGACCTCCCCCAACCAAAAACAAAGGATCTGGAACCTGGGAATTCATTGGGAGGATCGGGAATTCACTTGGCCGAGAAGAGACAAATGAAGGAAAGAGAGGAGTTTGTAGAGAAGGACATCAAGCCCAAGACTGCAACTGAGTAACTAGAGCCTAGTGACACTCATCCAAGAATTGGGAGTGAAGATAGCTCATCTTGGATTGTCAGATCATCCTACCTGAATCCTACCTTTAGTCATCACAGTCCTTGGACATGTATCTTCATCAAGAACTAGTAAGTAGTGTCTTATATGTTCTTTTAATAACATTTCTTGGATTTCTGAATCACAGTAATTACAAGTCTATTCCTAGATCTACTACCCGGTAACACCCTCCATCTAACTATCATTCCTCTACCCCTACACTACCCCAAGAACAGCTCCCATAACCTCTGAGCCTTCTCCATCACCCCATTACCTATCCCCAATCATTTACTAGCCTTATAAACACCATAGCCACCTTATAGCCAACCTTCACTAAAAGCCCCTAAAACCACTGCCCCTACTAATATCGGTTAGCAAAAACTGGTACCGGTGACAGTGACCGGCATCGGTCACTGTGATTCAAAACCAAAAACTAGTCCTTTCCTCTATTGTTTTAACAAGGTAATTAAATTGTAATTTGTAATAATTTGTGTTAATTCATATTAACAGGGAACTGACCACCTTCAAAAGGAATTTTAATACTTCGGGCCCAAGGTAGTTCCTCATTTATTGTCTAATTAGAATCTGGTGGTCTTGTATTCTTACTTGCAGGTAGTCCTTCCTAGACAAAAAGGAGTTCTTTGCAATTGATCTGATCTCTCTCTACGGTACGCGCACACCCTCTCAACATTCAACATGTATTCCTCCTAGCCCTAACCCTTATCTGTTTCTCAAAGGAGTGAAAGGATATAAGTAACTCTATTCTAGGAATGGAAGCATTATGTGAAACATGGTGATCTCCGAGAAGATCTCCGAGGTGAGCTACTTGGAAAGTTGTTCGGTGAGCTCCCAAGTAAGTTGCTAGGTGAGCTCCGAAGTTAGCTACTTGGCAAGCTCCCGAGTGAGGTCCCTTTTAAGTTGCTCAGTGAACTCACAAGTGAGCTCAAGTCAACCTACTTAGCAAGCTACTCAGTGAGCTCGTAGGTGACCTATTAGGTGAGCTCCTAGGTGAGCTACTTGGTGAGCTTCTCGATGAACTCTGAGGTGAGCTACCGAGATGAGCTCAAGGTGAGTTGACAATGTCATCTCCTCGGCGAGCTCAAGGTGAGCTGTTAAGGTGAGCTCCCATGTGAGTTTCGGGTGAGATGTCGGGTGAGATCCCATGCTAGTTTTCAGGAGAGCTACTTGATAGGCTCCAGAGAAAGCTCAAGTTGAGTTACATAGTGAGATAATGGGTGAGCTCAAGGTAAGGTGGTAAGGCAAGCTATCAAGAAAGCTCCCAGGTGAGTTTCTGAGTAAGCTCAAGTTGAGCTACTTACCGAGCTCCCACCCAAGCTCCTAGGTGAGCTACTCGGTGAGCTCCCAGGTGAGCTTATTGGTACTCTCGAGGTGAGCTTACATGTGACCTACGAGATGAGATCAAGGTGAGTTGGCAATGTAAGCTTAAGGTGAGCTATCAAGTGAGCTCCCGGGAAACTTTCTCGCAACAAGCGAGCTCTTGGTCGAGTTCAACTCGAGATGATCGTTGAGCTCCTAGAAGAGCTCCAAGGTAACCTACTAAGTGAGCTATTCAGAAAGCTCCCAAGCAAGCTGCTAGGAAGCACCCAAGTGAGATACTTGGTGAGCTCTTAAGTGAGGTCTTCGGCGAGCTCATAAATAAGCTCAAGTCAACCTACTCAGTGAGCTCCTAGGTGAGCTATTAGGTGAGTTCCTAGGTGAGCTACTTGGTGAGTTTGTTGACAAACTCTAAGGTGAGCTAACATATGAGCTCAAGGTAAGCATTTTTAGCATTCTCAATTTGAGCTTGCAAGGCGAGCTCCCATTTGAGTTTTTGGGCATGCTGTTAGGTGAGTTCCCATGCAAATTTTTAGGTGAGATACATTCCAAGCTCCCGGGCTAGCTCAAATCGAGCTACTCAATGAGCTCCTAGGCAAGATCAAGGTGAGCTGGCAAGGTGAGCTATCATGTAAGCTCCCAGGTGAGTTTTTGGGAGAGCTCAAGTTGAACTACTCAACGAGCCCCCACACAAGCTACTTGTTGAGCTCCTAGTGAGCTACTTGGCAATCTCTTAGGTGAGCTTACATGTGAGCTACCAGATGAGCTCAAGGTGAGTTGGCAAGGTGAGCTCAAGGTGAGTTGGAAAGGTGAGATCAAGGTGAGTTGGCAAGGTGAGCTGTCAGGTGAGCTCCCAGTGAGTTCCCATTTGAGATACTTGATGAGCTCCCGAGTGAGCTCAACTCGAGATAATTGGTAAGATCCTATAAGAGCTCTCAGGTGAGCTACTTGGTGAGCTATTTAGTGAGCTCCCAGGTGATGTCCCGACAAGCTGCTTGGTGAGCTCACAAGTGAGCTCAAGTCAATATAATTGGTGAGCTTTAAGGTGAGCTACTTAGAAAGCTACTCGACGAACTTTGAGGTAACCTACAAGATGACCTTAAGGTAAGCTCCTCGGTGAGCTCAAGGTGAACTGACAAGGTAAGCTCCCATGAGAGTTGGCAAGGCAAGCTATCAGGTGAGATCCCATGTGAGTTTTCAAGTGAGCTACTTGACAAGCTCCTGGGTGAGCTCAAGTCGAGATACTTAGGTGAGCTCAAGGTGAACTTTCAGGTGAGCTTCTCGATGAGCTCTTAGGTGAGCTTCTTTTCAAGCTCCCAACCGAGCACCTTAGTGAGCTATTCGGTGAGCTCCTAGGTGAGCTCAAAGGTAATCTAGTCAGTAATCTCTGAGGTGAGCTTACATGTGAGCTACCATATTAGCTAAAGGTGAGTTAGTAAGGTGAGCTCAAGGTGAGTTGGAAAGGTGAGCTCAAGGTGAGTTAGCAAGGCAAGCTCAAGGTGAGTTGCTAAGGTGAGATATCAACCTGCTCAAGTAAACCTACTCAGCGAGGTACTTGGTGAGCTCCTTGGTGAGGTACTTGGAGAGCTTCTCAAAAAAATCTTAGTCGAGCTACCAGACGAGCTCAAGGTGAGTTGGCAAGGTAAGCTCCTTATCAATTTCAAAGCAAGCTGGCAGGCGAGCTGCTAGGTGAGATCTCATGCGAGTTAAGGTAAGCTATCAAGAGAGCTCTAATGTGAGTTTTTGGGTAAGCTGGTTAACAAGATCATAGGCAAGCTCAAGTAGATCTTCTCAACGATCTCCTGGGTGAGGTCGAGGTGAGCTGGCAAGGTAAGGTGTAAGATGAGCTACCAAGTGAGTTTTCAAGTAACCTCAAGTTGAGATGCTCGATGATCTCCTAAGCGAGCTACTTGTCAAGCTCCCAACTAAGCTCCTAGGTGAGCTACTCGGTGAGCTTCCAGGTGAGCTCAAAGGTGAGATTGTTTGTAATCTCTGAGGTGAGCTTAAATGTGAGCTCAAGGTGAGTTGGAAAGGAGAGCTATTAAGCGAGCACCCAAGTGAGTTCCCAAGAAAGTTAGTTGACAAGCTCCGGGGTGAGCTCAACTCAAGTTGATCATAGAGCTCCTAGAATATCTCCTAGGTGAGCTACTTGGTGAGCTATACGGTGAGCTCCCAGGTGAGCTGTTAGGTAAGATCCCAGGTAGCTCACCCAAAAACTTACATTACCAACTTGCCTTGAGCTCACTAAGGAGTTCACCTTGCCAACTCACCTTACACTTATCTAGTAGCTTACCTCGAAGCTCATCAAACAGATTGCCAAGCATATTACCAAAGAGCTCACGGAGTAGCTCACCGAGTAGGTTGACTTGAGCTCGCTGATTAGCTCACCAGGGACCTCACATGGGAGCTTTCCTAGTAGCTTGCCTGAGACCTTGCTAAAGAACTCGTCAATTAGTTCACCTGGGAGCTCTTCTGGGAGCTCAGTGATCAGCTCGAGTTGATCTCACCTAGGAGCTCATCGAGTAAGTCACCTAGGAGCTCACCTAAAAGCTCACCTTGCCAACTCACCTTGAGCTCATATGGTAGCTCACATGTAAGTTCACCTTAGACATTACCGATAAGCTCACCTTTAAGCTCACCTAGGAGCTCACATAGTAGCTCACCAAGGAGCTTGATTGGGAGCTTGGAAAGTAACTTGCCCAAAATCTCATCGAGAAACTTGACTTAAGCTTGCTCAAAAACTCACCTAGGAGCTTTCCTGATAGCTCACCTTACAAGCTCACCTTGAGCTCAACCAGAATCTTGCCAAGCAGCTTGAATTGAGCTCACTAGGGAGCTCATCAAGCAGGTCACCCAAAAATCACATGGGAGCTTGCCTATCAGCTTACCTTTCCTACTCACCTTGAGCTTGTTAAGGAGCTCACCTTTCCAACTCACCTTGATCTCGTCTGGTAGCTCACCTCGGAGTTCATTGAGCACCTCACCAAGTTGCTCACCTGGGAGCTCACCTAATAACTCACCTTAGAGCTCACCTAATAGCTCACCTAGGAGCTCACCGAGTAGGTTGACTTGATCTCTCTTATGAGCTCATTGAGTAGCTTGCGAGGGACCTCACATGGGAGCTTGCTAAGTAGCTCACTTGGGAGCTTTCCTAGTAGCTCACCTAGGAGGTCATTGAATAGCTTGCCAAGTAGCTCACCTAGGAGCTCTTCTAGGAGCTTTCTGATCAGCTCGAGTTGAGTTTACCCAGGAGCGCATCAAGTAACTCACCTAGGAAATCAAGTGGAAGCTCACCTGATATCTCACCCTACCAACTCACCTTGATCATGCCTTGCCAACTCACCTTGAGCTCATTTGGTAGCTCACGTATAAGCTCACCTTAGAGATTTCCAATAAGCTCACCTTTGAGAAGCTCATCGAGTAGCTCACCTAGGAGCTTGGCTGGGAGCTCGATAAGCAGCTCACATAGGAGCCCATTGAGCAGCTCAACTTGAGCTTTCTTGGAAACTCACATGGGAGCTCACCTAATAGCTCACCTAAACAGATCACCGAGAAGCTCGACATGAGCTCACCGGGAGCTCGTCAAGTATCTCACCCAACAACTTACATGGACGCTCACCTTATAACTCACCCAAAAACTCACATAAGAGCTCACTTATCAACTCACCTTGCCAAATCACCATGAGTTCACTAAGGAGCTCACCTTGCCTACTTTCCTTGAGCTCATCTAGTAGCTCACCTTAGAGTTCATGAGTAGCTCACCAAGTAGCTCACTCTGGAGCTCACCTAACAAATTTCCGGGAGATCACCAAGTAGTTCACCGAGTAGGTTGACTTGAGCTCACTTGTGAGCTCAGTGAGTAGCTTTGGAGACCTCACTGGGATCTCACTAAGTAGCTCATTTTTAGCTCACCTAGAAGCTCACTGGGAGCTCGCCAAGTAGCTCACCAAGTAGCTTGCACGGGAGATCTTCTTGGAGCTCACTAATCATCTTACCAAGTAGCTTATCTGGGATCTCTTCTAGAAGCTCACCAATCAGCTCACCAAGTAGCTTACCTTACCAACTCATGTAGAACTCACCTTGCCAAATCACCTTGAGCTCATCTAGTAGCTCACATGTAAGCTCACCTCAAATATTTTTGATAAGCTCACCTAGGAGCTCACCTAGGATCTAGGCAAGTAGCTCACCTAGGAGCTCATCGAGTAGCTCAACTTGAGATTTCCTAAAAACTTTCCTCGGAGCTCACCTAACAGCTTGCATTGCTGTCTCACCTTGAGCTCACCCAGGAGCTCACAGAGTAGCTCAACTAGAGCTCACCCGGGAGCTCGTCAAGTAGCTCATCTAAAAACTCACATAGGAACTCACTTGATAGCTCACCTTTCCAACTCACATGGGAGCTCCCCTATCAGCTCACCTTACCAGCTCACCTTGAGCTCGTTGAGGATCTCACCTTACCAACTCACCTTGAGCTCATCTTGTAGCTCACCTCAAAGTTGATTGAGGAGCTCACCAAGTAGCGCACTTGGGATCTCTTCTAACAGCTCACATGGGAGCTCACCTAACATTTCACCTGGGAGCTCACTGAGTAGCTCACCGAGTAGGTTAACTTGAGCTCTCTTGTGAGCTTATCAAGCACCTCATTGGGGACCTCACCTAGGAGCTCACTAAGTAGCTCACTTGGGATCTTACCTGGTAGCTCACTTGGGAGTTTTCTGAACAGCTTGCCAAGTAGCTTGCCTAGGAGCTCTTCTGGGAACTCATCGAGTAACTCATTTGGGAACTCACCTGGGAGCTCACCTTGCCAACTCACCTTTAGATCACCTTACCAACTCACCTTGAGCTCATATGGTAGCTCGCATGTAAGCTCACCTAAGAGATTGCCGACAAGCTTGCCTTTGAGCTCACCTGGGAGCTCATAGAGCAGATCACCAAGGAGCTTAGCTAGGAGCTCTGTAAGTAGCTTAACCAGGAGCTTGTCGAGCAACTCAACTTGAGCTTACCTAGAAACTCACCTAGGAGCTCACCTCATAGCTCACCTTGGGCTCACCTAGGAGCTCGCTGAGTAACTCGACTTGAGCTCACATGGGAGCTCATCAAGGATCTCACCTAAAAACTTACATGGGAGCTCACCTTGCTAGCTCATGAGCATACTAAGGATCTCACCTTGCCAACTCACCATGATCTCATCTGGTAGCTCACCTCATATTTCATTGAGTAACTCATTTGGGAGCTCATTTAATAGCTCGTTTTGGAGCTCACCTAAAAATTCCCATAGGAGCTCACTCAATAGCTCGCTGAGTAGGTAGACTTGAGCTTGATTTTGAGCTCACCAAGTGGCTCATTTGGGACCTCACCTCAATTCAAGCTACTCGACAAGCTCTTGGGTGAGCTTGCAAGGTAAGATGTTAGGTGAGCTCCCAAGTGAGTTTCTAGGCAAGCTCAAGTTGAGCTACTTGACGAGCTCCTGGGTGAGCTACTTACCAAGCTTTGAGCTAAGATCTTAGGTGAGCTCCTCAGTGAGCTCCCAGGAAAGCTCAAAGGTGAGCTTGTCAGCAATATCTAAGGTGAGCTTATATGTGAGCTACTAGATGAGCTCAAGGTGAGCTCAAGGTGAGTTAGCAAGGCGAGCTGTCAGGTGAGCTTATGGGTGAGTTCCTAGGTGAGTTACTTGATGAGCTCCCGGTGAGTTCAATTTGATCTCGATCGGTGAGCTCCCAGAAGATCTCCTAGGTAAGCTACTTGGTTAGCTATTCAAAAAACTCCTAGGTGAGCTCCTAAGGGAGCTACTTGGTGAGCTCATAGGTGAGGTCCCTGGTGAGCTACTCGGTGAGATGACAAGTGAGATCAACTAAACCTACTTGGCAAGCTCCTCAGTGAGCTCCCAAGTGATCTGTTAGAAGAGCTCCCATGTGAGATGTTAGGTGAGCTCTTAGGTGAGTTACTTGGCAAGCTACTTGACAAAACCTGAGGTGATCTACCATATGAGCTACAACATGAGCTCCCTTGTGAGTTGGTAAAGTGAGCTATAACGTGAACTCCCATGTGAGTTACTTGATGAGCTCCTGGGTGAGCTCAAGTCGAGCTTGTCGGTGAGTTCCTTGGTGAGCTCAAGGTGAGCTAAGAAGGTGAGTTGTTAGGTAAGTTTCCAAGAAAGCTCAAGTCAAGCTACTCGATGAGCTCCTAGGTGAGTTATTTTATGAGTTCCTAGCCAAGCTCCTAGGTGAGCTCCTTGGTGAGTTCCCATGTGAGCTCAAGGTGAGCTTGTCGGTAATCTCTAAGGTGAGCTTACATGTGAGCTACCAGATAAGCTCAAGGTGAGTTAGCAATGCGAGCTCAAGGAAAGTTGGTAAGGAGAGATTCCAGGTGAGTTACTTTATGAGCTCTCAAACGAGCTCAACTAGACCTGATCGGTGAGCTCCTAGAAGAGCTCCTAAGTGAGCTACTTGGTGAGATGTTCAGTGAGTTCCTAGGCAAGCTGCTCGGTGAGTTTAATTTAACCTACTTGGTGAGCTCAAGTCAACCTACTCGGTGAGCTACTCGGTGATCTCCCAGGTGAGCTGTTAGGTGAGCTCCCAAGTGAGCTACTTGGTGAACTTCTCAACGAACTCCAAGGTGAGCTATAGGATGAGCTCAAGGTGAGTTGGCAAGGTGAGCTCCTACGGGAGCTCAAGGTGAGCTCCCATGCAAGTTTCTAGGTGAGCTGTCAAGCAAGCTCCCATGTGAGTTTTGAGGTGAGCTACTTGACGAACTCATGGGTGAGCTCAAGTCAAGCTGCACAATGACCTCCTAGGTGAGCTCAAGGTGAGCTGGTAAGGTGAGTGTCAGTGAGTTTCCAGAAAGCTCAAGTTGAGCTACTTGACGAGCTCCTGGCCAAGATGCTTACTGAGCTCCTAGATGAGCTCTTAGGTGAGCTTCTTGGTGAGGTCTCAAGTGAGCTCAAAGGTGAGCTTATCAGTAATCTTTGAGGTGAGCTTACATGTGAGCTACTAGATGAGCTCAAGGTGAGTTGGCAAGGTGAGTTGGTAAGGTGAGCTATCAGGCGAGCTCCTAGGAGAGTTCCCATGTGAGTTACTCGGTGAGCTCCCAAGTGAGCTCAACTTGAGTAAATCAGTGAGCTCCCATAAGAGCTCCCAGGTGAGCTACTTGGTGAGATATTCAATGAGCTCCCAGATGAGCTACTAGGTGGGCTCCCAAGTGAGCTACTTGGAGATCTCCTAGGGGAGGTCCCTTGCAAGCTACTCGGTGAGCTAACAAATGAGCTCAAAAGAGATCTCAAAAGAGAGCTACTCGGTGAACTCATAAGTGAGCTGTTAGGTGAGCTCCCAAGTGATCTACTCGGAAAGCTACTTGAAAAACTTTGAGGCGAGCTACGGATGAGCTCAAGGTGAGTTTCCAAGGTGATATTTTAAGTGAGCTCAAGTTTAGCTAGCAAGGAAAGGTGATAGGCAAGCTTCCATGCAAGTTAGCAAGGTGAAATGTAAGGTGAGATCCTATGTGAGTTTTGGGTGAGTGTTTAACAAGCTCCCGGGTGAGCTCAAGTTGAGCTACTCGAAAACTCCTGGGTGAGCTAAGAAGGTGAGCTAAGAAGGTGAGCTATCAAGTGAGATCTCATGTTTGTTTCTATGTAAACTCAAGTTTAGCTGGTTGATGAGCTCCTAGGTGAGCTACTTACCAGAGCTCTCATCCAAGCTCCTAGGTGAGCTACTCGGTGAGCTCAAGTGAGCACAAAGGTGAGCTTGTTGGAAATATCTCGAGGTGAGATTATGTGTGAGCTACCAGATGATCTCAAGGTGAGTTGTCAACCTACTCGGTGAGCTACTTGGTGATTCGAGGTGAGCTGTTAGGCAATCTCCAAGGTGAGCTACTTGATGAGCTACTAGATAAGCTCAAGTCAAGTAAGCAAGGTAAGCTCCATAGTGAGCTCAAGGTGAGCTCCCATGTGAGTTTCTGGGTGAGCTGTTATGTGAGGTCGCATGTGAATTTTTGGGCAAGATACTTGATGAACTCCCAAGTGAGATCAAGTTGAGCTGTTCAGTGAGCTCTTGAGGTGAGCTCCTGGATAAGCTCAAGGAAAGCTGGTAAGGCAAGCTATAGGTGGGCTCCAAGGTGAGTTTCTAGGTAATCTCAAGTTGAAATACTCGATGAGCTCCTAGGTGAGCTACTTGCCGAGCTCTTAGGTGAGCTTACATGCGAGCTACTAGATGAGCTCAAGGTGAGTTTACAAGGTAAGCTCAAGGTGACTTGGGAAGGAAAGGTCAAGGTGAGTTGGCAAGGTGAGATGTTAGGTGAGCTCCTAGGTGAGTTACTTGACAAGCTCCCAGAGAGCTCAACTTGAGCTGATCAAAGCAAGCTCCCGAAGAGCTCCCGGGTGAGCTATTTGGTGAGCTATTCGGTGAGTTGCTAGGAGAGCTCCTAAGGGAGCTACTTGGTGAGATCCCAAGCAAGGAACTCGGTGAGCTTCTCGATGAGCTCATAAGTGAGATCAAGTCAACCTACTCGGTGAGTTACTTGATGAGCTCCTAGGCAAGATGAAGGTGAGCTGGTAAGGTGAACTCGCAAGGTGAGCTGATAGGTAAGGTCCCATGTAAGTTAGCAAGGCAAGTTATAAGGTGAGCTCCCATGTGAGTTTTTAGGTGAGCTAATTGACAAACTCCTAGGTGATCTCAAGTCAAGCTACTCGGCAATGAGCTCTGGGTGAGCTCAAAGTAGGTGACAAGGTGAGCTATCAGATTAGCTCCCAGGTGAGTTTCTAGGTAAGCTCAAGTTGAGTTGCTCAATGAATTCCTAGGTGAGCCACTTACTGAGCTCCCATCAAAGCTCCTAGGTGAGCTCTCAGTGAGCTCCCATGCAAGCTCAAAGGTGAGCCTGTCGGTAATCTCTGAGGTAAGCTTACATGTGAGTTGGATAAGGTGAGCTATTAGGCAAACTACTAGCTGAGTTACTTGATGAGCTCCCTGTGCAAGCTCAACTTGAGCTGATTAGTGAGCTCCTAGAAGAGATCCTAGGTGAGCTACTTGGCGAGATGTTTGGTGAGATCCTAGGCAAGGTGCTAGGTGAGCTCCTAAGTGAGCTACATGGTGAGCTCCTAGGTGAGGTCCCGGTGAGCTCACAAGTGAGCTCAACTCAACCTACTTGGTGAGCTACTTGTTGAGCTCCCAAGCAAGCTGTTAAGTGATCTCCAAGGTGATCTACTTAGCAAGCTACTCAACGAACTCCAAGGTGAGCTACCAGATGAGCACAAGGTGATTTGGCAAGGTGAGCTCCTAAGTGAGCTCAAGGCAAACTGGCAATATGAGCTGATAGGTGAGCTCCCATGTGAGTTTCTAGGTGAGCTGTCAAATGATCTCCCATGTGAGTTTTTGGGTGTGCTACTTAACGAGCTCTTGGGTGAGCTCACGTCAAGCTTCTCAGTGAGCTCCTAGGTGAGATCAAGGTGATCTGGAAAGGAAAGCTTGTAGGTGAGCTCTTATGAGTGTTTCTGGGCAAGCTCAAGTCAAGCTACTTGATGAGCTTCTGGGTGAGCTCCCATCTGGGCTCCTAGGTGAGCTGCTTAGTGAGCTCCCAGGTGAGCTCAAAGGTGAGCTTGTTTGTAATCTCTGAGGTGAGCTTACATGCAAGATACTAGATGATGTCAAGGTGAGTTGGCAAGGTGAGCTGTCAGGTGAGTTCCCAGGTGAGTTACTTGATGAGCTCTGGGTGAGCTCAACTCGAGCTGATCGATGAGATCCCATAAGAGCTCCCGGGTGAGCTACTTATCGATATGTATAGTAAGCTCCCAAATGAGCTGATAAGTAAGCTCTCAAGTGAACTAGTTGGTGAGCTCATAAGTGAGATCAAGTTAACCTACTTAGCGAGCTACTGGTGAGTTCCTAGGTGAGCTGTTAGGTGAGCTCTCAGGTGAGCTACTTGGCGAGTTACTAAACGAACTCCAAGGTGAGCTACCAGACAAGCTCAAGGTGAGTTGGCAAGGTAAGCTCCTCAACAAGCTAAAGGTGAGCTAGCAAGGTGAGTTGATAGGCAAGCTCCCATGTAACTTAGTAAGGATAGTTGTCAGGTGAGCTCCCATGTGAGTTTTTGGGTAAGCTACTTGATGAGCTCCTGAGTGAGCTAAATTTGAGATGCTCGGAAAGCTCCGGGTGAATTTAAGGTTTAGTGTGAGATATCAAGAAAACTCCTAGGTGAGTTTCGGGTAAGCTCAAGTTGATCTACTTGAAGAGATCATGGGTGAGCTACTTACCGAGCTCCAAGCCGAGCTCCTAGGTGAGATACTCAGTTAGTTCCCAGGTGAGATCAAAGGTGAGCTTATCGGTAATCTCTGACATGAGCTTACATATGAGCTACCAGTTGATCTAATGGTGAGTTGGAAAAGCAATCTCAAGGTGAGGTTGTAAGGTGAGCTTAAGGTGAGTTTACAAGGTGAGCTATTAGCTGATCTTCTAGGTGAGTTCCCAGTCAAGTTACTCCATGAGCTCCTAGGTGAGCTCAACTTGAGTATATCACTTAGCTCCCAAAGAGCTCCTAGGTGAGCTACTTTGCAAGCTGTTTGGTGAGCTCACAGGTGAGCTATTAGTTGAGCTCCCAAGTGAGCTACTTGGTGACCTCCCAGAAAAGGTCCCCATCATGCTGCTCGGTGAGCTCACAAGTGACTCAAGTAAACCTACTCAGAGAGCTACTCGGTGAGCTCTTAGGCGAGCTCCTAGGTGAGATGTTAGGTGAGCTCCCATCCGAGCTACTTAGCAAGGTGCTCAATGAACTTCGAGGTGAGCTACCTGATGATATAAAGGTGAGTTGGCAAGGTGAGCTCCTCAATGAGCTTAAGGTGAGCTGATAGGTGAGCTACCATGTGAGTTGGCAAGGTGAATTTTCAGGTGAGCTCCCATGTGAGTTTTCGGGTGAGCTGCTTGATAAGCTCCCAGGTGAGCTCAAGTCGAGCTAGTCGGTGAGCTATTGGGTGAGCTCAAGGTGAGCTAGCAAGGTGATCTTTTAGGTGAGCTCCCAGGCAAGTTTTCAAGCAAACTCAAGTTGAGCTACTAGATGAGATCCTGCACAAGCTACTTTCCGATCTCCTAGCCGAGCTCCTAGGTGAGCTACTCAGTGGGCTTCTAGATGAGCTCAAAGGTGAAATTTTTTGAAATCTCTTAGGTGAGCTTACATATGAGCTACAGATGAACTTAATATGATTTTGTAAGGAAAGCTCAAGGTAAGTTAGCAAGGTAAGGTGAGCTCCTTGGTGATTTCTCAAGCGAGGTACTTGATGAGCTCCCAGGTGAACTCAACTCAAGCTGATCAACAAGCAACCAGGAAGAGCTCAAAGGTGAGATAATTTTCAAGCTATTCGGTGAGCTCCCTAGTGAGATGGTAGGTGATCTCCCAAGCAAGCTACTTGGTGAACTCCTAGGTAAGGTCACCAGTACGCTACTTAGAGAGCTCATAAGCAAGCTCAAGACAACCTACTCGATGAGATGCTCGGTGATATCCTAGGTGAGCTATTAGGTGAGCTCCTAGACGAGATACTTAGCGAGCTTCTTGACGAAATCTTAGGTGAGATACCACATGAGCTCAAGGCAAGTTGGCAAGGTGAGCTCCTCAGCAAGCTCAAGGTGAGCTGATAGATGAGCTCCCATTCGAGTTTCTGGGTGAGCTGTCAGGAGAGTTCCCATGTAAGTTTTTAGGTGAGCTACTTGATGAGCTCCCAAGAAAGCTCAAGTCGAGCTCCCAAGTGAGTTTTTAGGTAAGCTAAAGTCGATGAGCTATTAGGTGAGCTACTTAGTGAGCTCTCAGATGAGCTCAAAGGTGAGCTTACTAGTAATCTCTGAGGTGACCTTACAAGTGAGCTACCAGATGAGCTAAAGGAAAGTTGGCAAGGTGAGCTCAAGGTGAGTTGGTAAGGCGAGCTCAAGGCAAGTTGCCAAGGTGAGCTGTCAGGCAAGCTCCTAGGTGATTTACTCAACGATATCCTGGGCAAGCTCAACTTGAGCTGATCGGTAAGCTCTTAGAAGAGGTCCGAAGGGAGCTACTTGGTGAGCTCCTAGGTGAGGTCTTTGTGAGCTTCTCGGTGATGTCACAAGTGACCTCAAGTCAACCTAATTAGCAAGCTACTTGGTGAGCTCCTAGGTGAGCTTCTAGGTGAACTACTTGGTGATATGCTCAACAAACTCAGAGGTGAGCTACCATATGAGCTCAAGGTGAGTTGGCAAGGTGACCTCCTTAGTGAGCTCAAAGTGAGCTAGTAAGGTGAGCTGATAGGTAATCTACCATGCGAGTTTCTAAGAAAGTTCTCAGGTGAGCTCCCATGTGAGTTTTGGGTGAGCTACTTGATGAGATCTCAAGCAAGCTCAAGTAAAGCTACTCAATGAGATTGTGGGCTAGCTAAAGGTGAGGTGGTAAGGTGAGCTATCGGTGAGCTTCGGGTGAGTTTTCAGAAAGCTCAAGTTGAGCTACTTACACGAGCACCCAGCCAAGCTCATAGGTGAGCTACTGGGTGAGCTCCCAGGCAAGCTCAAAGGTGATCTTATTGGTAATTTCATAGGTGAGATTACATGTGAGCTACCGAGATAATCTCAAGGTGAGTTACCAAGGTGAGCTTAAGGTGAGTTGGCAAGGCAAGGCAGCTGTCCGGTGACCTCCCAGGTGAGTTCACAGGTGGGTTACTAAATGAGCTCTTGGTCGAGCTCAACTCAAGATGATCATTGAGCTCCTAGAAGAGCTCTAAGGTGAGCTACGTAGTGAGCTATTCGGTGACCTCCCAGGTGAGATGCTAGGTGAGCTCCCAAGTGAGATAATTGGTGAGCTACTAGGTGAGGTCCCCGGTGAGCTACTCGGAAAGCTCACAAATGAGCTCAAGTCAACCTACTCGGTGAGCTCTCAGGTGAGCTATTAGGTGAGCTCCTAGGTGAACTACTTGACCAGCTACTCAATAAACTCTGAGGTGAGCTACCAAGGTGAGCTTACAAGGTGAGCTCCCATTTGAGTTTTTGGGTGTCGTTGTCAGGTGAGCTCTCATGTGAGTTTTTAGGTGAGCTACATTATGAGCTCTTGGACCAACTCAAGTCGAGCTACTTTGTGATCTCTTAGAAGAGCTCAAGGTGAGTGGTAAGGCAAGCTATCCGGTAAGATCCCAAGTGAGTTTTGGGGCAAGATCAAGTTGAGCTCCTACATAAGTTGCATGTCGAGCTCCCAGGTGAGCTACTGGGTGAGCTCCCAAGTGATCTCAAAGGTGAGCTTGTCAGAAATATCTTAGGTGAGCTTACATGTGAGCTACTTGATGAGCTCAAGGCGAGTTAGTAAGGTGAGCTCAAGGTGAGTTAGAGAGGCGAGCTCAAGGTAAGTTGGCAAGGTGAGCTATCAGGTGAGCTCCCAGGTGAGTTCCCATTTGAGTTACTCAACGAGATCCTAGGTGAGCTCAACTCGAGCTGATTAGTGAGCTCCTAGAAGAGCTCCTAGGTGAGCTACTTAGTGAGTTGTTCGGCAAGCTCCTAGGTGAGCTACTCGATAAGCTCCTAGGTGAGATACTCGGTAAGCTCCCAGGTGAGCTACTAGGTGAGATCCAAACAAAACTACTTGGTGAGCCCCCAAGTGAGGTCCCCAACAAGTTGTTCGATGAGCTCATAAAAATCTCAACTCAACCTACTCGGTGAGCTCTCAAATGAGCTGCTAGGTGAATTCCCAAGTGAGGTCCCCAGCAAGCTACTCAGCTGAGCTCACAAGTGAGCTCAAGACAACCTACTCAGTGAGCTTATAGGTGAGCTGTTACACAAGCTCCTAGGTGAGATAATTTGTGAGCTTCTCAATGACCTCTGAGGTGAGCTACCATATGAGCTCAAGGTGATTTAATAAGGTGAGCTCCTCAGGGAGCACAAGGTGAGCTGATAGATGAGATCCCATGTGTGTGTTTGGGTGAGCTATCATACAAGCTCCCATGCAAGTTTCTTAGTGAACTAATTGATGAGCTCCCGAGTGAGCTCAAGTCAAGCTCCCAAGTGAGTTTCTATGTAAACTCAAGTTGAGCTACTCAATGAGCTCTTGTGCAAGCTGCTTACCGAGCTCCCAGCTAATCTCTTAGTTGAGCTGCTAGGTGAGCTCCCAGGCAAGCTCAAAGGTGAGCTTGTCGGCAATCTCTGAGGTGAGCTTACATGCGAGATACTAGATGATATAAAGGTGAGTTAGCAAGGTGAGATCAAGGTGAGTTAGCAGGGTGAGCTCAAGGTGGGTTGGCAAGGTGAGTTGTCAGGAGAGCTCCTAGGTGAGTTCCCAGGTGAGTTACTTGATGAGCTCCCAGGTGAGCTCAACTTGACCTGATCGGTGAGCTCCCAGAAGATCTCCCAAGTGACCTACTTGGTGAGCTATTCGGCAAGCTCCTAGTGAGCGATAGGTGAGCTCCTAAGGGAGTAACTTGGTGAGCTGCAGGTGAGGTCCCTGGTGAGCTGCTCGGTGACCTCACAAGCAAGCTCAATTACACCTACTTGGTGAGTTTCTCAGTGAGTTCCTAGGTGAGCTCCAAGGTGATCTACTTGGTGAGGTGCTCAATGAAATTTTAGGTTACCTACTAGATGAGCTCAAGTTGATTTGTCAAGGTGATCTCCTCAGTGAGCTTAAGATGAGTTGATAGTTGAGCTCCCATTTGAGTTGGTAACGCGAGCTCCCATATGAGTTTTTAGGCAAGCTACTTGATGACCTCCTAGGTGAGGTCAAGTCAAACTACTCAACAAGCACCTAGGTGAGCTCAAGGTGAGCTAGCAAGGTGAGGTCCCATGTGAGTTTCTAGGCAAGCTCAAGTCAAGCTTATTGGTAATCTCTTAGGTGAGATTACATGTGAGCTACCAAATGAGCTCAGGGTGAAATGGAAAGGTGAGCTCATGGTGAGTTGGTAAGGTGAGTTGTTAGGCAAGATCTTAGGTGAGTTCCTAGGTGATTTACTTGATGAGCTCCAAAGTGAGCTTAACTTGAGTTGATCGGTGAGCTCCCAGAAGATCTCCAAGGTGAGCTGTTTGGCGAGCTCCTAGGAAAGCTGCTAAGTGAGCTTGAAAGTAAGTTACTTGGCAAGCTATTGGGCAAGGTCCCTAAAAAGCTGCTCAGCAAGCTCACAAGTGAGCTCAAATTAACCTACTTTGCGAGCTACTGGGTGAGCTCCTAAGTGAGCTATTAGGTGAGCTCCTAGGTGAGGTACTCGGTGAGCTACTCGACGAACTCTAAGGTGAGCTACAAGATGAGCTTAAGGTGAGTTAGCAAGGTGAGCTCTCCTCGGTGAGCTCAAGGTGAGCTAAAAAGGTGAGTGATAGGTGATTGTATGATGGAAAAGTGACAAGCAAGCTTGGGAATCTTCAAGTAACTCTTCCTTGCACCCGACCTCCCGAGGTTGTGCCAAGATAGCTGGTGGGGATGGAATATGTGTGGGATGCAGAAAAAATAGTTAGGCAATCTAATGTCTTCTACATGCACTAGCGGAAATTACGAATCTAAGGCAATGAAGGCCCTTCTAACCTAAACTGGTGGGATAGATTGATCAGCAAGGATGACTACTCAAAGGCTCCAATCAATATCGAGCTCTGGCATGATTTGGTCTATAGGTTGTGGAATACGTGGAAAATGACCTAGGATAGTTTCGTGTATGTCTCCAGATAAGGTCATAGGGTGGATGGTAAATATAATTGACTCTATGGGTGATCCTCTAGCCTAGTCTAGAACTCCTTAGCTTTGTTAGCTGCTGTGTCTAGCAAGGATAACTATTTGATGATGATAGGTGAAAGTGGATTAGATCTGAATACTAGTGTACGTAGGCTAGTATCTATGTCTGATTCACCTGTGTATTCGTTGGGCTATGGGATTTGTGGGTCACAACCATATATTTGTATTTGTTACAGATCTACTATGGTCATGTATGGAATTAGTCCCTAATCCCTAGTATCTAGTAATCATATGCTTTCTCAGCTTCTATATTTAGAATCAATAACTGTGCAATCTTCTCAGAATATCTTACAGTTGTTCATGCAACCTGAATTCTTAGGCTAGTATCTATATCTATGAGGGTGTCTCTTGTGTCTGGCTATGGGACCAAAGGATCACAACCAAACAATTTCTCTCTTTCAAACCCCTCCACAGTCATGTGGACATGTATCTAGGGTAATCTGTAGTTTGTTTGATTTGATGAAAATGTATGTGCTTGTTCGTCTTCTATGTTTAACCCGTGCAGTTGGAAACTGATTTGTTGCAAGTTTACCATTATTCGGAAGACTTAGATGCTGAGATTTTGATCTATATCAGTTATTTCTGTAATGAGATTTTTTTGGGACAAGATTGGCTCGAATACGTATTCTCTGGGCTCCCTAGGTCCCATGATTGTCATGCAGGAGCAAAAATGTAAATTAATTACAGAAAAGTGAAATTTAACTACTTTGAGTATATCTATAACATATATGATTTCTTTATTTTTGTATTTTTAATGAACTATTCGAACGAATTTAAAAGAGTAACTGTTTAACATATCTAGAATTGATAGCTAAAATAACAATTTAAAACAAACAAAATAACCGAGTATAGCTATTTGTCTATGCAATTTGTAGATCTATTCTAAACAATGAAATAACTGATCTAATCTATTTGTAAGACTATCGATCCTACCTCAGAAGTGAGGAATGAATCATAGTTTCTCAGAAACTATCAATCCCCACAACTTCCCGGTAATATCGAAAGTAAAATTAACTAAAATAAAGCAATTAACTACTCTATTTGATACGATTCTAATTTAGAACTTTGAAAGCTAGAACCTGGATTCTTCAGAACATTGGAGAATCCGATGGTGTGTGTGATCTTGTCCCCTTAGTGTGATCTCCTCATTCCTTTGTGTTCACTTGGATCCAGAAAATTGTGTAATGCTAGCATCAACAGAAGTAGATATTGGGACAAAGGCAGCTTAGGATACACACTCTATACAATGTGAGTAGGAGAGAGATAGTGCAAGAATACGAGCTTGGCTTATGCAATTCCTAGCAGGATTTATCATGAGTAATGCAACATAAAACGTCCAGAACCTGAAACTATCCTATTTGAAGAAAAAAACCTGTAACTTTAATGGATTCCTATTGAAAGAAAAATATTCTACTCTAATGGATTGGATGAAATATCAACAGCATCTGCACAAGATGGATATGTGGCTTCCTAATAGCAAAAAAACACTAACTAGGCATGCAATGAAAGAAACTAAGAATTATAAAAATGAGAGACTAATCTATTGCAATGAGAAATTCAGAGGCAAATTGGAGGGGCCATTTGCTTGAGCACAAGCCAATTATTTATAGCATTCGCATTTACCCAAGGTAAAAACCAAATAGAACTCTTAAACTATAAACAATGGCAAAACATTATTCCAGGGAACCAAAATCATTAATGCAAGCTTATGGAGGTGAAAAAAACTGGTGAATCATTGAAATTTACGTGAGTCATGTTAAAAGAGATTTCTAGAAAATGTGTAAAGGACTGCCTCCCTGAGCAGGGTGGTGGTTACAGGACCGTCGCCTTGTTCATGGCGGCGGTCATGAGACCGACCGCCACCCAGGCAAGACGGTAGTTTCATCACTAAAGATCAAAAGGACAAGAAAAGAGGGGAAAAGGAAAAAATAAAGCACGTGGGGGCTAAGTGGGGCATGCGGGATGTTAACGCACACTTGGAGATATTTTCCGGATCCTGAACACCTTGTGAGGAGACCTGTATCATCATTGGGGCACGTGTTACGTTGGTCGATAGGATAGCATACCCTATAATTTTGGGTACGTACATATTGCCCCTCGGAGAAGCATTTTAGCCATGAAGAGGTGTAAAATGATGGGTCAAGTATGGCGGTCCCGAAATGGGAAGTTGAAAGTTATACCTAATACGTCTGTGTGTCGAAATGACGCCGTCCAAAATTCCTTCCACCTGCAAAATGAAAATAGAACTCAAGTGCAGATAGACATAACAATTTGGAAAATAAATGCTAAAATAATCAGGAATGAGAACATACCATTCGTGTGGGGATAAGAACTTACCTCCATCGGCACTCCAAACCTATAATTTTTTTTTTTAAAACAAGTCAGTTTTTGCTATATATATGAAAGTGGGCCCATTTTCCTATTCATTTACGTGAGTTGATTTGATTGATTTGAGCTCTAGAACCCATGGTGATGGTTTCTTATGCGAGTAGAGTCAAAAAATTCATGATGGGATAGTGATCATTCCTCTGTGAGTGGAACATCGACCCGTGAGATCATAGGTTAGTTTTCTTCAATTTATCCTTTTTACCCTCTTAATTTTAAAATGCTAAAATCTTTGTCATGGGGGGGTAGTTTTTGAAAATTTTAGGTTTAAAAGGTCCATCTAGCGGGGCGCTTACTAGGTAATCCTTTTTTTAGTTAAAATGGTCCTCTTCTAGCATTTTTAGGCCTTTTTTAGGGTAAAAACCCATGTGGGTTTTCGAGACCACGACCGCCGCCCTGCTCAGGGTGGCGGTTTTGCACAGAATGCCAAAAGAATATCTGTTTAAGGTTATTTTTACATTTTTAGCATTTCTATGTGTTTTCATGATTTTTCTAATATCACTCAGATGCTAACTTGCTTTGTTTTGTGTGTTTTTGGGTGTATGCAGGTGAGAGAGGAGTATATCTGGTGGAGCAAGGAGAGGGAGTGAGACTGGCTCCCAGGAGTACTAGATGCCCTTTCACAGGATGAGGAGGACACTCTTCAGAGGGCCGGGATACTACGTATCTCACACATTCCAAATGTTGCACCATCCAGTCACATTCTTTATGACTAGAACACCTTCCGATTATCAAGGGTCTGCGGTGAGTGGACCATCACTTTGGAGGATATTTATCACATTCTCGGGGTCCCGATCATTGGGAGACGTCTGACCCTTGAGATAGCAAGATCATGGGCCCAAATAACACATTGGGCCACATACATGGGAGATGCAATCATCTCCACGGGTTTGAATAAGGGGGTCAGAGTTTGATCCATTCCTAGTTTGCCCATCCCCTTGCTTCGCCGAGGCCATTATGGGGATCCTTGCCTCGAGATTGGTCGAGGACAAGGGAGGAGACACACTGCTATACTTTTGGTCCCCCATCATCACACAGATAGAGGGACATGGCCAGATATATGCCTGGGGAGTAGGCATTCTTGGGACTACCTACCATGATTTATATAGGGTAGTCCATTTACAGGGGCAGTCCTTGAGCCACCCGACCCTGGTCATGAGTTGGGTTTATGAGCACTTCATCCCCTATGGCAGAGGTGTAGAGGTGACAGACCCCGGAGCGTGAGGGCAGCCAGATGGAAAGATATGTCGGTGCTCAGAGCACCTCATCATCCAGTTACTTCACTAACCACTGCTGACATGGAGGCTACACCGTATCAGACTATGGTAGGTATATGGGGTGAGGAGGCTCTTACTTTGATCTCCTGCTCCACCACAGGCAGCTTATTGATAGAGTGGGGTGAGTGGAGATACACCCCTTTGGTTGAGTCCCTCAGGAGTTTGGCCTACCCTACATGGGCATGCTTCCAATGGTAGTGTAGATATACAGGTCAGTTCGAGAGGCCAGAGGGGGTATTAGAGGCCGGGGTTGGGAAGTGGTTACTCCTGGCATTCCTATTACGGCCATGAGGGTAGTGTGCTAGAGGGAGAGTTGGTGCACCTTAGGTACCCTTGCTTCAGATTTCCGCGGGTCCTACCCATAGCAGCGATGACCCCATTGACATAGACTCTGAGTCTGAGGAGTTTACAAGGGGAGAGATAGAGGAGGACAGTGATCCTGAGTGGCATGACACTCAGGATATTATGCAGGCAGCGAGGGCCGAGAAGAGTGCAGAGAGAGTTACTCTAGTTTCAGAGGAGCCAATCTCCTAGGGCCATGGTGGGGAGGATGAGTTCGTTGCGAGGCGCTACGTCACTCCAGTCACAAGAGTAGCCCCTCAGTAAGTGGAAGCATCCGTTGTAAGTGCTGACCCTAGTGTTCCATCCTGGAGGCCTGGTGATCCGAGTAAGTTACCATCCTTCCTTTTAATGTTTTTTTTAGTTAGGATTTCCTTAGTTGCTATCTCTCCTTTTGTTTTATCTTGTATTTCTAATCTCTTAGTGGCGGGACTTGATTCACAGAGTATGCATTGATACCCTAATAATCCCCATGGAGAGGACCCACGCAGAGTTGTTTGTGGATGTTGGGGAGCCCTCGGCCTGGTGGTAGACACACGACATCTTTCCCTAGTCTAGCATGTGGCTAGGATGGTATCGACTCTCCGTATAGAGCTAGCAGGGTATAGGATAGCCGAGTACTTGGTGAGGAGTCATTCTCATGGCGAGACTACGGCTGCCCCTTGGGATCATGGGCCCTCCGTGCACTCAGAGAGTTGGCGTAGCCGGAGTCCTAGGCGTGGGTGCACGTCTTTAGAGGGGTCTCGTAGGGATTGAGAAGCCACCTAGCTCTCCTATATTTTGTATGATATATTCTTTGGTATATCCCGGGCTCTTTGAGCGTTTTGACCATGCTTAGTGCATGATGGCATTGTACACAAACTTTGATCATTTATATATATATATATTTGTTTTGGATCAAACCCTTGGCATTTATGGCTTTGTTTCCCTCCTAATTTCCTCATGTAAATATGATGTTATGCTTGTATGCCTTTAAAATGTATGTAATGGAGAACCAATGATGCAAGTGTTTACTTTCTTTTTGTATTTCATGATGCTGATATATGGTAATGTAGATACAATGTGACGTTGAGTCTTAGTTTCTGTAAGCAATTTTGGATACTTCATATTTGTTTTGGCAAAGTGGTGAATATAAACCGGTATGATGAGTAGATAAATTTCCCCTACTCCT
Organism: Taxus wallichiana var. yunnanensis; assembly: GCA_018340775.1. Classification (NCBI taxonomy): domain Eukaryota; kingdom Viridiplantae; phylum Streptophyta; class Pinopsida; order Cupressales; family Taxaceae; genus Taxus; species Taxus wallichiana. Next base: position 11,583,728 of record CM031233.1, read on the forward strand.
AACTCCAAGCAACTAGTAAGATGCGAGGGCTCATCACCGAGAGTCAGGAAGGGTGTAAGTTATGAAATGTGCCAAAATGATATTGATGAAAGATAGACAAAGCTTTGGCGGAACCAAATTAGGATACCACAAGCCTACTCCACTCGAGTGACTTCATAGTTTTGGATGCAACTTGCTTTGTGGTTTATCTAGACTTAGACCCGTAGATGGCCACATACTAGACAAAATCTATGTTATTAGGATTTTAACTCTTTTGGAATTTTGAACATCTGATTCATTTGTTTTTGACTCAAAGCTTCAAGGTTTGAATTGTTCGCTTATGACTTTTTACATTTGTTTGTCAAGAGGACCCCCTACACTTTGCCCCATGCTACTAGTAAGAAGCATGAGTTTATCACCATGGGAAAGGCATAAGTGAGTAAGGGCATTTCCATCCTTTCCCAACCCTACGTCACTAGTAAGAGATGCAAGCTCATCACCGAAGGTTGGTGGGGCAAGGAAATGTGTAAATTTAAAATTTTTGTTTGATTCTATATTTGACTTGTTTATTTGAGAAAAATGTCAGTGTTTTCTTATTTCCAAAGAGATATATATATAGGATAGATGTGACACCATGAAGCTTCTACAACAGACCATAGGTAAGACACCTATCCTAAGAAGAAACCAAAAGTGAGAATAAACCCGCAGATCTTGGCATGGTTACCATTAAGACCTTGTCATATCTAGCTTTATTTGATGAAATGATTCCGAGATAGTTTGATGATATCATGGAAATGGAGAAGTATGATTAGAGTTTTTATGCCAACAACATCATGAGTTTTTAATGAATTGCTTTGAGAAAAATTCCTTGATCACATTTTTTTGTATAAAACAAGCGGAAAAAATGATCCTAATCTACATGAAGATGCAATGTAGATATAATTATAAATAGTGATAGTTGCTTACGCGTAGAATAGTTTGAGGTGTAGGGAATTGACTGTTTCACCAAATTCCTCACCTTCCAGCATACATAAGAGGTATGCACCATTTCCATAGTCCTTCATGACTCGGTATGGGCCTAACCATTTGGGTGGAACTTCCTTCCTTCACTGTTCTTTCTGTCGATCCAGATGTCTAGCGTTAGAACTAGATCACCTTCATACATGTCATGTTCATAGACTTTCTTATTATACTCGACACATCCGGTCAAGTATAGACTCTGTGCCGCTATTATTCGAAATTTAAGCTAGCTTCATCTAGGCTTTCTAGTTGGGAAAGACGTGCTTCTCTATAAGCGTCTTCATCCAGGATCCCTTGTAATGAAATGTGGAGACTGGGTATTTCAACCTCAAGCGGGAGAACTACTTCTACCCCGAATACTAGCGAGAAAGGATTCACTCCTGTTGGTGTTCTTATTGAGGTTCGGTGGGCCCATAAGGCCGGATATAACTTTAAGTGCCAATCTCATTTGTTTTCTTTCACCATTTTAAGGAGAATGGCTTTTAATGTTTTGTTTGTCACCTCAGCCTATCCATTGGCTTGAGGGTAATATAATGAAGCCGTATGATGGCTTATTTTAAATTTATTACATAATTCGTGAACTTCATCATTCTTAAAAGAAGTTCCATTATCTAAGATAATGATTTGTGGGATACCATACCTACAAATGATTTGGTTCAAGATGAACTTGGCGATTACAGAACCCAGTACAGTAGTAAGAGGCATAGCCTCTACCCACTTGGTAAAATATTCGGTGGCCGTGATTATAAAATTATGGCTATCTGTAGATGAGGGAGAGAATTTCCCTATTAAATCTAGGCCCCACGTAGAAAAGGGCCATGGAGTAGCAATTGGTTGTAGAGCTTGTGCCGGCATATGGATCTCATGGGAGAACTCTTGGCACTTATGACACTTACATACAAACTCTACTACGTCGTGTTCTAGAGTGGGCCAAAAATAGCCCATTCGATGTATTTTACGAGTGGTGACATGGCCACTAAAGTGGCCTCCACACATTCCACTGTGAGATTCATGGAGAATCTTCTTGGATTCTTCTGTGTTGACACATCTTAGAAGCATTCCATTGAATGCCTTTCGATAGATAAATTGTTCTATGATGACGTATTTAGCTATGATAATGTGTAACTGCCTTCTTTGTTGCAGTGTAGCCCCTTCTGGATACGTATGGTCCATGATATAATTAATGATATCAGTGTACCAGAAACACTCAGAGATAGAAGGTTGGGTTTCGATGTAGTATACGCACTCATCTGGAAAGTTCAAATCTACTAGATCACCTCCATCTAATGGGCTATCAGCTAACCAATCCACGATGATTTTTCCCTTAACGGACTTCTGATTTATAAATGTTAATTCAAATTCTCCCATTAAGGTTATAAAATGTCTAGCCTTCTTAGACCAGGACCCTTGCATGAGGAAAGTTCGTAAATGGTCCATTTTTACCATGACCCTTGTTTCTTGATTTAGCATATAATGCCTTAAGCATTTGGTTACAAAGACTATGGTGAGGCATTCTCATTCTGCTTGTGTATGACATGTTTCATAGTCAAGCAACATTCGGCTAATGAAATAAATCACATGTTCTCTCTTGTTATCATCTTCTTGAGCTAGCATATAGGCTAGCGAGACATTGGTAGCTCGTGAGTGTAAAATTAAAGGGTGATCTAGCTTAGGTGGCATTAGCGTAGGTGGTGATAACAAGAAACACTTAACTGCGTCAAAAGATTCATTGCCATCTTCAGTCCAATCAATGCTATAATCTTTCTTGAGTAGATTGTTGATTGGGTGAATGGTGAAACTTAAGTCTAGGATGAATCTCTGGATTACACCAAGCTTTCTGAGAAAAGACCTGATTCCAGATTCATCTGAAGGTGGGACCATTTCGAGGACAGCTCGAATTTTGGTTGGGTTAGCATCTATCCTTGTGATGATATGATGTATCCTAGGAGCTTCCCTCATGTTACACCAAAGATGTATTTTTCGGATTTAGTGTGACTCGTATTCTATCAGACGTGAAAGAATGATGCGAAGTACTTCCATATGGTCACAATGCTTCTTGGCCTTAGCCAACAAGTCATCTACGTAGGATTCCATGATTTTATGAATTAGATCGTGAAATATATATTTCATAGCTCACTGGTATGTGGCACCAGCGTTCTTGAGACCAAATGGCATAACAACATAGCAATAAGTTCCCCAAGGAGTTATAAACATGGTTTTAGCTTGATCTTGTTCAAATATTCTGATTTGATTGTATCCCAAGAATCCATCCATGAGAGACAAAATTTCAAATCCAACTGTTGCATCAACAATGACATCAATGGATGGCAATGGGAAGTCATCTTTAGGACACGCTTTGTTGATGTCTCAGAAATCTATGCAGATGCATATCTTCCCATTTTTTTTGAGAAAGGGAATGATATTAGATACCCGCTAAGATTAATTGAATGGTTTGATGAATCCTACTTAGAGGAGTTTCATTACCTTCTCTTTTACCATGAGAGCTACCTTAGGTTTCATTGGTCTTGATTTTTGTTTGATTGGTTTTGCATCTAATTTAGTGACGAGGTTGTGCACCACAATGTGGGGTACAACTCCTATCATTTCCTTATAATTAAATGTAAATGCCTTGATGTTCTTTGAGGATCCAAGTGTGTATTTCTACTTCTAATGGAGTTAATAGGATCCTAACTTCAATATCCTTGGTTCATCTTCTATTTTAATGTTAATATCAATTATTTCTTTGATCAAAGAGGTGTTACCTTCTTAAAACTCGGGTGGGGTTGGAGGTAAATCTAAATCATCTCTATTCTCGACCGAGTATATGCTAAGCTTCCTTTGTGGGAGAAGCTCCATCATGGGATTCCCATAATAGGAAGATGAATGTGGGATTAAGGACAAATCTATTGTGTGATGGGTGAGATGTAATGCTACATAGGTGTTTAAGAAATCAAGAGTGGTTGTATCACTATTGATGTGGTCTAGGATAGTAGATTTGTTTTCATTTCCATTTAAAAGAGGTTTTGACATTGTTTTTATCAATGGTTTGTCACGAAGGGATACCACGAAATGGGTATCCTCTAACTTACTATTTGGAGTAAAGCGTGATGCTGATGCTGCTATTGAATCAGCAAGGAGATTTTGTTCTCGTGGGATTGCTTCGATCGATATGAAGTCAAACTCCTTGCTTAAATTTAATACAACTATTTTGTAAAGTTGTAAGTGCTCGGCTTTGGTTTCATATATCTCAGAGACTTGGTTTGCTACCAATTGTGAGTCTCCTAAGACTCTGATGTTATCAACACCGATTCTCTTAGCTAAGATGAGGCCAAGGAGGAGGGCTTCGTACTCAGCGCCATTGTTTGTGCATTTGAAATTTAGTTTAAAGGAAAATGGTAGGACTTTCCCCTCGGGAGAAGTAAGGATTATACCTACCCCAGCTCCATAATGACATCTAGCTCCATCAAAATGGAGAGTCCAATATTTAGTTGGGAGTATGGACGTTGGGATATTTGTTGTGTTTGCGTATTCTACTTCCACCATGCAGAGATCCTCTGCTGGAAGAGAACTAACACCTAGGGAATATCCTATTCCTACATAATCAAATGGTAAGAACATTGGTAGATCTTGTTCTTACAATTCAACAATTTTTGTAGTATTTTCTAATGATAATGTTTCTACAGCGTTACCCTCATCTTTGGGGGCTGGGGTTGCCTTGGCTGGGCTCATAGTTTCAAGATCTGTCGTAGGTACCAACTTTTCTTCTGGTTCTACGTCGGTAGGTTTATTAAGTTGGCTTGTTGGGAGTTCAAACTCTGAATGCATGCCTGGTCTTTTCTTTAAGTCAGCTAGGTGTACATCGAATGGCTTTGGATCACCTTTGGCTATGAATATCTTCCCTAAGTGTAAAAACCTTACTTCTTGAAATAGCATAGAAGGGATTGCCTTCATGCGGTGTATCCATGGTCGGCCGAGGATCATATTATAGTTAGTTTCCCGATCTATAATATAAAAATCAGTCAGGATGGTTTTGGGTCCTAAGGTGACCGGTAATATTATAGTTCCAACCGAGGTGGCTTTAAGGCTATCATAGCCTCTTAGTGTGTTTCGAGTTGTGGAACAATTGGTTTCTCCATACCCTAGCTTTTGAAGAAAAGAGAAGGGGACTATGTTGACCACTGCCCCATCATCTATCATTACATGCTTTACATAGTTGTTATAAACCCATACTTGCAAATGTAAGGCTGGATCACCTCGGCGTGTGATCTCAGCATCTGTCGGCATTTTGTTTATTTCGAATATGAATTCAACATCCCTATCCGCCTACCCCAGAGGATGAACATCAAATTCTATATGATTTACCTGTGTTTTAGGAGGTGGAGTGATGTTAATTAAATGACCTAAACCTAATGCTTCTAAAAGAGCAGCCCTGTGGGTAGGAGATTTCTTTAGTAAGTCTAAAAATGAAATGTGTGAGAAGGTTTTTGTTAGGTCATTAATTAAATCATAGGCACCAATAGGTTTTACTACTATTTGTTGGAAGTTATCCATCCCTGGCAGGTGGCTTGGACTTGGCTGAGAGAAATACTCTCGTGTCCTTGTTACAACTTCAATGGGTAGTTCGGCGTCTAACTCTACTAAACCGACTATCTTAGGTCATGGCTGACTTCCTAGTTGTGGCACAACTAATGGATTTACTAAAGTTAAAGCTTCATGATCATTGTTTCCTATCATTACGCTCTTATTTGTCCTAGTTATATTTATTCTATTGTTATCGTGATTTGGGAGCGGATCATTAAAGATCTTCAGGGGTGTGTTTTGAGGGGAAACTACCCCTGAAAAAGTATTTGATGCTGGTGACTTAGGATCTACCAAGAACATATCCATGAAAAGTTGTCTTTGTTCATCTGGAAAGTGTTGCATGAATTTATTATAGTCACGGCACATTCTAGTGTCATGGCCCCGATTTTTTTGGAAACCACAATATGAATTAGGATTTTAATTCCTAGTTTGTTGGTTTGGTGCATACTATGGCCCAAAATTTTGATCAAACCATTGCCTATTAGGATTAAAATTTTGTGTTTGTTGTTTTTGGTTTGAATTCTGGTTTTGGTACCTAGTTGAATGTTGATTTGGATCCCGTGTAGGGCTTTGTCATTATTTTTGTTGTTGTAGATGATTAAAATCCACTGTATTGATTGTCGGGGTAAAGTTTTTGTTTTGTTGGTTGTTTATTTGTGATGGAGTATTGACAACATTTACCTTCTTAGGCTGGTTGGTTACTCCATCTATTGTTACACCCCAATTTTTATTAAGGATTTTAGGTCCTTGATTGATGTTCATGGTAGTAGGATAAGTTGTAGTGCTCTAGTTAGAGGTGATTAACCTCCCATTTGCTCCATATGTTTTGCAACCACTATCAATTGCCGCTTGATCTATTCAAAGAGTGCTCTCAAGTACTTCATCGTAAGTTCTTAATGGGAACTTCTGGACTTCTTCCTTCACCTCTCTGCTAAGAGAATGAAGGAATAAATCACATAGTTCCATCTGATCCATGTTTGGAGCACTTTCCGAAGAATAAAGAACTGTACGCCACCTTTGGATGAAATGGGTGACAGATTCATTGTGTTCTTGCTTGATGTGTAAGAATTCCCTGATTCCTATCCTTAATAATTTGTTCATGTCAAAGGCCTTGATGAATTCTGACATGAGTTGCTTGAACAAATGGATGGAAGCCTCAGGTATTCTATAATACTAATCAAGAGCATTGCCTTCCAAGGTTTCTGGGAATATCTTAGCAATAACCCCATCCCATGGGAGTAGTTATCAAATGGCTGTAGCATAAGCTTTGATATGTGCATTCGGATCTCCCTCACATTTGTATTTGGGCAAGTTGGGAAGAGGTCTTGGAAGCATGACGCTTTGTATGGTGAAATCTAAGGGCTCTTTCAAATATTCTGAGTAGGTCCCTATCGCATAGGTTTTGACCATTGATGGTGCCTGTTGAGGGAGTGGAGGTGGAATGGGTTGTTGACATGGCGTTGCATATGTGTTGGTAGGAGCATAAGGAAAACCCTGTGTTTGAGGAACCATGCCGGGAGAGGAGAACATATCCCCTTGAGGTGATTTGGAGTACATGTTTAAGTATGACGGGGTATTATCCAGGAAGGGATTACTTTGTACTAGACCGGGAGGTGTCAGAACGGTGTTAAAAATGGCAGCTCTTGTTGGGGTTTGTTGTGAATACTGAGGAGTCATGCCTAACGTGCCTATTCTGTGAGGAGGTCTACTTGGCTAGGATGGTGTGGAGGATTGGGACTTCCTGCCTGCATAAATTGTGAATTTTGACTTGCTTGGGCAAGTTCTAACCCCTAACCTTTTCTACTAGAGTTGAAATGAATTCATTTGGTGAAGTCATGATACTTTTCCTTAGCGGTGTTTGTTGTATATCATGGTGTTGTATAGGCATGTGATATCTTGCTATGAACTGATCGTTTGCCCTGCCAAGTTTCCCCGAGGGCATTTCCTATATGACGTGGTATGGAGGTATTTTCTTGAAAAGAGATTTCATGTTGTGTTTGTAAACCTCCTATAGGTGGGTACATACTTTGAGAATGTTGTTCATTCCTCACATAACATACCGAATGTTCATCATCTAAACCCAGGTATGAGTCTGATTGTCTACTAATTTGTGGTCTAAGTAGTACCTGAGGAGATGAACTTGATTCTCCTGTGAGCGTCATATTGTTTGAGCTGAAGGCTCTGTTTGCCATGTTTGAGTGAATTGATCCAACTCCTCTATTTGAAGGGATGAGGTATATCTAATCCTCATAGTTTGTATGAACAACTAGTCAGTTGAGTAGTTGTCACCCCATACTGAGAGCGAGGGTGATGATTGTCTATTCTGTTGGGCATAGTATGCCTCAAGACCCAAGAGGGATCTGCCATTTGCATCGAATCCTGACATATTCAGGGGGTATATGAATACCCACAGAATAATGGGATGGAGCAAAGGTGATGGTGTAAGCTAATGAGGTAGTAAAGATGAAAGAGTTGTTTAATTTGAAAGAACTAGTAGAAATCTGACTCCAGAGCAGAAAGTAGAAAATTTCATGTTGGGTTCACCAATTTTGTATGATAGAAAAGTGAAAAGAGAGCTTGGGAATCTTCAAGTAACTCTTCCTTACACCCAACCTCCCGAGGTCATGCCGAGACAGCCGGTGGGGATGGAATATGTGTGGGATGTAGACAAACTAGTTAGGCAATCTAATGTCTTCTATATGCACTAGTGGAAATTGTGAATCTAAGGCAACGAAGGCCCTTCTAACTTGAACTGGTGGGATAGATCGATTAGCAAGGATGACTACTCGAAGGCTCCAATCAATATCGAGCTCTGGCATGATTCAGTCTATAGGTTATGGAATACATGGAAAATGACCTGGGATAGTTTCGTGTATGTCTCCAGATAAGGTCATAGGGTGGATGGTAAATATAATTGACTTTATGGGTGATCCTCTGGCCTAGTCTAGAACTCCTTAGCTTCATTAGTTATTTTGTCTAGAAAGGATAACTATTTGATGATGATAGGTGTAAGTGGAGTAGATCTAAATACTAGTGTACGTAGGCCAATATCTATGTCTGATTCACCTATGGATTCGTTGGGCTGTGGGATTTGTGGGTCACAACCATATATTTGTATTTGTTGTGGACCTACTATGGTCATGTATGGAATCAGTCCCTAATCCCTAGTATCCAGTAATCGTATGCTTTCTTAGCTTCTATATTTAGAACTAATAACTGTGTGATCTTCTCAGAATATCTTACAATTGTTCATGCAACCTAAATTCTTAGGCTAGTATCTATATCTATGAGGGTGTCTCCTACGTCTGGCTATGGGACCAAAGGATCACAACCAAATATTTTCTCTCTTTCAAACCCCTCCACAGTCATGCGGGCATGTATCTAGGGTAATCTGTAGTTTTTGATTTGACCAAAATGTATGTGCTTGGTCGTCTTCTATGTTTAACCCGTGTAGTTGGAAACTGATTTGTTGCAAGTTTACCATTGTTCGGAAGACTTGGATCCTAAGATTTTGATCTATATCAGTTATTGCTGTAATGAGATTGGGTTGGGACACGATTGGCTTGAATACGTATTCTCTGGGCTCCCTAGGTCCCGTGATTGTCATGCAGAAGCAACAATGTAAATTAACTACATCAAAGTGAAATTTAAATACTTTGAGTATATCTATAGCATATATGATTTCTCTATTTTTGTATTTTTGATGAACTATTCGAACGAATTTAAAAGAGTAACTGTTTAACATATCTAGAATTGACAGCTAAAATAACAATTTAAAACAAACAAAATAACCAAGTATAGCTATTTTTCTGTGCAATTTGTAGATCTATTCTAAACAAATAAATAATTGATCTAATCTATTTGTAAGACTATCAATCCTACCTCAGAAGTGAGGAATGAATCATAGTTTCTCAAAAACTATCAATCCTCACAACTTCCCTGGTAATATCGAAAGTAAAATTAACTGAAATAAAGTAATTAACTACTCTATTTGATACAATTCTAATTTAGAACTTTGAAAGCTAGAACCTAGATTCCACAGAACAATGGCGAATCCGATGGTGTGTGTGATCTTGTCCCCTCAGTGTGATCTCCTCGTTCCTTCGTGTTCACTTGGATCCAGAAAAGCATGTAATGCTAGCATCAATAGAATTAGATATTGGGACAAAGGCAGCTTAGGATATAGACTGAATACAATGCGAGTAGGAGAGAGATAGCGCAAGAGTACAAAGCTTGGCTTATGTAATTCCTAGTAGGATTTATTACGAGTCATGCAACATAAAACATCCAGAACTTGAAACTATCCTATTTGAAGAATAGAACCTGTAACTTTAATGGCTTTCTATTGGAAACAAACTATTCTACTCTAATGGATTGGATGAAATATCAACAACACTTGCACAAGATGGATATGTGGCTTCCTAACAGCAAAACAACACTAACTAGGCATGCAATGAAAGAAACTAAGAATTCTAAAAATGAGAGACTAATCTATTGCAATGAGAAATTCAGAGGCAAATTTGAGGGGCCATTTTCTTGAGCACAAGCCAACTATTTATAGCATTTGCATTTACCCAAGGTAAAAACCAAATAGAACTCTTAAACTATAAACAATGGTAAAACACTATTCCAGGGAACCAGAATCATTAATGCAAGCTTATGGTAGTGAAAAAGCTGGTGAATCTTTGAAATTTATGTGAGTCGTGTTAAAAGAGATTTCTAGAAAATGCATAAAGGACCACTACCCTAAAGCAGGCAGCGATTCTGAGGACCGCCGCCTGTTGTGGTGGCGGTCACGAGACCGCCACCTAGGCAAGGCGGCAGTTTCATCATTGAAGAGAAAAAGGCCAAGAAAAGAGGGAAATGGGAAAAACAAAGCATATGGGGGCTAAGCAAGGCATGCGGGATGTTAACAAACACTTAGAGATCTTTTCTGGATCTCAAACACCTTGTGAGGAGACCTGTATCATCATTGGGGCACGTGTTACGTTGTTCTGGAAGTGTAGTACCCTATAATTTTAGATATATACAGTGATCTCCCATGTGATTTTCTTGGTGAGCTATTAGGTGAGCTCACATGCAAGTTTTAAAGTGAGCTATTTGACAAGCTCTCGGGTGAGCTCAAGTCAAGTTACTCAGTGAGATCCTGGGTGAGCTCAAGGTGAACTGGTAAGGTGAGCTATCAGGTGAGCTAACAGGTGAGTTTTTACGCAAGCTCAATTCAAGCTACTTGACACACTCCTGGGAAAGCTACTTGCTGAGTTCCTAGCTGAGGTCCCAGCTAAGCTACTAAGTGAGCTCCTAGGTGAGTTCAAAGGTGAACTTATCGGTAATCTCTTAGGTGAGCTTACATGCAAGCTACAGGGTAAGTTCGAGGCATGTTGGTAAGGCACACTCAAGGTGAGTTAACAAGGTGATCTCAAGGTGAGTTAGCAAGGTGAGCTATCAGGTGAGCTCCTAAGTAAGTTCCTAGGTGAGTTACTCGATGAACTTCTAGGTGAGCTCAACTCGAGCTAATCGATGAGCCCCCATAAAAGCTCCTAGGTGAACTACTTGGCAAGTTGTTCAGCTAGCTCCCAGGTGAGCTACTAAACAAGCTCCCAAGGGAGCTACTTGGTGAGCTCTGAGGTAAGGTCCCCACCAAGCACCAAGTGACTTGTTAGGTGAGCTCCTATGTGAGCTATTATGCAAGCTCCAAGGTGAGCTTCTTGGTGAGCTTCTCGATGAACTTTGAGGTGAGATACCAGATGAGCCCAAGGTGAGTTAGCAAGTTTATCTTCTCAGCGAGCTCAAGGTGAGATCTAATACAAGTTGGGAAGGTGAGCTGTAAGGTGAGATTTTTGATGAGCTCCTAGGTGAGCTCAATTCGAGCTACTCGTTGATCTCTTGGGTGAGCTCAAGGTGAGTTGGCATGGTGAGCTATTAGTGGAGCTCCCATGTAAGTTTCTGGGTAAGCTTAAGTCAAGCTGCTCGATGAGCTCCTAGGTGAGCTACTTGACAAGCTCCCAGCCGAGCTCCTAGGTGAGCTACTCGGTGAGCTACCATGTGAGCTTGTCAGAAATATTTGAGGTGAGCTTACATGCAAGCTACTAGATGAGATTAAGGTAAGTTGGCAAGGAAAGCTATCAGGTGAGCTCCTAGGTGAGTTACTTGATGAGCTCCTAGATGAGCTCAACTCAAGTTGATCGAAAAGATCTCAGAAGATCTCCTAGGTGAGATACGTGGCGATCTATTCGGTGAGCTACAAGGAAAGTTTCTAAGTGAGCTTTAAAGTGAGCTACTTAGTGAGCTCCCAGGTGAGGTCCCTAGCAAGATACTTGGTGAGCTCCCAGGTGAGCTATTAGGCAAGCTACTAGTCAACCTACTCGACAAGCTACTCGGTGAGCTATTATTCAATCTACTCGGCAAGGTACTCGGTGAGCTATTAGTTGAGCTTCTAGGTGAGCTACTTGGTGAGCTGCTCGATGAACACGGAGGTGAGCTACCATATGAGCTCAAGGTGAGTTGGCAAGGTGAGCTCCTTAGTGAACTCAAGGTGAGTTGGCAAGCTGAGATGATAGGTAATCTCCCATGTGAGTTTCTAGGTGAGTTGTCAGGTGAGCTCCCATGCGAGTTTTCAGGTGGGCTACTTGAAGAGCTCCCGAGTGAGCTCAAGTTGAGCTACTTGGTGAGATCCTGGGTGAGCTCAAGGTGAGTAGGCAAGGAGAGATGATAGGAAATCTCCCATGTGAGTGTTAGGGTGAGTGATAGGTGAGATCCCATGTGGGTGTTCGGGTGACCTACTTGACAAGTAAAGTCAAGCTACTCAATGAACTTCTGGTCAAGCTCAAGGTGAGTTGGTAAGGTGAGCATTCAGGTGAGCTCCCAAATGAATTTTTAGGTAAGCTCAATTCAAGATGCTTGCCAAGCTCCCAGCTAAGCTCCTAGTTGAGCTATTTGGTGAGCTCCCATGAGAGCTTATTGGTGAGCTCTCAGAGGAGCTACTAGATGAGCTCAAGGTGAGTTGGCAAGGTGAGATCCCATGTGAGTTGGTAAGGTGAGCTATCAGGTGAGCTCCCTTGTGAGTTTTTGGGTGAGCTCCTAGATGAGCTCAAGTCGAGCTACTCGGTGAGCTCCTTGGTGAGCTCAAGGTGAGTTGGCAAGGTGATCTTTTAGGTGAGCTCCCAGGTGAGTTTTCAGGAAAGCTCAATTCAATCTCCTAGACGAGATCCTGCACGAGCTACTAGCTGAGCTCCTAGCCTAGCTCCTATGTGAGCTACTCAATGGGCTCTAAGGTGAGCTTGTCGAAAATCTCTTAGGTGAGCTTTTATGTAAGCTACCAGATGAGCCCAAAGTGAGTTACCGAAGAAAGCTTAAGATGAGTTGGCAAGGCAAGATGAGCTCCCAGGTGAGTTCTTAAGTGAGTTACTCAATAAGCTACCGGGTGATCAGTGAGCTACTTTGCAAGCTGTTTGGTGAGCTGTTAGGTAAGCTTCCGAATGAGATACTTGGCAAGCTCCAAGGTGAGGTCTTTAGCAAGCTACTCGGTGAGCTCACAAGTGAGCTCAAGACAATTTACTTGGTGAGCTACTCGGTGAACTCCCGGGTGAGTTGTTAGGATAGCTCCCAAGTGAATTACTTAACAAGATTCTCGATGAAATTTGAGGTGAGCTACCACACAAGATCAAGGTGACTTGGTAAGGTGATCTCCTTAGTGAGCTCAAGGTGAGCTGGCAAGGTGAGCTGATAGATGAGCTCACATGCGAGTTTTCGGGTGATCTGTTAGGTGAGCTCAATGTGATTTTTCAAGTGAGCTACTTGACAAGCTCCTGGGTGAGCTCAAGTTGAGCTACTCAATGAGCTCCTAGGTGAGCTTCTTATTGAGCTCCCAGCTGAGCTCTTAGGTGAGCTACTCGGTGAGCTCCTAGGAAAGCTCAAAGGTGAGCTTGTCAGTAATCTCTAAGGTGAACTTACATGCAAGCTACCAAATGAGCTAAAGGCGAGTTGGCAAGGTGACCTCAAGGTGAGTTAGTAAGGTGAGCTCAAGGTGAGTTGGCAAGGGGAGTTGTCAAGTGAGTTCCTAGGTGAGTTCCTAGGTAAGTTACAAGACAAGCTCTTAGGCAAGCTCAACTCGAGCTGATTGGCAAGCTCCTAGAAGAGATCCCAAGTAACCTACTTTGTGAGGTGTTTGGTGAGCTCCTAGGTGAGATGCTAGGTGAGATCCCAATGGAGATACTTGGTGAGCTCCTAGGTGAGGTCCCCGGTGAGCTACTCGGTGACCTCACAAGTGAGCTCAAGTCAACCTACTCGATGAGCTACGTAGTGAGCTCCAATATGAGCTGTTAGGTGAGCTCCTAGGTTAGCTACTTGGTGATCTACGAAATGAACTCCAAGGTGAGCTACTAGACAAGCTCAATGTGAGTTGGTAAGGTGATCTCTTTAGTGAGCTTAAGGTGAGCTAATAGGTGAGATCCCATGTAAGTTGGCAAGGTGAGCCCCCATGGGATTTTTTGAGTAAGCTACTTGAAGAGCTCCGAGGTGAGCTCAAGTCAAGCTACTCAGCAAGCTCCTGGGTGAGCTCAAGGTAAGATGGTAAGGTGAGCACCCTTGTGAGTTTCTAGGCAAGCTAGAGTCAAGCTACTTGAAGAGCTCCTAGGAAATCTACTTACCAAGCTCCTAGCCAAGCTCCTAGGTGAGCTACTTAGTAAGCTCCCATGTGAGCTCCCATACGAGCTCAAAGGTGAGCTTATTGGAAATCTCTAAGGTGAGCTTACATGCGAGATACCAAATGAGCTCAAGGTTAGTTGGCAAGGTGAGTTGGCAAGGAGAGCTGTCGAGCTAGCTCCCGTGGGATTTCCCGGGTAAGTTACTTAACGATCTCCTAGGCGAGCTCAACAGGCGATCGACAAGCTCCTAGAAGATCTCCTAGGTTAGCTACTTGGCGAGCTGTTTGGTGAGTTCTCAGGAAAGTTTCTATATGAGCTCTAAATTTAACTACTTGGCAAGATCCCGGTGAGGTCCCCATCATGCTGCTTGGTGAGCTACCAAGTGAGCTCAATTCAACCTACTCAGTGAGCTATTAGGTGAGCTCCCAGGTGAGCTACTTGGTGAGTAGCTTGATGAACTCTGAGGTGATCTACCGAGATGATCTCAAGGTGAGTTAGCAAGGTGAGCTCCTCAGTGAGCTCAAGGTGAGCTAGAAAGGAGAGCTTGATATGTGAGCTCCCATACAAGTTTCTAGGTGAGCTCCCATGTGAGTTTTTAGGTGAGCTACTTGATGAGATTTGCGGTGAGCTAAAGTCAAGCTACTCGGTGAGATCTTGGGAAAGCTGAAGGTGAGATGGCAAGGTGAACTTCTAGGTGAGTTTTCAGCAAGCTTAAGTCCATCTACTCAATGAGATCTGAGAAATTTTCTTGTTGAGCTCCCAGGTGAGCTCTTAGGTGAGCTACTTGGTGAGCTCCAGGCGAGCTCAAAGGCAAGCTTGTCGGTAATCTACGAGGTGAGCTTACATAGGAGCTACTAGATGCACTCAAGGTGAGTTGGCAAGGTGAGCTCAAGGTGAGTTGGTAAGGTGAGCTCAAGGTGAGTTGGCAAGGTGAGCTCAAGGTGAGTTAGCAAGGTGAGCTCAAGGTGAGTTGGCAAGGCAAGCTATTAGGAGATCTCCCAAGTGAGTTCCCAGGTGAGTTGCTCGACGAGCTCCCGGGTGAGCTCAATTTGAGCTGATCGGAAAGCCACCATAAAAGCTCCCAGGTGACCTACTTGGCACTCTATTCAGCGAGATCCTAGGTGAGCTATTAGGTAAGCTCCCAAGGGAGCTACTTGGTGAGCTCTAAGGCAAGTTCCCCACCAAGCTCATAAGTGAGCTCAAGTTAACCTACTCGGTGATGTGGTCGGTGAGCTCCCAGGTGAGCTTCTTGGTGAGCTAGTCAATGAACTTTGAGGTGAGATACCATATGATCTCAAGGTGAATTAACAAGGTTATCTTCTTAGCAAGCTCAAGGTGAGCTGATAGGTAATATCCCATGAGAGTTGGAAAGGCGAGTGGTAAGGTAAGCTCCCATGCAAGTTTTCAGGTGAGCTACTTGTTGAGCTCCCAGTGAACTCAATTCAAGCTACTCGATGAGCTCTAGGTGAGCTCAAGGTGAGAAAGTAAGGCAAGCTCCCATACAAGTTTTTGGGTAAGATCAAGTCAAAAATCTCCTAGTTGAGCTACTAGGTGAGCTGCTCGGTGAGCTCCCATGTGATCTTGTTGAAAATCTCTTAGGTTTGCTTACATGTGAGCTACCAGATGAGCTAAAGGTGACTTGGCAAGGTGAGCTCAAGGTGAGTTAGCAAGGAAAGCTCAAGGTGGGTTAGCAAGTTGAGCTATCACGCAAGATCCCAGATGAGTTAATTGATGATCTCTTGAAATGATCGGTGAGCTCCAAGAAGATATCCCAAGTGAGTTACTTTGTGATTTTTTTGGTGAGCTCCCAAGAAAGTTGCTAGGCGAGCTCCAAAGTGAGCTACTTGGTGAGCTCCTAGGTGAAGTCCCTGGTAAGTTGCTCAGTGAGCTCACAAGTGAGCTCAAGTCAACCTGCTCAATGAGCTACTCGGTGAGCTCCCAGATGAGCTATTAGGTGAGCTCTTAGGTGAGATACTTTGTGAGCTACTCAATGAACTCAAAGGTTAGCTACCAGATGAGCTCAAGGTGAGTTGGCAAGGTGAGATAATCAGTGAGCTCAATGTGAGCTGGAAAGGAGAGCTCATAGGTAATCTCCCATGCGAGTTTCTGGGTGAGCTATCAGGTGAGCTCCCATGTGAGTTTTTAGGTGAACTACTTTATGAGATCTTGAGTGAGCTCAAGTCGAGTTTCTTGGTGAGATCCTAGGTGAGCTCTACATGAGTTGGTAAGGTGAGCTGTCATGTGAGCTCTTAGGTGAGTTTTCAGGCAAGCTCAAGTCGAGCTACTTACCGAGCTCCCAAGATGAGCTCTGGGTAAGCTACTTAGTGAGCTCAAGGCTAATCTCTTGAGGTGAGATTACTTTAAGAGATTCAAGAAGAAATCTCAGGTGAGATACTTTGGGAGCTATTTGGTGAGCTCTCAGGTGAGCTGGTAGGCAAGCTCCCAAGCAAGCTACTTGGTGAGGTCCTAGGCGAGGTCCTAGTGAGCTGCTCGGTGACCTCACAAGTGAGCTCAAGTCAACCTACTTAGTGAGCTATTTGGTGATTTCACAAGCAAGCTACTTGGCAAGCTCCCTGGTGAGCTGCTTGATGAGCTCACAAGTGAGCTCAATTCAACCTACTCAGCGAGCTACTTGGGAGCTCACAAGTGAGCTATAAGGTGAGCTCCTAGGCATGCTACTTAGTGGGCTACTTGATGAACTCTAAGGTGAGATACCATATGAGCTCAAGGTGAGTTATCAAGGTGAACTCCACAGTGAACTCAAGGTGAGTTGACAAGGTGAGATCCCACGCAAGTTTCTGGGTGACCTACTATGTGAGCTCGCATGTGAGTTTTTGGGTGAGCTACTTGATGAGATCCAAGGTGAGATCAAGTTGAGCTACTCAGCGAGCTCCTGGGTGAGTTCCTAGGTAATCTCAAACCAATCTAGCAAGGTAAGATGTTAGGTAAGCTCCAAGGTGAGTTTCTAGGTAAGCTCAAGTCGAGTTGCATGATAAGCTCTGGGAAAGCTACTTGCCAAGCTCCTGGGTGAGCTTACATGTGAGCTACCAAATGAGCTCAAGGTGAGTTGGCAAGGTAAGCTCAAGGAGATTTGGCAAGGCAAGCTTAAGGTGAGTTAGCAAGGTGAGATTTTATGTTAGCTCGACGCGAGTTACTCGACGAGCTCCTAGGTGAGCTCAACTCGAGCTGATAGGTGAGCTCCCAAAAGAGCTCAAAGGTGAGCTACTTTTTGAGCTATTTTGTGACCTCCTAGGTGGGTTGCTAGGCAAGCTCCCAAGCAAGCTACTTAATGATGTCCAAGGTGAGGTCCCTGGAAAGCTACTCAATGAGCTCACAAGCGAGCTCAAGACAACCTACTTGGTGAGCTACTTGGTGAGCTCCCAGGAGAGCTGTTAGGAGAGCTCCTAGGTGAGCTAATTACCAAGCTTCTAGATGAAATCCAAGGTGAGCTACCACATGAGCTCAAGGAAATTTTACAACGTGAGCTCCTTAGTGAGCTCAAGGTGAGTTGGTAAGGTGAGGTTATAGACAATCTCCCATGTGAGTTTCTAGGTAAGCTGTTAGACGAGCTCCTACGTGAGTTTCTGGGTGAGATAATTAACGAGCTCCTAGGTAAGCTCAAGTCGAGCTCCCAAGTGAGTTTTTAGGTAATCTCAAGTCAAGCTTCTTAACAAGCTCCTAGGTGAGCTACTAACCGAGCTCCAACCTGAGCTCTTAGGTGAGCTAATCGGTGAGGTCCTAGGCAAGCTCAAAGGTGAGCTTGTCAGTAATATCTAAGGTGAGCTTACATGTGAACTACCAGATGAGCTAAAGGTGAGTTGGCAAGGTGAGCTCAAGGTAAGTTAACAAGGTGAGCTCAAGGCAAGTTAGCAAGGTGAGCTATCAGGTGAGCTCCTAGGTGAGTTCCCTAGTGAGTTATTTGACGAGCTCCTAGGTAAGCTCAATTGGAGCTGATCAGTAAGCTCCCAGAAGAGCTCCCAAGTGATGTACTTTGTGAGATGATTGATGAGCTTCTAGGTGACCTCAATTCTAGCTACTTAGTGAGCTCCTGGGTGAGCTCAAGGTGAGCTATCAGGTGAGCTCCTATGTGAGTTTCTGGGTAAGCTCAAGTCAAGTTTCTTGATCAGCGCCTAGGTGAGTTGCTTGCTAAGCTCCCAGCTAGGCTCCTAGGTGAGATACTCGATGAGCTCCCACGTGAGCTTGTTAGAAATCTCTGAGGTGAGCTTACATGTGAGCTACCAGATGAGATCAAGGTAAGTTTGTAAGGTGAGCTCAAGGTGAGTTTGCAAGGTGAGCTCCCAGGTGAGTTACTTTACAAGCTCCTGGATGAGCTCAACTCGAGCTCATTGGTGAGATCTAAGAATATCTCCTAGGTGAGCTACTTGGCAAGTTATTTGGTGAGATCCCAGGTAAGTTACTAGGTGAGCTCCGAAGTGAGCTACTTGGTAAGCTCCCGGGTGAGGTCCCTGGTAAGCTGCTCAGCAAGCTCACAAGTGAGCTCAAGTCAACCTAGTCGGCAAGCTACTTGGTGAGATCGCAGGTGACCTATTAGGTGAGCTCTTAGGTGAACTAATTGATGAGCTGCTCGATGAACTCAGAGGTGAGCTACCAGATGAGCTCAAGGTGAGTTGGTAATGTGAGCTCCTTAGTGAGCTATCAAGGTGAGCTCCCATGTGAGTTCCTAGGTGAGCTGTCAGGTGAGCTCCCATGTGAGTTTTCAGGTGAGCTACTTGATAAGCTCTAGAGTGAGCTCAACTCGAGTTGCATAGTGAGATCCTGGGTGAGCTCAAGGTGAGATGGTAAGGGGAGCTGTCAAGAAAGCTCCTAGGTGAGTTTTGAGAAATCTCAAGTTGAGTTGCTTACCGAGCTCCCATCCAAGCTCCTAGGTGAGCTTCTTGATGAGCTCCCAAGCGAGCTCAAAGGTGAGCTTATCGGTAATCTTTGAGGTGAGCTTACATGTGAGCTACCAGATGAGCTCAAGGTGAGTTGACAAGGAGAGCTCAAGGTGAGTTGGCAAGGTGATCCGTCAAGTGAGCTTCCAAACAAGTTCCTAGGTGGATTACTTGAAGAGCTCTTGGTCAAGTTCAACTCGAGATGATCGGTGAGCTCCTAGGAAAGCTACTAAGTGAGCTATTTAGAAAACTCCCATACGAGCTGCTAGGTAAGCTCCAAAGTGAGATACTTGGCAAGCTCCCGAGTGCAAGGTCCCTAGCGATCTGCCCGTGAGCTCACAAGCGAGCTCACAAATGAGCTCAATTCAACCTACTTGTTGAGCTCCCTAGGTGAGTTATTATGTGAGCTCCCGGGTGAGCTACTTAGCAAGCTACTAAAAAAACTCTGAGGTGAGCTACCAGACGAGCTCAAGGTGAGTTGGAAAGGTGACCTCCTCAGTAAGATCAATTTGAGATGGCAAGGTGAGCTCCCATTTGAGTTTTTGGGTGTGTTGTTAGGTGAGCTCCCATGTGAGTTTTTGGGTGATCTACATTATGAACTCCTGGGCTAGCTCAAGTCGAGCTTCTCGGTGAGCTCCTAGGTGAGCTCAAGGTGAGCTATCATGCAAGCTCCTAGGTGAGTTTTCGGGAAATCTCAAGTTGAGCTACTTGATGAGATCCCACATGAGCTACTTATTGAGCTCTTAGGTGAGCTACTCGGTGAGCTCCAAGGTGAGCTCAAAGGTGAGCTTGTCGGTAATCTCTTAGGTGAGCTTACATGTGAGCTACTAGATGAGCTCAAGGTGAGTTGGCAAGGTGAGCTCAAGGTGAATTGAAGAGGAGAGATCAAGGTGAGTTGGCAAGGCGAGCTATCAAGTGAGCTCCCAGGTGAGTTCCTATTTGAGTTACTCGACGAGCTCTCAGGCGATATCAACTTGAGCTGATGAGTGAGCTCCTATAAGAGCTCCTAGTTGAGCTACTTGGCAAGCTATTTAGTGAGCTCCTAGGTGATGTCCCCGATAAGCTACTTGGTGAACTCACAAGTGAGCTCAAGTCAACCCTATTGGGAGTTGCTTCTTGAGCTCCTAGGTAAGCTCTAAGGTGAGCTACTTAGCAAGCTACTCGACGAAATTTGAGGCAACCTACCAGATGAGCTCAAGGTGAGCTCCTCGGTGAGCTCAAGGTGAGCTCAGGTGAGCTCAAGGTGAGCTGTAAGCTCCCATGTGAGTTGGCAAGGCAAGCTATCGGTGAGATCCCATTTGATTTTTCAAGTGAGTTTCTTGATAAGCTCTGGGTGAGCTCAAGTTGAGTTGCTCAGGTGAGCTCAAGGTGAGCTGTCATGCGAGCTTCTCGATAAGCTCTTTGGAAAGCTTCTTACCAAGCTCCCAATCGAGCACCTTAGTGAGCTGCTTGGTGAGCTCCCAAGTGAGCTCAAAGGTAATCTATTCGGTAATCTCTAAGGTGAGCTTACTTGTGAGCTACCAGATGAGCTCAAGGTGAGTTGGCAAGGTGATCTTAAGGTGAGTTGGCAAGGTGAGCTCAAGGTGAGTTAGCAAGGCAAGCTTAAGGTGAGTTACCAAGGTGAGATATTGACCTACTCAAGTCAACCTACTCAGCGAGGTACTTGGTGAGCTCCTAGGCAAGCTACTTGGAGAGCTTCTTGATAAACTCCAAGTCGAGCTACTAGACGAGCTCAAGGTGAGTTAGCAAGGTAACCTCCTCAGCAAGCTTAAGGTGAGCTGCTAGATGAGATCTCATGTGTGTTTCTAGGTAAGCTATTAGGTGAGCTCCATCTGAGTTTTTCAGGTGAGCTGCTTAATAATCTCTCAGGTGAGCTCAAGTAGATCTACTCGGTGAGCTCCTAGGTGAGGTCAAGGTTAGATGGCAAGGAAAGGTGTTAGGTGAGCTACCAAGTGAGTTTTTGAGTAAGCTCAAGTTGAGATGCTTGATGATCTCCTGGGAAAGTTGCTTTTTGAGCTCCTAACCGAGCTCCTAAGTGAGCTACTTGGTGAGATTCGGTGAGCTCAAAGGTGAGCTTGTCTCGTAATCTCTGAGGTGAGCTTAAATGTAAGCTTAAGGTGAGTTGGAAAGGAGAGCTATCAAGTGAGCTCTGAAGTGAGTTCCCAGGTGAGTTACTTAACAAGCTCCTGGGCAAGCTCAACTCAAGTTGATTGGCAAGCTCCAAGAAGAGCTCCTAGGTGAGCTACTTAGTGAGCTATATGGTGAGCTCCCAGGTGAGCTGCTAGGTGAGTTCCCAAGAGAGCTATTTGGTGAGCTCCCAGGTAAGGTCCCTGATGAGCTTACAAGTTAGCTCAAAACTGAGCTCAAGTCAACCTACTTGACGAGCTTCTTAGTGAGATCCTAGGTGAGCTGTTAGGCAAGATCCTAGGCAGCTCACCCAAAAACTTGCATTGCCAGCTTGCCTTGAGCTCACTGAGGAGCTCACCTTACTAACTCACCTTAAGCTTGTCTAATATCTTACCCCAGATTTCATCAAGCTAATCGATGAACCCCCATAAAAGCTCCTAGGTGACCTACTTGGCAAGTTGTTTAGCTAGATCCCACATGAGCTACTAGGAAAGCTCCCAAGGGAGCTACTTGGTGAGCTCCAAGGCAAGGTCCCCGTCAAGCTCCCAGGTGACCTGTTAGGTGAGCTCCTAGGTGAGCTATTATTCGAGCTCCAAGGTGAGATTCTTGGTGAACTTCTCGATGAACTCTGAGGTGAGCTACCAGATGAGCTCAAGGTGAGTTAGCAAGGTTATCTTCTCAGCAAGCTCAAGGTAAGCTCTAATACGAGTTAGCAAGGCAAGCTGTAAGGTGAGCTCTCATTTGAGTTTTTAGGTGAGCTTCTTGATGAGCTCCCGAGTGATCTCAATTCGAGCTACTCGTTGAGCTCTTGGGTGAGCTCAAGGTGAGTTGGCATGGTGAGCTATCGGGGAGCTCCCATGCGAGTTTCTAGGTAAGCTCAACTTGAGCTGCTCGATGAGCTCCTAGGTGAGCTACTTGTCAAGTTCCTAGCTATCATGCAAGCTTCTAGATGAGATCAAGGTGAGTTGGCAAGGTAAGATATCAGGTGAGCTCCTAGGTGAGTTACTTGACAAGCTCCCAAGTGAGCTCAACTCAAGTGATCGGAAATATCTCAAAAGATCTCTTAGGTGAGATACTTGGTGATCTGTTTGGTGATCTCTCGGGAAAGTTACTAAGTGAGCTTTAAAGTGAGCCACTTGGCAAGCTCCCGGAGTGTCAGTCCCCCGTAAGCTACTCAAGTGAGCTCCAAGGTGACCTATTAGGCAAGCTACTAGTCAACCTACTCGAAAGCTACTCGATGAGCTATTAGTCAATCTACTCGGCAAGCTACTTAGTGAGCTATTAGGTGAGCTCCTATGTGAGCTACTTGGTGAGATGCTCAATGAACACGGAGGCAAGCTGCCATATGAGCTCAAGGTGATTTGGCAAGGTGAGCTCCTCAGTGAGCTCAAGGAAAGCTGGCAAGGTGAGATGATAGGTAATCTCCCATGTGAATTTTGGGTGAGATGACAGGTGAGCTCCCATGCGAGTTTTCTGGTGGGTTACTTGACGAGCTCCCGAGTGAGCTCAAGGTGAGCTGCTTGGTGAGATTCTGGGTGAGCTCAAGGTGAGTAGGTAAGGAGAGATGATAGAAATCTCCCATGTGAGTGTTTGGGTGAGCTGATAGGTGAGATCCCATGTGAGTTTTCAGGTGACCTTCTTGACAAGCTCAAGTTGAGCTACTCGGTGAGCTCGGTCAAGCTCAAGGTGAGATGGTAAGGTGAGCATTCGGGTGAGATCCCAAATGAGTTTTGGACAAGCTCAATTTAAGATGTTTTCTGAGCTCCCGGCCAAGCTCCTAGGTGAGCTATTCAGTGAGATCCTAGGAAAGCTTATCGGTGAGCTCTTAGGGGAGCTACTAGATGAGCTCAAGGTGAGATGGCAAGGTGAGCTCCTCAATGAGCTCAAGGAAAGTTGATAGGTGAGATCCAATGTGAGTTGGTAAGGTGAGCTATCGGTGAGCTCCCATGTGAGTTTTTGGGTGAGCTATTTGACAAGCTCCTAGACGAGCTCAAGTTGAGCTAGTCGGCGAGCTCCTTGGTGAGCTCAAGGTGAGCTAGCAAGGTGATATTTAGGTGAGCTCCGGTGAGTTTTCAGGAAAGCTCAAGTCGAGCTCCTAGACAAGATCTTGCGTGAGCTACTTGCTGAGCTCCTAGCCTAGCTCCTAGGTGAGCTGCTCAGTGGGCTCCAAGGTGAGCTTGTCAAAAATCTCTTAAGTGAGCTTACATGCGAGCTACCAGATGAGCCCAATGTGAGTTACCAAAATAAGCTTAATTTGAGTTGGCAAGGCAAGACAAGTTTCAAGGTGAGTTCTCAAGTGAGTTACTCAATAAGCTCCTGAGTGATCTCAACTCGAGTTGATCAGCAAGATACTTTGCAAGTTGTTTGGTGAGCTCTTAGTTGAGCTTCCAAGTGAGATACTTAGCAAGCTCCTAGGTGAGGTTTTCAGTAAGCTACTCGGTGAGCTCAAAAGTGAGCTCAAGACAATTTACTTAGCGAGCTACTCAATGAACTCCCAGGTGAGCTTTTAGGAGAGCTCCTAGGTGAGCTACTTAGTGAGCTTCTCGATGAAATCGAGGTGAGATACCACACGATCTCAAGGTGAGTTGGCAAGGTGAGCTCCTTAGTTAGCTCAAGGAGAGTTGTTAAGGTTAGGCTGATAGATGAGCTCCCATGCGAGTTTCTAGGTGATCTGTCAGGTGAGCTCCAATGTGAGTTTTCAGTGAGCTACTTGATGAGCTCCGGGTGAGCTCAAGTCGAGCTACTCAATGAGCTCCTGGGTGAGCTACTTCATCGAGCTCCCAGCTAAGCTCTCGGGTGAGAGCTCGGTGAGCTCAGTGCAAGCTCAAAGGTGAGCTTCTCGGTAATCTCTAAGGTGAACTTACATTCGAGCTACCAAATGAGCTAAAGGTGAGTTGGTAAGGTGAGCTCAAGGTGAGTTAGCAAGGTGAGCTCAAGGTGAGTTAGCAAAGTGAGCTCCTAGGTGAGTTCCCGGGTAAGTTACAAGATGAGCTCTCAGGAAAGCTCAACTTGAGCTAATTGGCAAGCTCCTAGAAGAGCTCCCAAGCGACCTACTTTGTGAGCTATTCGGTGAGCTCACAGGTGAGCTACTAGGTGAGATCCCAATGGAGCTACTTAGTGAGCTCCCAGGTGAGCTGCTCAGTAACCTCACAAGCGAGCTCAAGTCAACCTACTCAGTGAGCTACTCAGTGAGCTCCCATATGAGCTATTAGGTGAGCTCCCAGGAAAGCTGTTAGGTGAGCTCCTAGGTGAGCTACTTGGTGAGCTGCTCAATGAACTCTGAGGTGAGCTACCAGACGAGCTCAAGGTGAGTTGGCAAGGTGATATCTTTAGTGAGCTTAAGGTGAGCTAATAGGTGATCTCCCATGCAAGTTGGGAAGGCGAGCTCTCATGTGATTTTTAGGTAAGTGCTTGATAAGCTCTCGAGGAGAGCTCAAGTCGAGCCGAGCTTAGCAAGCTCCGGGTGAGTCAAGGAAAGATGGTAAGGATAGATCCTTTGAAAGTTTCTAGGAAAGCTAGAGTCAAGCTACTTGAAGAGCTCTTAGGTGATCTACTTACCGATCTCCCAGCCAAGCTCCTAGGTGAGCTACTTGGTATGCTCCCATGTGAGCTCCCATGCAAGCTCAAAGGTGAGCTTGTTGGAAATCTCTGAGGTGAGCTTACATGTGAGCTACCAGATGAGCTCAAGGTTAGTTTGTAAGGTGAGTTAGCAATGCGAGAGCTGTCAGGTGAGCTCACAGGGGATTTCCTAGGTAAGTTACTTAACGAGCTCCCAGGTGAGCTCAACTTGAGATGATCAGAAAGCTCCTGGAAGATCTCCTAGGTTAGCTACTTGGTGAGCTGTTCGGTGAGCTCCCAGGTAAGTTGTTTGATGATCTCTAAATTGAGCTACTTGGCAAGCTCCCGAGAGGCGTCCCCAACATGCCTCAGTGAGCTACCAAGTGAGCTCAAGTCAACCTACTCGGTGAGCTACTCGGTGAGCTCCCATGTGAGCTATTAGGTGAGCTCCAAAGTGAGAAACTTGGTGAGCAGCTTGATGAACTCCGAGGTGAGCTACTAGATGAGCTCAAGGTGAGTTAGCAAGGTGAGCTCCTTAATGAGCTCAAGGTGAGATGGAAAGGAGAGTTGATATGGGAGCTCCCATACGAGTTTTTAGGTGAGCTGTTAGGTGAGCTCCCATGTGAGTTTTTAGGTGAGCTACTTGACGAGCTGCGGGGTGAGCTAAAGTCGAGCTACTCGGTGAGATCTTAGGAAAGTGAAGACGAGCTGGCAAGGTGAGCTTCTAGGTGAGTTTTTCGGTAAGCTTAAGTCCAACTCCTCGATGAGGTCCTGGGAAAGTTACTTGGTGAGCTCCGGGTGAGCTCAAAGGTAAGCTCGTTAGAAATCTCTTAGGTGAGCTTACATGGGAGTTAATAGATGCACTCAAGGTGAGTTGGCAAGGTGAGCTCAAGGTGAGTTGGTAAGGTGAACTCAAGGTGAGTTGGCAAGGTGAGCTCAAGGTGAGTTAGCAAGGTGAGCTTAAGGTGAGTTGGCAAGGCAAGCTATTAAGAGAGCTCTCAAGTGAGTTCCCAGGTGAGTTACTCGATGAGCTCCCTAGGTGAGCTCAACTTGAGCTGAAAAGAAAGCCACCATAAAAGCTCCCAGGAGACCTACTTGGTGCATTGTTCAAAGTGATATCCTAGGTGAGATTCTAGGTAAGCTCCCAAGGGATCTACTTGGTGAGATCTAAGGCAAGGTCCCTGCAAAGCTCATAGGTGAGCTCAAGTTAACCTACTCGGTGATGTGGTCGGTGAGCTCCAAGGTGAGCTTCTTGGTGAGCTAGTTGATGAACTCCAAGGTGAGCTGATAGTAAAGATCCCATGTGAGTTAGAAAGGTGAGCGAGTGTAAGGTAAGCTCCCATGTAAGTTTCGGGTGAGCTGCTTATTGATCTCCTAGGTGCACTCAATTCGAGTTACTCGGTGAGCTCTCTAGGTGAGCTCAAGGTGAGCTAGTAAGGAAAGCTCCCATGTGAGTTTTTAGGTAAGCTCAAGTCAAAAATCTCTCAGCTGAGTTTCTAGATGAGCTACTCAGTGAGCTCCCATGTGATCTTATCAAAAATCTCTTAGGTTTGCTTATATGCGAGGTACTAGATGAGCTAAAGGTGAGTTTGTAATGTGAGCTCAAGGTGAGTTGGTAAGGCTAGCTCAAGGTGAGTTGGCAAGGTGAGTTGTCAAGTAAGCTCCCATGTGAGTTAATTGATGAGCTCTCAAGCTGATCAGTGAGCTCCCAGAAGATATCCTAGGTGAGCTACTTGGTGAGCTATTTGGTGAGCTCCCAAGCAAGTTGTTAGGTGAGGTCCGAAGTGAGCTACTTGGTGAGATCCTAGGTGAGGTCCCCGGTAAGTTACTTGGTGAGCTCACAAGTGAGCTCAAGTCAACCTATTCAGTGAGCTCCCAGGTGAGCTATTAGGTGAGCTCTTAGGTGAGATACTTTGTGAGCTACTCAACGAACTCCAAGGTGAGCTACTAGACAAGCTCAAGGTGAGTTGGTAAGGTGAGATACTCAGTGAGCTCAATGTGAGATGACAAGGAGAGTTGATAGGTAATCTCCCATGTGAGTTTTTGGGTGAGCTATCAAGTGAGCTCCCATTTCATTTTTAGGTGAACTACTTTATGAGCTCCTTAGTGAGCTCAAGTCGAGTTGCTCGGTGAGATCCTGGGTGAGCTCTAGGTGAGTTGGTAAGGCGAACTATCAGGTGAGCTCCCAGGTGAGTTTTTGGGCAAGCTTAAGTCAAGCTACTTTCTGAGCTCCTAGCCGAGCTCCTAGGTAAGCTGCTTAGTGAGCTCCAAGGCTAATCTTTGAGGTGAGCTTACTTTACAAGATTTAAGAAGAAATCTCAGGTGAGCTACTTTGCAAGGTATTCGGTGAGCTCTCAGGTGAGCTGGTAGGCAAGCTCCCAAGTGAGCTACTTGGTGAGGTCCTATGCGAGGTCCCCGGTGAGCTGCTTGGTGACCTCACAAGTGAGCTCAAGTCAACCTACTTGGTGAGCTATTTGGTGATTTCACAAGTGAGCTACTTGGCGAGCTCCCAAGTGAGGTCCTTGGTGAGCTACTCGATGAGCTCACAAGTGAGCTCAAGTCAACCTACTCAGCAAGCTACTTGGGGAGCTCACAAGTGAGCTATTAGGTGAGCTCCCAGGCAAGCTGTTAGGTAAGCTCCCAGGCACACTACTTAGCGAGCTACTTGATGAACCTTTAGGTGAGATACTAGATGAGCTCAAGGAGAGTTAGCAAGGTGAGGTCCATAGTGAGCTCAAGGTGAGTGGCAAGGTGATCTCCCACGCAAGTTTCTGGGTGAGCTATTATGCGAGCTCGCATGTGAGTTTTTAGGTGAGCTTCTTGACAAGCTCCAAGGTGAGATCAAGTTGAGCTCCTGGGTGAGCTCCTAGGTAAGCTCAAGGAAATCTAGCAAGGCAAGTTGTCAGGTAAGTGCCAAGGTGAGTTTCCAGGTAAGCTCAAGTCAAGCTGCTCGATAATCTCGTGGGTAAGCTGTTTGTCTAGCTCCTAGGTGAGCTTACATGCGAGCCACCAAATGAGCTCAAGGTGAGTTGGCAAGGAAAGCTCAAGGATATTTAGCAAGGTAAGCTTAAGGTGAGTTGGTAAGGTGAGATTTTAGGTTAGCTCCGACGCGAGTTACTCGCGAGCTCCGGGTGAGCTCAACTGAGCTGATAGGTGAGCTCACAAAAGAGCTCAAAGGTGAGCTACCTTATGAGCTATTCGGTGACCTCCCAGGTGAGCTTCTAGGCAAGCTCGAAGTGAGCTACTTAGCAAGGTCAGGTGAGGTACCCAATAAGCTACTCAACGAGCTCAAAAGTGAGCTCAAGACAACCTACTTGGTGAGTTTCTCGGTGAGCTCCCAGGAGAGCTGTTAGGAGAGCTCCTAGGTGAGCTACTTAGTGAGCTTCTTGATGAAATCCAAGGTGAGCTACCACCGAGCTCAAGGAAATTTGGCAACGTGAGCTCCTCGGTGAGCTCAAGGTGAGTGGCAAGGTGAGTTGATAGATAATCTCCCATGCGAGTTTCTAGGCGAGTTGTTAGGTGAGCTCCTATGTGAGTTTTTGGGAAAGCTAATTAATGAGCTCCTCGGTGAGCTCAATTCAATCTGCCAAGTGATTTTTTGGGTAAGTTCAAGTCAAGCTACTTAACAAGCTCCTAGGTGAGCTACTAACTAAGCTCCCAGCTGAGCTCTTAGGTGAGCTCCTAAGTGAGCTCAAAGGTGAGCTTTTTGGTAGTCTCTAAGTTGAGCTTACATGTGAGCTACAAGATGAGCTAAAGGTGAGTTGACAAGGTGAGATCAAGGTAAGTTAGCAAGGTTAGCTCAAGGCGAGTTAGCAAGGCAAGCTGTCAGGTGAGCTCCTAAGTGATTTCCCTGGTGAGTTACTTGATGAGCTCTTGGGAAAGCTCAACCGGAGCTGATCGATAAGCTCCCAGAAGAGCTCCCAAGTGATGTACTTTGTGACCTACTTGATGAGCTCCTAGCTGACCTCAATTATAGCTACTTAGCGAACTCCTAGGTGAGCTCAAGGTGAGATATCAGGTGAGCTCCCATGCGAGTTTCTAGGTAAGCTCAAGTCGAGTTACTTGATCAGCTCCTAGGTGAGCTACTTGACGAGCTCCTAGGTGAGATACTCAGTGAGCTCCCATGTGATCTTGTCAGAAATCTCTGAGGTGAGCTTACATGTGAGCTACCAAATGAGCTCAAGGTAAGTTTGTAAGGTGAGCTCAAGGTGAGTTGGAGAGGCAAGCTCCCAGGTGAGTTACTTTATGAGCTCTCGGGTGAGCTCAAATCAAGCTCATCAGTGAGCTCTGAGAAGATCTCCTAGGTGAGCTACTTAACAAGTTGTTCGGTGAGCTCCTAGGTAAGTTACTAGGTGAGCTCGAAGTGAGCTACTTGGCAATCTCCCAGGTGAGGTCCCTGGCAAGCTACTCAACAAGCTCACAGGTGAGCTCAAGTCAACCTAGTCAGCAAGCTACTCGGTGAGCTCACAGGTGACCTATTAGGTGAGCTCCTAGGTGAGCTACTTGGTGAGCTGCTTGATGAACTCCGAGGTGAGATACTAGACAAGCTCAAGGTGAGTTAGAAATGTGAGCTCCTAAGAAAGCTTTCAAGGTGAGCTCTCATGAGATTTTCTAGGTGAGCTGTCAGGTAAGCTCCCATGTGAGTTTTCAAGAGAGCTAATTGATAGGCTCCAAAGCGAGATCAAGTCGAGTTGCATAGTGAGATCCTGGGTGAGCTCAAGGTGAGGTGGTAAATTGAGCTGTCAAGCAAGCTCGCAAGTGAGTTTCTAAGAAAGCTCAAGTTGAGATATTTACCAAGCTCCCACCTGAGCTCGTAGGTGAGCTACTCGATGAGCTCCCAAGTGAGCTCAAAGGTGAGAACTTATCACTAATCTCTGAGGTGAGCTTACATGTGAGCTACCAGATGAGCTCAAGGTGAGTTGATAAGGCGAGATCAAGGTGAGTTGGCAAGGTGAGTTGTCAAATGAGCTCCCAAACGAGTTCCTGGGTGGGTTACTCAAAGATCTCTTGGTCAAGTTCAACTCGAGATGATAGGTGAGCTCCTAGAAGAGCTCCTAGAAAAGCTACTAAGCGAGATACTTGGTGAGCTCCCTGGTAAGGTCCCTAGTGAGCTGCTCGGTGAGCTCACAAGTGAGCTCACAAATGATCTCAAGTCAACCTACTCTATGAGCTCCCAGGTGAGTTATTAGGTGAACTCCCAGGTGAGCTACTTGGTGAGCTACTTGACAAACTCTTAGGTGAGCTACTAGACAAGCTCAAGGTGAGTTGGCAAGGTGAGCTCCTCAGTGAGCTCAATTCGAGATGGCAAGGTGAGCTCCCATTTGATTTTTTGGGCGTGTTGTTAGGTGAGCTCCCATACAATTTTTTGGGTGAGCTACATTACGAACTCCTAAGCTAGCTCAAGTCGAACTACTTGACGAGCCCGAGGAGAGCTCAAGGTGAGAGTGAGATGTCATGCGAGCTCCCAGTGAGTTTCAGGAAAGCTCAAGCTCGAGATACTCAACGAGCTCTCACATGAGCTGCTTACTGAGCTCCTAGGTGAGCACTCAGTGAGCTCCTAGGTGAGCTCAAAGTTGATCTTGTCGGCAATCTCTTAGGTGAGCTTACATGTGAGCTACCAGATAAGATCAAGGTGAGTTGGCAAGGTGAGCTCAAGGTGAGTTGGAGAGGTGAGATCAAGGTGAGTTGGCAAGGCGAGCTGTCAAGTGAGCTCCCAGGTGAGTTCCCATTTGAGTTACTCGATGAGCTCTTAGGTGATCTCAACTTGAGCTAATCGGTGAGCTCCTATAAGAGCTCTCAGGTGAGCTACTTGGAAAGATATTTAGTGAGCTCCCAAGTGATGTCCCGACAAGCTGCACGGTGAGCTCACAAGTGAGCTCAAGTCAACCTACTCGGTGAGCTACTTCTTGAGCTCCTAGGTGAGCTCTAAGGTGAGCTACTTAGCAAGATACTCGATGAACTCTGAGGAAACCTACCATATGAGCTTAAGGAGAGCTCCTCGGTGAGCTCAAGGTGAGCTGACAAGGTAAGCTCCCATGTGAGTTGGCAAGGCAAGCTATCAGGTGAGCTCCCATGTTAGTTTTCGAGTGAGCTGCTTGACAAGCTCCTGAGTAAGCTCAAGTCGAGCTACTCAGGTTACCTCAAGGTGAGCTGTCATGTGAGCTTCTCGATGAGCTCTTAGGAAAGCTTCTTACCTAGCTCCTAATCGAACACCTTAGTGAGTTGCTCAGTGAGCTCCCAGGTGAGCTCAAAGGTAATCTACTTGGTAATATCTGAGGTGAGCTTACATGTGAGCTACAGATGAGCTCAAGGTGAGTTGGAAAGGTGAAATCAAGGTGAGTTGGAAAGGTGAGCTCAAGGAAAGTTGGTAAGGTAAGCTCAAGGTGAGTTGACCAAGGTGAGATATCGACCTACTCAAGTCAACCTACTCGGTGAGGTACTTGGTGAGTTCCTAGGCAAGCTACTTGGAGAGCTTCTTGACAAACTCTGAGTCGAGCTACTAGACGAGCTCAAGCAAAGTTGGCAAGGTAACCTACTCAGTGAGCTCAAGGTGAGCTGCTAGGTTATATCTCATGCGAGTTTCTAGGTAAGCTATCAGGTGAGCTCCATTTGAGTTTTTCAGGTGAACTGCTTAACAAGCTCTCGAGTGAGCTTAAGTAGATCGACTCAACAAGCTCCTAGGTGAGGTTAAGGTTAGCTAGAAAAGAAAGGTGTTAGGAGAGCTACCAAGTGATTTTTTGAATAAGCTCAAGTTGAGATGCTCGATGATCTCCTGGGAGAGTTGCTTTCTGAGCTCCCAACTGAGCTCCTAGGTGAGCTACTCAGTGAGCTCCCAGGTGAGCTCAAAGGTGAGCTTGTATGTAATATCCGAGGTAATCTTAAATGTGAGATCAAGGTGAGTTAGAAAGGAACTATCAAGTGAGCTCCGAAGTGAGTTCCCAGGTGAGTTACTTTAAAATTTCGGGGGTGAGCTCAACTCAAGTTGATTGGCAAGCTCCCGTAAGAGCTCCTAGGTGAGTTACTTAGTGAGTTGTACGATGAGCTCCTAGGTGAGCTGCTAGGTGAGTTCCCAAGAGAGCTACTTGGTGAGCTCCAGTGTAAGGTCCCGATGAGCTTACAAGTTAGCTCAAAAGCGATCTCAAGTCAACATACTCAAAGAGCTTCTTAGTGAGCTTCAAGTGAGTTGTTAGGTAGGATCCTAGGTATCTCACCCAAAAAATTACATTGCCAACTTTCCTTGAGCTCACTGAGGAGCTAACCTTACTAACTCACCTTAAGCTTGACTAGTAGCTTACCTCGGAGTTCATCAAGTAGCTTGCTAAGTATCTTACCTAAGAGCTCACTGAGAGCTCACTCATGAGAGTAGCTCACGAGTAGGTTGACTTGAGCTCACTTGTGAGATCATTAAGCAGCTCACCAAGGACCTCACATGGGAGCTAGAAAAGTAGCTCACTTGGGATCTCACCTAGTATCTTACCCGAGTCCTCGCCAAAGAACCTAGGAGCTTTCCTAAAATCTCACCTTGCCAACTCACCTTGAGCTCATCTGGTAGCTCACATGTAAGCTCACCTCAGACATTACCGATAAGCTCACCTTTAAGCTCACCTGGGAGCTCACATAATAGCTCACCAAGGAGCTTGACTTGGAGCTCAGAAAGTAACTTACCAAAAATCTCGTCGACCAACTCAACTTGAGCTTACCTATAAACTCACCTAGGAGCTTACTTGATAGCTCACTTGTCCAAATCACCTTGAGCTCGACCAGAAGCTTGCTGAGCAGCTTGACTTGAGCTTACTGGTGATCTAGTCAAGCAGATCACCCGAAAACTCACATGGGAGCTCTCCTATCAGCTCACCCAAAAACTCACATGGGAGCTTGCCTATCATCTCAACTTACCTACTCACCTTGAGCTTACTGAGGAGCTCACCTTGCCAACTCACCTTGAGCTCGTCTAGTAGCTCCCCTCATAGTTCGTTGAGCAGCTTACTAAGTAGCTCACCTGGGAGCTTGCCTAATAACTCACCTTGGAGCTCACCTAGAAGCTAACCGAGTAGGTTGACTTTAGCTCTCTTATGAGCTCACCGAGTAGCTCATGGGGGACCTTGCATGGGAGCTCACCAAGTAGGTCACTTGGGAGGTTACCTAGTAGCTCACCAAATAGCTCACTAAGTAGCTCACCTAGGAGCTCTTCTGGGAGCTCGCCGATCAGCTCGAGTTGAGCTTACCCAAGAGCCCATCAAGTAACTCATCTAGGAACTCACCGGAAGCTTGCACGATAGCTCACCTTGCTAACTCACCTTGATCTCACCTTGCTAACTCACCTTGACCTCATTTGGTAGCTCACATATAAGCTCACCTTAGAGATATCCAATAA
The DNA here is from genome assembly GCA_018340775.1 of Taxus wallichiana var. yunnanensis. Classification (NCBI taxonomy): domain Eukaryota; kingdom Viridiplantae; phylum Streptophyta; class Pinopsida; order Cupressales; family Taxaceae; genus Taxus; species Taxus wallichiana. The sequence goes on from CM031233.1 coordinate 11,616,904, forward strand.
GCTCACCTTTAAGCTCACCGAGTAGCTCACCTAGGAGCTCAGCTAAGAGCTTGACAAGCAGCTCACATAGGAGCCTATCGAGCATCTTAACTTGAACTTTCTTAGAAAATCACATGGGAGCTCACCTGATAGCTCACCTAAAAATCTCACCGAGAAGCTCGGCATGAGCTCACCGAGAGCTCATCAAGTAGCTCACCCAAAAACTCACATGGATGCTCACCTTATAACTCACCCAAAAACTCACATGGGAGCTCACCTATCAACTCACCTTACCAGCTCACCATGAGTTCACCGAGGAGCTCACCTTGCCAACTTTCCTTGATCTCATCTAGTAGATCACCTCAGAGTTCATCGAGTAGCTCACTAAGTAGCTTACTCTGGAGCTCACCTAACAACTCACCTGGGAGCTCACTGATTAGTTCACCAAGTATTTTGACTTGAGCTTGCTTGTGAGCTCACCGAGTAGCTCACTGGGGACCTCACTTGGGATCTCACCAAGTAGCTCATTTGGGAACTCACCTAGAAGCTCACCTGGGAGCTTACCAAATATCTCACCAAGTAGCTCACTTGGGAGCTCTTCTTGGAGCTCGCCGATCATCTGGCCAAGTAACTCATCTAGGAGCACTTCTGGAAGCTCACTGATCAGCTCGCAAAGTAGCTCACCTTGCCAAATCACGTAGAGCTCACCTTGAGTGCATCTGGTAGCTCACAAGTAAGCTCACCTCAAATATTTTTTATAAGTTCACCTTTTGTCTTGCACCTAGAAGCTCACTAAGTAGGTCACCTAGGAGCTCGGCTAGTATCTAGGCAAACAGCTCACCTAGGAGCTCATCGAGTAGCTCAACTTGAGCTTTCCTAAAAAAATTTCTGGGAGCTCACCTAACAGTTTTACCTTGTTATATCACCTTAAGCTCGCCTAGGAGCTCACCGAGTAGCTCGACTAGAGTTCACCTAGGAGCTCATAAAGTAGCTCATCTGAAAACTCACATGGGAACTCACCTGATAGCTCACCTTTCCAACTCACATGGGAGCTCCCCTATTAGCTCACCTCGAAGTTTGTTGAGGAGCTCGCCAAGTAGCTCACTTGGGATCTCACATAACAGCTCACTTGGGAGCTTACCTAATGGTTCACCTAGGAGCTCAATAAGTAGCTCACCAAGTAGGTTAACTTGAGCTCACTTGTGAGCTTACCGAGCACCTCACTAGGGACCTTGCCTAGGATCTCACCAACTAGCTCACTTGGGATCTTTCCTAGCAGCTCACCTGGGAGTTGGCCGAACAGCTCGCCAAGTAGCTCCCTAGGAGCTCTTCTGGGAACTCATTGAGTAACTCACTGGGAACTCACCTAGAAGCTCCCGTTACCAACTCAGGTTCAGCTCACCTTACGAACTCACCTTGAGATCACCTTGCCAACTCACCTTGAGCTCATCTGGTAGCTCACATGTAAACTCACCTCAGAGATTGCCAACAAGCTTACCTTTGAGCTCACCTGGGAGCTCACAGAGTAACTCACCTAGGAGCTTAGCTAGGAGCTCTACAAGTAGCTTATCCAGGAGCTTGTTGAGTAGCTAAACTTGAGATTACCTAGAAACTCACCTAAGAGCTCACCTGATAGCTCACCTTGAGCTCACCCAAGAGCTTTCCGAGTAGCTTGACTTGAGCTCACATGGGATCTCGTCAAGGAGCTCACCTAAAAACTTACACGAGAGCTCACCTTGTCATCTCACCTTGAGCTCACTAAGGAGCTCACCTTACTAAATCACCTTGAGCTCATCTAGTATCTCACCTCATATTTCATTGAGTAGCTTGCCAAGTAGCTCATTTGGGAGCTTGTCTAATAGCTCACCTAGGAGCTCTCCTAAAAGCTCCCCTGGGAGCTCACTGAGTAGCTCCCTGAGTAGGTACACTTGAGCTTGATTGTGAGCTCACCGAGTGGCTTGCTTGGGACCTCACCTCAAGTCGAGCTACTCGGTGAGATCCTGGGTGAGCTCAAGGTGAGCTGGTAAGGTGAGATGTCAGGTGAGCTCCCAAGTGAGTTTCAAGGCAAGCTCAAGTTGAGCTACTTGACAAGCTCCTAGGTGAGCTACTTATCGAGCTTCGAGCCAAGCTCTTAGGTGAGCTACTTAGTGAGCTCCCAGGAAAGCTCAAAGGTGAGCTTGTCAGCAATATATGAGGTGAGCTTATATGTGAGCTACTAGATGAGCTCAAGGTGAGCTCAAGGTAAGTTAGAAAGGTAAGCTCAAGGTGAGTTGGTAAGGTGAGCTGTCAGGTGAGCTTCTGGGTGAGTTCCCAAGTGAGTTACTCGACGAGCTCCCCAGTGAGCTCAACTCGAGCTGATTGGTGAGCTTCCTAGAAGATCTCCCAGGTGACCTACTTGGTGAGCTATTCAATAAACTCCTAGGCAAGCTCCCAAGGGAGCTACTTGGTGAGCTCCCAAGTGAGTCCCTGACGAGCTACTCGGTGAGCTGAAAAATGAGCTCAAGTCAACCTAATTGGCAAGCTACTCAATTTACTCCCAAGTGAGCTATTAGGTGAGCTCCCATGTGAGCTATTAGGTGAGCTCTCAGGTGAGCTACTTGGTGAGCTACTCGATGAAACCTTAGGTGAGCTACCATATGACTTATAATGCAAGCTCCCTTGTGAGTTGGTAAAGTGATCTATAACGTGATCTCCCATGTGAGTTTTCAAGTGAGATACTTGATGAGCTCCTGGGTGAGCTCAACTCGAGCTACTTGGTGAGTTACTTGATGAGCTCAAGGTGAACTAGCAAGGTGAGCTGTCAGGTGAGTTTATGGGCAAGCTCAAGTAGAGCTACTCGATGAGCTCCTGGGTGAGTTGTATTTCAAGTTCCCAGCCAAGTTCCTAGGTGAGCTCCCCGGTGAGTTCCCATGTGATCTCAAGGTGAGATTGTTAGTAATCTCTAAGGTGAGCTTACATGTGAGCTACTAGATAAGCTTAGGGTGAGTTAGTAACGTGAGCTCAAGGAAAGTTGGTAAGGAGAGCTTCTAGGCTAGTTACTTTAAAATCTCTCAAACGAGCTCAACTAGACCTGATCGGTGAGCTCCTAGAAGATCTCCTAGGTGAGCTGCTTGGTGAGCTATTTGGTGAGTTCCCAAGCAAGCTACTCGGTGATCTTATGTTAACCTACTCGGTGAGCTGTAGTCAACCTACTCGGTGAGAGCTACTCGGTGAGCTCCAGGTGAGTGTTAGGTGAGCTCCCAGGTGAGCTACTTGGTGAGATTCTCAATGACCTCCGAGGTGAGCTAATGGATGAGCTTAAGGTGAGTCTGGCAAGGTGAGCTCCTTAGTAAGCTGAAGGTGAGCTCCCATGCAAGTTTTGGGTGAGATGTCACGCGAGCTCCCATGTGAGTTTTGAGGTGAGCTGCTTGAAAAAATCCTGGGAGAGCTCAAGTCGAGCTGCTTAGTGACCTCTGGGTGAGCTCAAGGTGAGTTGGTAAGGTGAGCTATCAGGTGAGTTTCGATGCATCCTCAAGTTAAGTTACTCAATGAGCTCCTAGGTAAGCTGCTGCCTGTGAGCTCCTAGGTGAGCTTCTTGGTGAGGTCTTAAGTGAGCTCAAAGGCGAGCTTATCGGTAATCTTTGAGGTGATCTTACATGCGAACTCAAGATAAGCTCAAGGTGAGTTGGCAAGGTGATATCAAGGTGAGTTGGCAAGATGAGTTTGCAAGGTGAGCTATCAGGCGAGCTCCCGGGAGAGGTCCCAAGAGAGTTACTCGATGAGCTCCCAAGTGAGCTCAACTCGGTCAAATCAGAAAGCTCCCATAAGAGCTCCTAGGTGAGCTACTTGGTGAGCTATTCAATGAGCTCCCAGATGAGCTACTAGGTGAGCTCCCAAGTGAGCTACTTGGAGAGCTCCTAGGTGAGGTCCCTTGTGAGCTACTCGGTGAGCTAACAAATGAGCTCAAAAGAGAGCTCAAAAGAGAGATACTCGGAGAGCTCATAAGTGAGCTATTAGGTGAGCTCCCAAGTGAGCTACTTGGCAAGATAAAGTTGAGATTTTATGTGAGCTCAAGTTGAGCTGGTAAGGTAAGATTATAAGTAAGCTCATGTTGAGCTAGTAAGGTGAGGTGATAGGCAAGCTTCCATACAAGTTAGCAAGGTGAGCTATAAGGTGAGCTCCTATGTGAGTTTTTAGGTGAGCTACTTAACGAGCTCCCGGGTCAGCTCAAGTTGAGCTGCTCGTTGAACTCCTGGGTGAGCTGACAAGGTGAGCTGTCAAGTGAGCTCCTAGTTGAGTTTCTGTGTAAACTCAAGTTTAGCTGCTTAACGAGCTCCTAGGTGAGCTACTTGCCAAGCTTCCAGCCAAGCTCATAGGTGAGCTACTTGGTGAGCTCCCAAGTGAGCTCAAAGGTGAGCTTGTCAAAAATCTCTGAGGTGAGCTTATCTGTGAGCTACTAGATGATCTCAAGGTGAGTTGGCAAGGTAAGCTCAAGGTGAGTTGGGAAGGTGAGCTCAAGGTAAGTTAGTAAGGTGAGCTCAACTTGATCTGATCAGTGAGCTCCAAGAAGAACTCCCAGGTGAGCTACTTTGCAAGCTATTCGGAGAGCTCCTAGGTGAGCTAATAGGTGAGCTCCCAAGTGAGCCACTTGGCAAGCTCCCAGGTGACGTCCCCAACGAGCGGTTTGGTGAGCTCACAAGTGGGATCACAAGTGAGCTCAATTCAACCTACTTGGTGAGCTATTTGGTGAGCTCCCAAGCAAGCTACTTAGTGAGCTCCTAGATAAGGTCCCCGAAAAACTACTCGGTGAGCTCACAAGGGAGATCAAGTCAACCTACTTGGTGAGCTACTTGGTGAGCTCCAAGGTGAGCTATTAGGTGAGCTCCAAGGTGAGCTACTTGGTGAGCTACTCGATGAACTCTGAGGTGAGCTACCAAATAAGCTCAAGGTGAGTTGGCAAGGTGAGCTCCATAGTGAGCTCAAGGTGAGCTCCCATGCAAGTTTCGGGGTGAGCTATTATGTAAGGTCACATGTGATTTTTTGGGTGAGCTGCTTGATGAGCTCCCGTGCAAGATCAAGTTGAGTTTTTTGGTGAGCTCTGGACAAGGTCAATGTAAGCTGGTAAAGAAAGCTATTAGGTGAGCTCCAAGGTGAGTTTTTGGGTAAGGTCAAGATGAGATACTTGACTAAATCCTAGGTGAGCTTCTTGGTGAGCTCCTAGGTGAGCTTACATGCAAAGCTACCAGATGAGCTCAAGGTGAGTTTGCAAGGAAAGCTCAAGGTGACTTGGCAACATGAGGTCAAGGTGAGTTGGAAAGGTGAGATGTTAGGTGAGTTACTCAATGATCTCCCAGGTGAGCTCAACTTTAGTTGATCGGTGAGCTCCCAAAAGAGCTCCCAGGTGAGCTACTTGATGAGCTAATTCGGTGAGCTATTCGGTGAGTTGCTAGGAGAGATCCCAAGGAGCTACTACGTGAGATCCAGTGCAAGGACCCCGTGAGCTACTCAGTGAGATGATAAGTAAGATCAAGTCAACCTACTCTGGTGAGCTACTGGTGAGCTCCTAGGTGAGTGAAGGTGAGCCTGGAAAGGTGAGTGAGCAAGGTGAGTGATAGGTAAGGTCTCATGTAAGTTGACAAGGTGAGCTATAAGGTGAGCTCCCATGTGAGTTTTCAAATGATCTACTTGATAAGCTCCAATGAAAGCTCAAGTCAAGCTACTTAGTGAGATCCTAGGTGAGCTCAACATGACTTGGTAAGGTGAGCTATCAGGTGAGCTCCCAGGTGAGTTTCTGGGTAAGCTCGAGTTGAGTTTCTCAATGAATTCCTAGGTGAGCCACTTACTGAACTCCCATCAAAGCTCCTAGGTGAGATGCTTGGTGAGATCCCATGTGAGCTCAAAGGAAAGCTTATCGGAAATCTCTGAGGTAAGCTTACATGTGAGATATAATATTATCTCAAGGTGAGTTGGTAAGGCAAGCTATCAGGCGAGCTCTTGGGTGAGTTCCTAGGTGAGTTACTTGACAAGATCCCGGGAAAGCTCAACTTGAGCTAATCAGCGAGCTCCCAAAAGAGATCCTAGGTGATTTGATCTTAGCGAGATGTTTCGTGAGATCCCAGACGAGGTACTAGGTGACCTCCTAAGTGAACTACATGGTGAGGTCCCATGTGAGGTCTCCGGTGAAATCACAAGTGAGCTCAAGTCAACATACTCAGTGAGATACTTGTTGAACTCCCAAGCGAGCTGTTAGGTGATCTCTAAGGTGATCTACTTGGTAAGATGCTCAATGAACTCGAGGTGAGGTATGAGATGAGGTCAAGGTGATTTAGCAAGGTGAGATCCTAAATGAGCTCAAGGTAAACCGGCACGGTGAGTGATAGGTGAGCTTGCATGTGTGTTTCTAGGTGAGATGTCAGGAAATCTCCCATGTGATTTTTTAAGTGTGCTACTTAACGAGCTCTTGGGTGAGCTCAAGTCAAGCTTCTCGGTGAGCTCCTAGGTGAGCTCAAGGTGAGTTTGTAAGGTTAGCTTGTAGGTGAGCTCGATGCATGTTTCTGTGAAAGCTCAAGTCAAGCTACTTGACAAGCTCCTAGGTGAGCTTCTAGGTGAGCTCCCATTCAGGCTCCTAGGTGAGCTCCCAGGTGAGGTCAAAGGAAAGCTTATTGGTAATCTCTGAGGTGACCTTACGTACAAGATACCAGATGAGGTCAAGGTGAGTTGGCAAGGTGAGCTGTCATGTGAGATCTCAGGTGAGTTCCCATGTGAGTTACTTTATGAGCTCTGGGGTGACCTCGACTCGAGCTGATCAATGAGATCCCAGAAGAGCTCCCAGGTGAGCTATAAAGCAAGCTGCTAACTTAGATGATAAGTAAGATCCCAAGTGAACTACTTGGTGAGCTCATAAGTGAGATCAAGTCAACATACTCAGTGAGTTGCTCGGTGAGTTCCTAGGTGAGCTATTAGGTGAGCTACATGGTGATTTACTCAATAAACTCCAAGGCAAGATACCAGATAAGCTCAAGGTGAGTTGGAAAGGTAAGCTCCTCAGTGAGCTCAAGGCAAGCTTACAAGGTGAGCTGATAGGCAAGCCCCCATGTAAGTTAGCAAGGCTAGTGTTAGGTGAGCTCCCATGTGTGTTTTTGGGCAAGGTACTTGACGAGCTCATGAGTGAGCTCAAGTCAAGCCACTCGGTAAGCTCCTAGGTGAGCTCAAGGTGAGCTTTCAAGTAAACTCCTAGGTGAGTTTCTAGGAAAGCTCAAGTCGATCTACTCGACGAGCTCATGGGTGAGCTTCTTACATCGAGCTCTAAGCCAAGCTCCTAAGTGAGCTACTTAGTTAGTTCCGAGGTGAGATCAAAGGTGAGCTTTTTGGTAATCTCTTAGGTGAGCTTACATATGAGATACTAGATGAGCTAATGGTGAGTTGGTAAAGCAAGCTCAAGGTGAGTTGGTAAGGTGAGCTTAAGGTGAGTTTACAAGGTGAGCTATTAGTTGAGCTTCCAGGTGAGTTCCCAGTTGAGTTACTCCATGAGCTCCCAGAAAACTACTTTGCGAGCTGTTCAAGTGAGCTCTCGGGTGAGCTATTAGTTGAGCTCCCAAGTGAGCTACTTGGTGACCTCCTAAGAAAGGTCCCCATCATGCTACTCGGTGAGCTCACAAGTGACTCAAGTAATCCTACTCAGAGATTTTAGCAAGTGAGCTCTTAGGTGAGCTCCCAGGTGAGTTGTTAGGTGAGCTCCCATGCGAGCTACTTGGCAAGCTGCTCGATGAAATTCGAGGTGAGCTACGAGATGAGCTGATGAATTTCTCAAGCAAGTTACTTGATGACCTCCTAGGAGAACTCAATTCAAGCTGATTGGTGAGCTCCCAAAAGAGCTCAAAGGTGAGCTAATTTGTGAGCTATTCGGTGAGCTCCCTATTGAGTTTTGCTAGGTAAGCTCCCAAGTGAGGTACTTGGTGAGCTCCTAGGTGAGGTCCTTAGCTGAGCTCTCGGTGAGCTCACAAGTGATCTCAAGACAACCTACTCGACAAGCTGCTCATTGATCTCCCAGGTGAGCTATTAGGTGAGCTCCCATGTGAGCTACTTAGCAAGCTTCTTGATGAACTTTTAGGTGAGCTACCACATAAGCTTAAGGCTAGTTGGCAAGGTGAGCTCCTCAGTGAGCTCAAGGTGAGCTGGTAAGGTGAGTTGATAGACAAGCTCCCATGCGAGTTTCTAGGTGAGCTATCAGGAGAGCTCCCATGTAAGTTTTTAGGTGAGCTACTTAACGAGCTCCTAGGAAAGCTCAAGTCAAGCTCCCAAGTGAGTTTTTGGGTAAGCTAAATTTGAAGAGCTCTTAGGTGAGCTACTTAGTGAGCTCCCAGGTGAGCGTAATGGTGAACTTATTGGTAATCTCCGAGGTGACCTTACATGTGAGCTACTAAGATGAGCTAAAGGTGAGTTGGCAAGGTGAGATCAAGGTGAGTTAGTAAGGTGATCTCAAGGTGAGTTGGAAAGGTGAGATGTCAGGTGAGCTCCTAGGTGAATTCCGAGGTGAGTTACTTGACGAGCTTCTAGGTGAGCTCAACTCGAGCTAATCAGAAAGCTCCCAGAAAGAGCTCCCAAGGGAGCTACTTGGAAAGCTCCTAGGTGAGGTCCCCAGTGAGCTGCTCGGTGACCTCACAAGTGACCTAAAGTTAACCTACTCATCAAGCTACTCGGTGAGCTCCCAGGTGAACTATTAGGTGAGCTCATAGGTGAGATATTTAGTGAGCTTCTCAACAAACTCAGAGGTGAGCTACCATACAAGCTCAAGAGGAGTTGGCAAGGTGACCTCCTCGGTGAGCTCAAAAAGTGAGTAAGGTGGAGCTAGGTGAGTTTTTAGGTGAGATCTCCTCAAGGTGGGTTTAAGGTGAGTTGTCATGTGAGCTCTTGGGTAAGCTCGAGTTTTAGGTGAGATCATGCCGCTTGGTGAGCTCAAAGGTGAGATTTGTAATCAAATAGGTGAGAGTGGTAAGGTGAGTGAGCTGTCTCCCAGTGAGCATCCTAAGGGAGCTACTTGAGCTCCTGTGAGGTAAGCTCAAGACCTAAAGTTAACCTACTCAAAGTTGCTTGTGAGCTAGCACCTAGCCAGTGAGCTCCTAGGTGAGCTGCTCAACGGGAGTGACCTCTGGTGAGCTCAAAGGTGAGATTATTCGTAATCAAATAGGTGAGCTTACATGTGAGCTGAGCTACCAAATAATCTCAAGGTGAGTTACCAAGGTGAGCTCAAGGTGAGCTTACATGTGAGCAGTGAGAAAAGCTGTGAGTGACCTAGGGTGAGTTCCAGATGAGGTTACTAAATGATTGGTGAGCTCCTAAAAGAGCTCCTAAAAGAGCTCTAAGGTGAGCTACTTAGCAATGTATTTGGTGAGATCCCAAAAGAGCTCTAAGGTGAGCTGGTGAGCTCCTAAAAGAGCTCTAAGGTGAGCTACTTAGAATGTATTTGGTGAGATCCCAGGTGAGTTGCTAGGTGAGCTCCCTAGTTAGATTTGGCAAGCTACTAGGCGAGGTCCCCGGTGAGCTGCTCGGTGAGCTCAAAAGTGAGCTCAAGTCGGCTTACCTAGTGAGCTCTCAAGTGAGCTATTAGGTGAGCTCCCATGTGAACTACTTGGTGACCTGCTCAATAAACTCGACAGCAAGCTAGCGATTTGAGATGAAGGTGAGTTGGTAAGGTGAGATCCTCAGGGAGCTCAAGGTGAGCTCCTATTTGAGTTTTTGGGTGTGTTGTTAGGTGAGCTCCCATGTGAGTTTATGGGTGAGCTGCATTATGAGATCCTAGACCAACTCAATTTGATCTACTTTGCGAGCTCCTAGGTGAGCTCAAGGTGAGCTGGTAAAAGGTGATCTGTCAGGTGATCTCTCAAGTGAGTTTTAGGGCAAGATCAAGTCGAGATCCTCGATGAGCTCCTATGTGAGTTGCTTGCCAAGCTCCTAGGTGAGCTACTCAATGAGCTCCCAGGTGAGCTCAAAGGCAAGCTTGTTAGCAATCTCTTAGGTGAGCTTACATGTGAGCTACTGATAAGGTCAAGGTGAGTTGGTAAGGTGAGCTCAAGGTGAGTTGGAGAGGTGAGCTCAAGGTGAGCTGTTAGGTGAGCTCCCGTGTGAGGTCCCATTTGAGTTACTCGATGAGCTCCCAGGTGATCTAACTCGGAGGTGATCGGTGACCTCCTAGAAGAGATCCCAGGTGAGCTACTTAGTGAGATATTTAGAAAGCTCCCGGGTGAGCTACTCGATAAGCTCCTAGGTGAGCTGCTCGGGAAACTCCTAGGTGAGCTGCTAGGTGAGCTTCAAAGCTAACTACTTGGTGAGCCCCCAAGTGAGGTCCCCGACGAGCTGCTCGATGAGCTCATAAATGAGCTCAACTCAACCTACTCGGCGAGTTACTCCTTGAGCTCTCAGATGAGTTGATAGGAAAATTTCCAAGTGAGCTACTTGGCAAGCTCCCAATTAAGGTCCCTAGTGAGCTACTCCGACGAGCTCACAAGTGAGCTCAAGACAACCTACTCGGTGAGCCTGCTCGTAAGTGAGCTCCTAGGTGAGCTATTACATGAGCTCCTAGGTGAGCTACTTAGAAATATTCTCTACGAACTCCGAGGTGAGCTACCATATGAGCTCAAGGTGAGCTCCTTAGTGAGCTAAACTTGAGCTAATAGATGAGCTCCCAAGTGAGTGTCTAGGTGAGATGTCAGTGATCTCCCATGTGAAAGTTTCTAGGTGACCTACTTGACGAGCTCCTAGGTGAGATCAAGTCGAGCTCCCAAGTGAGTTTCTAGGTAAACTCAAGTTGAGCTTCTCAACAAGCTCCACAGGTGAGTTGCTTATTGAGCTCCAGCCTAAGCTCGAGGTGAGCTACTAGGTGAGCTTCTAGGTGAGCTCAAAGGTGAGCTTGTCGTAAATCTCTAACATGGGCTTACATGTGAGCTACTAGATGATATAAAGGTGAGTTATAAACATGAGCTCAAGGTGAGTTAGCAGGTGAGCTCAAGGTGGGTTAGCAAGGTGAGTTATCAAGTAAGCTCCTAGGTGAGTTCCCAGTGAGTTACTTGATGATCTCCCGAGTGAGCTCAACTTGAGTTGATTGGTGAGCTCCCAGAAGAGCTCCCAAGTGACCTACTTGGTGAGCTATTCAGAAATCTCCCAGGTGAGCTTGTAGGTGAGCTCCCAAGGGAGAAACTTGGTGAGCTCCAAGGTGAGGTCCCTGACGAGCTACTCAGTGACCTCACAAGTGAGATCAAGTACACCTACTTGGCAAGCTACTCAGTGAATTCCTAGGTGAGCTGTTAGGTGAGTTCCTAGGTAAGCTACTTGGTGAGATGCTCGAAAAACTCCGAGGTGACCTACCAGATGAGCTCAAGGTGAGTTGGCAAGGTGACCTCCTTAGTGAGGTTAAGGTGAGATGATAGGTGAGCTCCCATCTGAGTTGACAAGGTGAGTTCCCATACGAGTTTTCAGGTGTCCTACTTGATGAGTTCCTAGGTGAGCTCAAGTTGAGCTACTCAACAAGCTCCTGGGTGAGTTGGCAAGGTGAGCTCCCATGTGAGTTTCTGGGCAAGCTCGAGTCGAGCTTATCGGTAATCTCTGAGGTGAGCTTACATGCGAGCTACAAGATGAGCTCAGGGTGAAATGACAACAAGATATCAAGGTGAGTTGGTAAGGTGAGCTATCAGGTGAGATCTTAGGTGAGTTCCTAGGTTAGTTACTTGACAAGCTCCAAAGCGAGCTTAACTCGAGCTGATAGGTGAGTTCCCAGAAGATCGCCAAGGTGAGCTGTTTGGTAAGCTCCCTGTAAGTTGCTAGGTGAGCTCCAAGCAAAATACTTGGTAAGCTATTGGGAAAGGTCCCTGAAAAGCTACTCAATAAGCTCACAAGTGAGCTCAAATCAACCTACTTGGCGAGCTACTGGGTGAGCTCCCAAGTGAGCTATTAGGTGAGCTCCTAGGTGAGCTACTTGGTGAGATGCTCAATGAACTCTGAGGTGAGATACCAAATGATCTTAAGGTGAGTTAGAAAGGTGAGCTCCTCAGTGAACTCAAGGCAAGCTAAAAAGGTGAGATGATAGGTGATCTCCCATTTGAGATTTTGGATGAGCTGTCAGGTGAGCTCCCATGCAAGTTTTAAAGTGAGCTGTTTGATGAGCTCCCGGGTGAGCTCAAGTCAATTTTCTCGGTGAGATCTTGGGTGAGCTCAAGGTGAGCTGGCAAGGTGAGCTATCACATGAGCTCCCAGGTGAGTTTTTGGAAAAGCTCAAGTTGAGCTACTCGGCATGATCTTGGGTAAGCTACTTGTTGAGCTCCCAGCCGAGCTCCTAGGTGAGCTACCAAGTGAGTTCAAATGTGAACTTATTGGTAATCTCTTAGGTCAGCTTACGTGTGAGCTACAGGATGAGTTCAAGGCATCTTGGAAAGGTGTACTCAAGGTGAGTTAACAAGGTGAGCTCAAGCTGAGTTGGCAAGGCGAGCTGTTAGACAAGCTCCCAAGTAAGTTCCTAGGTGAGTTACTTGACGAGCTCCCGGGTGATCTCAACTCAAGCTAATCGGTGAGGCCCCATAAAATCTCCTAGGTGACCTACTTGGCAAGTTGTTCAAATAGCTCCCAGGTGAGCTCCCAAGGGAGCTACTTTGTGAGCTCTGAGGTAAGGTCCCCGCTGATCTCTCAGGTGACTGTTATGTGAGCTCCAAGGTGAGCTATTATCCGAGCTCCCAGGTGGGCTTCTTGGAAAGCTGCTAGATGAACTCTGAGGTGAGCTACCAGATAAGCTCAAGGTGAGTTAGCAAGGTTATCTTCTCAGTGAGCTCAAGGTGAGCTCCTATACGATTTGTCAAGGTGAGCTCTCATGTGAGTTTTCAGTGAGCTTCTTCATGAACTCCTAGGTGAGCTCAATTAAAGTTATTTGTCAAGCTCTTAGGTGAGCTGAAGGTGAGTTGGCATGGTGAGCTATCGGTGAGCTCCCATACGAGTTTCTAGGAACGTTCAAGTTGAACTACTTGATGAGCTCCTAGGTGAGCTGCTTTTACCGAGCTCCCAACCGAGCTCTTAAGTGAGCTACTTTGTGAGCTCCCATGTGAGCTTGTAGAAATCTCTCGAGGTGAGCGTACATGCAAGCTACCAGATGAGCTCAAGTTGAATTGGTAAGGTGAGCTATCAGGTGAGCTCCTAGGTGAGTTACTTGATGAGCTTCCAGGTGAGCTCAACTCGAGCTAATCAACAAGATCTTAGAAGCTTCCCAGGTGATATACTTAGCAAGCTATTCGATGAGCTCCCAGGAAAGTTGCTAGGTGAGCTTTAAAGTGAGCTACTTGGCGAGCTCCCAGGTGAGGTCCCTGGTAAGATACTCAGAGAGCTCCAAGGTGACCTATAAGGCAAGCTACTAGTTAACCTACTCAGTGAGCTATTAGTTAACCTACTCGGCAAGCTACTCAATGAGCTATTAGGTGAGCTCCTAGGTGAGCTACTTGGTGAGCTACTCGATGAACATGGAGGTGAGCTACCATACGAGCTCAAGGTGAGTTGGTAAGGTGAGATCCTTAGTGAGCTCAAGGTGAGTTGGAAAGGTGAGCTGATAGGTAATCTCCTATGCAAGTTTCTAGGTGAGCTATCAGGTGAGCTCCTATGTGATTTTTAGGTGGGCTGCTTGACGAGCTCCCGAGTGAGCTCAAGGTGAGCTGCTTGGTGAGATCCTGGGTGAGCTCAAGGTGAGTAGGAAAGGTGAGCTGATAGGCAAGCTCCCATGTGAGTTATTGGGTGAGCTCATAGGTGAGCTCCCATGTGATTTTTAAGGTGACCTGCTTGACGAGCTCCCCGACGAGCTCAAGTTGAGCTGCTCAGAGAGCTTTTGGTCGAGCTCAAGGTGAGCTGGTGAGGTGACTTGTCAGGTGAGATCCCAAATGAGTTTTCAGGAAAGCTCAATTTGAGATACTTACTAAGCTCCCAACAAAGCTCCTAGGTGAGATATTCGGTGATCTCCCAAGTGAGCTTATCGGTGAGCTCTTAGGTGAGCTACTCAATGAGCTCTCATGAGAGCTCCTCAGTGAGCTGTTAGGTGAGCTCCCAAGTGAGCTACTTGGTGAGCTACTTGAAAAAATCTGAGCCCAGCTACTAGATGAGCTCAAGGTGAGTTGGCAAGGTGAGCTCCTAAATGAGCTCAAGGTGAGTAGATAGGTGAGATCCCATGTGAGTTGGCAAGGTGAGCTATCAGGTCAGCTCCCATGTGAGTTTTTAGGTGAGCTACTTGACAAGCTCCTAGAAGAGCTCAAGTCGAGCTACTCGGTGAGCTCCTTGGTGAGCTGAAGGTGAGCTGGCAAGGTGATCTTTTAGGTGAGCTCCCAGGTGAGTTTTTGGGAAATCCCAAGTCAAGATCCTAGATGAGCTCCTGTGTGAGTTGCTTGCTGAGCTCCTAGCCGAGCTCCTAGGTGAGTTGCTTAGTGGGTTCCCATGTGAGCTCAAAGGTGATTTTTTTGGAAATCTCTTAGGTGAGCTTACATGTGAGCTACCAGATGAGCCCAAGGTGAGTTTTCAAAGCAAGCTCAAGGTGAGTTGGGAAGGCAAGGTGAGCTCCCAGGTGAGTTTTCAAGAGAGTTACTGAATGAGCTCTCAGGTGAGCTCAACTCAAGTTGATCGTGAAAACTACTTTACAAGCTATTCAATGAGCTCCTAGGTGAGCTATTAGGAAAGCTCCCAAGTGAGCTACTTGGCAAGCTCCCAGGTGAGGTCCCCGGTAAGCTACTCAGTGACCTCACAAGCAAGATTAAGATAATTTACTTAGCGAGCTACTTAGTGAACTCCCAGGTGAGCTATTAGGAGAGTTCCTAGGTGAGCTACTTAGTGAGCTTCTTGAAAAAATCCAAGATGAGTTACCACACAAGCTCAAGGTGAGTTGGAAAGGTGAGCTCCTCAGTGAGCTCAAGGTGAGCTAACAAGGTGAGCTGATAGATGAGCTCCCATGTGAGTTTCTAGGTGAGCTGTCAGGTGAGCTCCAATGTGATTTTTAGGTGAGCTTCTTGACGAGCTCCTGGGTGAGCTCAAGTCGAGCTGCTCAATGAGCTCTGGGTGAGCTGATTATTAAACTCCTAGCTAAGCTCTTAGGTGAGCTACTCGATGAGCTCCCAGGTAAGCTCAAAGGTGAGGATTTTGGTAATCTCTAAGGTGAGCTTACATGCGAGCTACCAGATGAGCTAAAGGTGAGTATGCAAGGTGAGCTTAAGGTGAGTTAGCAAGGTGAGCTCAAGGTCAGTTGGTAAGGTGAGTATCAGGTGAGCTCCTAGGTGAGTTTTGAGGAAAGTTAAAAGATGAGCTCTTGGGCGAGCTCAACTCGAGCTGATCGGAAAGCTCCTAGAAGAGCTCCCAAGTGACCTACTTGGTGAGATGTTTAGTGAGCTCCAAGGTGAGTTGCTAGGTGAGATCCTAATGGAGCTACTTGGTGAGCTCCCGGTGAGGTCCCGGTGACCTCACAAGTGAGCTCAAATCAACCTACTCAAGTGAGCTCCCATATGAGATGTTAGGTGATCCCCCAGGAAAGCTATTAGGTGAGCTCCTAGGTGAGCTACTTGGTGAGCTAATCGATGAACTCGAGATGAGATACCGGATGAGCTCAAGGTGAGATGGCAAGGTGATCTCCTCGGTGAGCTTAAGGTGAGCTAATAGATGAGCTCTCATGTGAGTTGGCAAGGTGAGGTCCCATGTGAGTTTTTCAAGAAAGCTACTTTATGAGCTCCTAGGTGAGCTCAAGTCGAGCTGCTCAGCAAGCTCCTAGGTGAGCTCAAGGTAAGCTGGTAAGGTGAGATCCCTTATGAGTTTCTAGGCAAGATAGAGTCAAGCTGCTTGACGAGCTCTTAGGTGATCTACTTGTTGAGCTCCCAGCCGAGCTCCTATGTGAGCTGCTTGGTAAGCTCCCATGTGAGCTACCATATGAGCTCAAAGGTGAGCTTGTTGGAAATCTCGTAGTTGAGCTTACATGTGAGCTACCAGATGAGCTCAAGGTGAGTTGGCAAGGAGAGCTATCAGGCGAGCTCCCAAAGGATTTCCTAGGTAAGTTACTTAATGAGCTCTTGGGTGATCTCAACTTGAGCTGATCGGCAAGCTCCTGGAAGATCTCCTAGGTTAGCTACTTGGCGAGCTATTCGGAAAGCTCCCAGGCAAGTTGCTAGATGAGCTTTAAATATAGCTACTTGGAAATATTTTGGGTGAGGTCCCCGGTAAGCTGCTCAGTGAGCTCATAAGTGAGCTCAAGTCAACCTACTCGGTGAGATACTTGGTGAGCTCCCAGGTGAGCTATTAGATGAGCTCCTGTGAGCTACTTTGTGAGAAACTTGATGAAGCTGTGAGGTGAGCTACGAGACGAGCTCAAGGTGAGTTAGTAAGGTGAGCTCTCTTAGTGAGCTAAAGGCAAGATAGAAAGGAGAGATGATAGGTGAGCTCCCATACAAGTTTCTGGGTGAGCTGTCAGGTGAGCTCCCATGTCAGTTTTAGGTGAGCTTCTTGATGAGCTCTCAGGTGAGCTCAAGTTGAGCTACTCGGTGAGATCCTTGGCAAGCTGAAGGTGAGATTGAAAGGTAAGCTTCTAGGTGAGTTTTGGGCAAGCTCAAGTCCAGCTATTCGATGAGCTCCTAGAAAAGTTACTTATCGAGCTCCCAGCTGAGCTCTTAAGTAAGCTACTTGGTACGCTCATAGGCGAGCTCAAAGGCAAGCTCATCAGAAATATCTGAGGTGAGCTTAGATGGGAGCTACCAGATGCACTCAAGGTGAGTTGGGAAGGTCAGCAAAAAGTGAGTTGGGAAGGTGAGCTCAAGGTGAGTTGGCAAGGTGAGCTCAAGGCTAGTTAGCAAGGTGATCTTAAGGTGAGTTAGTAAGGCAAGCTTTTAGGTGATCTCCTAAGTGAGTTCCTAGGTGATTTACTTGATGAGCTCCCGAGTGAGCTCAACTCAAGCTAATTGGTGAGCCACCATTAAAGCTCCTAGGTGACCTACTTGGCACACTATTCAGCGAGATTCGAGGTGAGCTGATAAGTAAGCTCCCAAGGGAGCTACTTCCAAGCTCTAAGGCAAGGTCCCCACTAATCTCATAAGTGAACTCAAGTCAACCTACTCAGTGATGTGCTCGGTGAGCTCCCAAGTGAGATTCTTGGCGAGCTAGTTGATGAACTCCGAGGTGAGCTACCAGATGAGCTCAAGGTGACTTAATAAGGTTATCTTCTCAGTGACCTCAAGGTGAGCTGATAGAAAAGATGTCATGGGAGTTTGAAAGGTGAGCGGTAAGGCAATCTCTCATGCAAAGTTTTCAGGTGAGCTGCTTGTTGAGCTCCCAGGTGAACTCAATTCGAGCTACTCGGTGAGCTCCTAGGTGAGCTCAAGGTGAGTTGGTAAGGTGAGCTCCCATGCAAGTTTTTGGGCAAGCTCAAGTCGAGTTACTCTATGAGCTCCTAGGTGAGCTACTTGCTGAGCTCCCAGCTGAGCTCCTAGGTGAGCTACTTGGTGAGCTCCCATGTGAGCTTGTCAAAAATCTCTTAGGTTTGCTTACATGTGAGCTACCAGATGAGCTCAAGGCAAGTTGGCAAGGTGAGCTCAAGGTGAGTTGGCAAGGTGAACTCAAGGTGAGTTGGCAAGGTGAGGTGTCAGGAAAGCTCCTAGGTGAATTAATTGACGAGCTCTTGAGTGAGCTCAACTGGAGCTGATCGGTGAGCTCCCAGAAGAGCTCAAAGGTGAGCTAATTTGCAAGCTATTCGGTGAGATCCCTATTAAGCTACTAGGAAATCTCCCAAGTGAGATACTTTGTGAGCTCATAGGTGAGTTCCTCGACAAGCTACTCGGTGAGCTCACAAGTGAGCTCAAGATAACCTACTCGACGAGATGCTCGGTGATCTCCCAGGTGAGCTATTAGGTGAGCTCCTAGGCAAGCTACTTAGTGAGCTTCTTAACAAAATCTTAAGTGAGCTACCACATGAGATCAAGGAAAGTTAGCAAGGTGAGCTCCTCAATGAGCTCAAGATGAGCTAGCAAGGTGAGCTGATAGATGAGCTCCCATGTGAGTTTCTGGGTGAGCTGTCAGGAGAGCTCCCATGTAAGGTTTTAGGTGAGCTTCTTGATGAGCTCCTAGGAAAGCTCAATTCAAGCTCCCAAGTGAGTTTCTGGGTAAGCTGAAGTCGATGAGCTCTTAGTTGAGCTACTTAGTGAGCTCTCAGGTGAGCTCAAAGGTGAGATTATCAGTAATCTTTGAGGTGACATTACATGTGAGCTACCAGATGAGCTAAAGGCAAGTTGGCAAGGTGAGATCAAGGTGACTTAGTAAGGTGAGCTCAAGGTGAGTTGCTAAGGTGAGCTTTCAGGTGCACTCCTAGGTGAGTTCCGAGGTGAGTTACTTGATGATCTCTCAAGTGAGCTCAACTCGAGCCGATTGGTAAGCTCCAGAAGAGCTCCCAAGGATCTACTTGGCAAGCTCCTAGGTGAGGTCCCCGGTGAGCTTCTCGGTGATCTCACAAGTAACCTCAAGTCAACCTACTCACCAAGCTACACAGTGAGTTCCCAAGTGAGCTATTAGGCAAGCTGCTAGGTGAGCTACTTGGTGAGCTACTTAACAAACTCAGAGGTGAGCTACCATATGAGCTCAAGGTGAGTTGGTAAGGTGACCTCCTCAGTGAGCTCAAAGTGAGCGTGCAAGGTGAGCTGATAGGTAATCTCCCATGTGAGTTTCGGGTGAGTTTTCCGGTGAGCTCCCATGTAAATTTTTTGGTGAGCTACTTGACGAGCTCTCGAGTTAGCTCAAGTCAAGCTGCTCGGTGAGATCATGGGTGAGCTCAAGGTGAGGTGGTAAGGTGAGCTATCAGGTGAGCTTCCAGGTGAGTTTTGGGCAAGCTCAAGTCAAACTTCTTGCTAAGCACCCACCTAAGCTCCTAGTTGAGTTACTCGGTGAGCTCCCAAGTGAGCTCAAAGGTGAGCTTATCGGTAATCTCGTAGGTGAGCTTACATGTGAGTTACGAGATAAGCTCAAGGTGAGTTACCAAGTTGAGCTCAAGGTGAGTTGGCAAGATGAGCTGTCAGGTGACCTCCCGTGAGTTCCCAGGTGGGTTACTAAATGAACTCTTAGTTAAGCTCAACTCGAGCTGATCGGTGAGCTCCTAGAAGAGCTCCGAGGTGAGATACTTAGCGATCTATTCGGTGATCTCCTAGGTGAGATGCTAGGTGAGCTCCCAAGTGAGATAATTGGTGAGCTACTAAGCGATGTCCCCGAGAAGTAAGCTGCTCGGTGAGATCATAAGTGAGCTCAAGTCAACCTACTAGTGAGCTATTAGGTGAGCTCCCGGTGAACTACTTCACGAGCTACTCAATAAACTACGATGTGAGATAGTAGATGAGATGAAGGTGAGTTGGCAGGCTGAGCTCCTCAGGGAGCTCAAGAAGAGCTTACAAGGTGATTTCCTATTTGAGTTTTTGGACATGATGTTAGGTGAGCTCCCATATGAGTTTCTGGGTGAGCTGCATTACGATCACCTGGACCAACTCAAGTTGAGCTACTCCACGAGCTCCTAGGTGAGCTCAAGGTGAGCTGTCAAGCGAGCTCCCATGTGAGTTTTAGGGAAAGCTCAAGTTGAGCTGCTTGACGAGCTCCTACGTGAGCTGCTTGCCAAGCTCCTAGGTGAGCTTCTTGATGAGCTCCCAGGTGAGCTCAAAGGTGAGCTTGTCAGTAATCTCTTAAGTGAGATTACATGTGAGCTACCGAGATGAGGTCAAGATGAGTTGGTAAGGTGAGCTCAAGGTGAGTTGGAGAGGTGAGCTTAATGTGAGTTGGCAATGTGAGCTTTCAGTGAGCTCCCGGGTGGGTTCCCATTTGAGTTACTCGACAAGCTCCCGGGTGAGGTCAACTGGAGCTGATCGGTGAGCTCCTAGAAGAGCTCCTAGGTGAGCTACTTAGCGAGATATTTGGAAATCTCCCAGGTGAGCTACTCGACAAGCTCCTAGGTGAGCTATTTGGTAAGCTCCCAGGTGAGCTGCAAAGCTAACTACTTGGTGAGCCCCTATGTGAGGTCCCCGATGAGCTGCTCGATGAGCTCATAAATGAGCTCAACTCAACCTACTCGGTGAGCTACTCATTGAGTTCTTAGATGAGCTGATAGGAAAATTCCCAAGTGAGGTACTTTGCGAGCTCCCAATTGAGGTCCCCAGTGAGCTACTCAGTGAGCTCACACGTGAGCTCAAGACAACCTACTCAGTGAGCTCCTAGGTGAGCTATTAAACAAGCTCCTAGGTGAGCTACTTAGCAAGCTTCTCCACAAACTCTGAGGTGAGATACCATATGAGCTCAAGGTGAGTTAATAAGGTGAGCTCCTCAATGAGTTCAAGGTGAGCTGATAGACAAGCTCCCATGTGAGTGTCTTGGCGAGCTATCAGCTGAGCTCCCATGCAAGTTTCTAGGTGAGCTACTTGATGAGCTCTGGGTGAGCTCAAGTCAAGCTCCCAAGTGAGTTTTTACGTAAAATCAAGTCAATCTGCTCAACAAGCTCCTGGGTGATCTACTTATCGAGCTCCCAGCTAAGCTCTTAGGTGAGATGCTAGGTGAGCTTCTGGGGAGCTCAAAGGTGAGCTTGTCAGTAATCTCTAAGGTGAGCTTACATGTGAGCTACTAGATGATATAAAGGTGAGTTAGCAAGGTGAGCTCAAGGTGAGTTAGCAGGGTGAGCTTAAGGTAGCTTGGTAAGGTGAGTTGTCAGGAAATCTCCTAGGTGAGTTACCAGGTGAGTTACTCGACGAGCTCCCGGGTGAGCTCAACTTGAAACTGATCGGTGAGCTCCCAGAAGAGCTCCCAAGTGACCTACTTTGCGAGTTGCTCAGTGACCTCACAAGCGAGCTCAAGTAAACCTACTTGGTGAGCTGTTCACTGAACTTCTAGGTGAGCTCCTAGGTGAGCTACTTGGTGAGCTACTCGACGAACTCCGAGGTGACCTACCAGACAAGCTCAAGGTGAGTTGGCAAGGTGATATTCTTAGTGAGGTTAACGCGAGCTCCCATGTGAGTTAGCAAGGTGAGTTCTCGTATGAGTTTTTAGGTGAGCTACTTGATGAGCTCCTAGGTGAGATCAAGTCAAGCTACTCAGCAAACTCCTAGGTGAGATCCCATGTGAGTTTTTGGGCAAGCTCAAGTCAAGCTTATTAGTAATCTCCGAGGTGAGCTTACATGCGAGCTACAAGATGAGCTCGGGGTGAAATGGCAAGGTGATCTCAAGGTGAGTTGGCAAGGCGAGCTGTCAGTGAGATCTTAGGTGAGTTCGTAGGTGAGTTACTTGATGAGCTCCCAAGTGAGCTTAACTCAAGCTGATCGGTGAGCTCCTAAAAGATCGCCAAGGTGAGCTATTTGGTGAGCTATTTTTTGAGCTCGCAGTAAGTTGCTAGGTGAGATTTGAAGCAAGCTACTAGGCAAGTTATTGGGTAAGGTCCCTAAAAATCTATCCAAAGCAAGCTCACAAGCAAGCTCAAATCAACCTACTCGGTAAAGTATCGGGTGAGCTCCCAAGTGAGCTATTAGGGGAGCTCCCGGGTGAGCTACTTGGTGAGATGCTCAATGAACTCGAGGTGAGATACGCAGACAAGATCAAGGTGAGTTAGCAAGGTGAGCTCTTTAGTGAACTCAAGGCAAGCTGAAAAGGTGAGTTGATAGGTGATCTCCCATACGAGATTCTGGGTGAGCTGTCAGTGAGCTCCCATACAAGTTTTAAAGTGAGTTATTTGATGAGCTCTCGGGTAACCTCAAGTCAACTGCTCGGTGAGATCCGGGTGAGCTCAAGGTGAGCCTGGCAAGGTGAGCTATCGCACGAGCTCCCAGGAGAGTTTCGAGACAAGCTCAAGTTGAGCTGCTCGACACGCTCCGGGAAAGATACTTACCAAGCTCCAAGGCAAGCTCCTAGGTGAGCTACCAAGTGAGTTCAAATGTGAACTTGTCGGTAATCTCTTAGGTGAGCTTACATGTGAGCTATAGGATGAGTTCAAGGCATGTTGGCAAGGTGCACTTAAGGTGAGTTAACAAGGTGAGCTCAAGGTGAGTTGGCAAGGCGAGCTGTCAGTGAGCTCCCAAGTAAGTTCCTAGGTGAGTTACTTGATGAGCTCTCGGGTGAGCTCAACTCAAGCTAATCATTGAGGCCCCATAAAAGCTCCCAAGAGACCTACTTGGTAAGTTGTTCAGCTAGCTCCCAGGTGAGCTGCTAGGTGAGCTCCCAAGGGAGCTACTTAGTGAGCTCGAGGTAAGGTCCCGCGTTGAGCTCCCAGTGACAGCTGTTAGGTGAGCTCCCAAGTGAGCTATTATGCAAGCTCCCAGGTGGGCTTCTTGGTGAGCTGCTCGATGAACTCTGAGGTGAGCTACCAGAAAAACTCAAGGTGAGTTAGCATGGTTATCTTCTCAGTGAGCTCAAGGTGAGCTCCAATACGAGTTGCCAAGGTGAGCTCTCATATAAGTTTTTAGGTGAGATTCTTGATGAGCTCCCGGGTGAACTCAATTCAAGTTGTTTTTCAAGCTCTTAGGTGAGCTCAAGGTGAGTTGGCATGGTGAGCTATCAGGTGAGCTCCCATGTGAGTTTCTAGGTACGCTCAAGTTGAGCTAGGTGAGCTACTTGTAGAGCTCCCAACCAAGCTCTTAGGTGAGCTACTCGGTGAGCTCACATGTGATATTTTCATAAATCTCTCGAGGTGAGCTTACATGCAAGCTACTAGATGAGCTCAAGGTGAATTAGTAAGGCGAGCTATCATGTGACCTCCCAGGCAAGTTACTTGATGAGCTTCTAGATGATGAGCTCAAGTCAAGCTAATCAGAAAGATCTTAGAAGATATCCCAATAGATATACTTAGTGAACTATTTGGTGAGATCCTAGGAAAGTTTCTACGTGAGCTTTAAAGTGAGCTACTTGGTGAGCTCCCAGGATGGGTCCTTGGTAAGCTACTCATTGAGCTTCTAGGTGACCTATTAAGAAAGCTACTAGTCAACCTACTCGGTAAGCTACTCGGTGAGCTATTAGTCAACGTAATCGGCAAGCTACTCGATGAGCTATTAGGTGAGCTCCTAGGTGAGCTACTTGGTGAGCTGCTCGATGAACATGGAGGTGAGCTAACATACGAGCTCAAGGTGAGTTGGCAAGGTGAGCTCCTAGTGAGCTCAATTTGAGCTGGCAAGATGAGCAGATAGGTAATCTCCCTTGTAAGTTTCTAGGTGAGCTGTCACGCTGAGCTCCAATGTAATTTTTGAGGTGGACTACTTGACAAGCTCCCGAGTGAGCTCAAGTCGAGCTGCGTGAGATCTAGGTGAGCTCAAGGTGAGTAGGCAAGGTGAGCTAATAGGCAAGCTCCCATGTGAGTTATTAGGTGAGCTGATAAGTGAGCTCCTATTTAAGTTTTTAGGTGACCTGCTTGACGAGCTCCCCGATGAGCTCAATTCGAGCTACTCAGAGAGCTTTTGGTTGAGCTCAAGGTGAGCTGGTGAGGTGACCTATCAGGTGAGATCCCAAATGATTTTTCAAGAAATATCAATTCAAGCTACTTACCGAGCTCCCAACAAAGCTCCTAGGTGAGCTATTCGGTGAGCTCCCAAGTGAGCTTATCGGTGAGATGTCAGGTGAGCTACTCAGTGAGATCTCATGAGAGCTCCTAGGTGAGCTGTTAGGTGAGCTCCCAAGTGAGTTACTTGGTTAGCTGCTCAAAAAAATCCAAGGCCAGCTACCAGATGAGCTCAAGGTGAGTTGCCAAGTTTAGCTCCTTAATGAGCTCAAGGCGAGTTGATAGGTGAGATCCCATGTGAGTATGTAAGGTGAGCTATCAGATGAGCTCCCATGTGAGTTTTCAGCTGAGTTACTTGACAAGCTCCTAGATGATCTCAAGTCAAGCTACTCGGTGAGATCCTTGGTGAGCTCAAGGTGAGCTGGCAAGGAGATCTTTTAGGTGAGTTCCAAGGTGGGTTTTCGGGCAAGCTCAAGTTGAGCTCCTAGAAAAGCTCCTGTGTGAGCTATTTGCTGAGCTCCTAGCCGAGCTCTTAGGTGAACTACTCAGTGGGTTCCTAGGTGAGCTCAAAGGTGAGCTTGTCAGAAATCTCTTAGGTGAGCTTATATGCAAGCTACTGAGATGATCTCAAGGTGTGTTTTAAAGCAAGCTCAAGGTGAGTTGGCAAGGCAAGGTGAGATCCCAGGTGAGTTCTCAAGTGAGTTACTCAATGAGCTCTCGGAGGTGAGCTCAATTTGAGTTGATCAGTGAGCTACTTTGCAAGCTATTTGGTGAGCTCCTAGGTGAGCTGTTAGGCAAGCTCCCAAGTGAGCTACTTCACAAGCTCCCAGGTGAGGTTCTTACAAGCTACTCGGTGAGCTCAAAAGTGAACTCAAGACAATTTACTTGGTGAGATACTTAGTGAAATCCTAGGTGAGCTATTAGGAGAGCTCCTAGGTGAGCTACTTAGTGAGCTTCTTGATAAAATCCAAGATGAGTTACCATACATGAGCCTAAGGTGATTGGAAAGGTGAGCTCCTCAAGAAGCTCAAGGTGAGTCTGGCAAGGTGAGCCGATAGATGAGCTCCCATGTGAGTTTCTGGGTGAGCTGTCAGGTGAGTTTTTAGGTGAGCTACTTGATAAGCTCCTAGGTGAGCTCAAGTCGAGCTGCTTAATGAGCTCCTTGATGAGTTGCTTATTGAGCTCCCAACTGAGCTCTTAGGTGAGCTACTCAATGAGCTCCTAGGTAAGCTCAAAGGTTAGCTTATTGGTAATCTCTAAGGTGAGCTTACATGTGAGCTACCAAATGAGCTAAAGGTGAGTTGGCAAGGTGAGCTTAAGGTGAGTTAGCAAGGTGAGCTCAAGGTGAGTTGGCAGGTGAGTTCGAGTGTGAGATCCCAGGTGAGTTCCCAGGAAAGTTATAAGATGAGCTATCAGGCGAGCTAAACTCGAGTTGATCGTAAAGCTTCTAGAAGAGCTGTTAGTTGAGATCCCATTGGAGCTACTTGGTGAGCTCCAAGGTGAGGTCACTGGTGAGCTACTCGGTGACCTCACAAGTGAGCTCAAGTCAACCTACTTAGTGAGCTCCCATATGAGCTGTTAGGTGAGCTCCCAGGAAAGCTGTTAGGTGAGCTCCTAGGTGAGCTACTTGATGAATTCCAAGATGAGCTACCAGACAAGCTCAAGGTGAGTTAGTAAAGTGATCTCCTTAGTGAGCTTAAGGTGAGATAATAGGTGAGCTCCCATGTGAGTTAGCAAGGCAAGCTCCCATGTGAGCTGGGTAATATACTTGACGAGCTCCCGTGTGAGATCAAGTCAAGCTTACTTAACAAGCTCCGGTGAGCTCAAGGTAAGTGGTAAGGTGAGATCCCTTATGAGTTTCTAGCCAAGCTAGAGTCAAGCTGTTTGATGAGCTCCTAGGTGATCTACTTGTCGAGCTCCCTAGCCAAGCTCCTAGGTGAGCTACTCGGTAAGCTCCCATGTAGGCTCCCATGTGAGCTCAAAGGTGAGCTTGTTGGAAATCTTGTAGGTGAGCTTACATGTGAGCTACCGAGATGAGCTCAAGGTGAGTTGGCAAGGAGATCTGTTAGGCGAGCTCCAGGGGATTTCCTAGGTAAGTTACTTAATGAGCTCTTGGGTGAGCTGAACTTGAGCTGATCGACAAGCTCCTGGAAGATCTCCTAGGTTAGCTACTTGACAAGCTATTCGGAAAGCTCCCAGGCAAGTTGCTAGATGAGGTCTAAATATATCTACTCGGTGAGCTCACAAGTGAGCTCAAGTCAAACTACTCGGTGAGCTCCCAGGTGAGCTATTAGATGAGCTCCCGGTGTGAGCTACTTGGTGAGAAACTTGATGAACTATGAGGTGAGCTACCAGACAAGCTCAAGGTGAGTTAGAAAGGTGAGCTCCTTAGTGAACTAAAGGAAAGCTAGAAAGGAGAGCTGATAGGTGAGCTCCCATATGAGTTTCTTGGTGAGCTGTCAGGTGATCTCCCATGTGAGTTTTCAAGTGAGCTTCTTAACGTGTTCTCGGGTGAGCTCAGGTTGAGCTACTTGGTGAGATACTAGGAAAGTTTTTGTCAAGCTGGAAAGGTAAGATTCTAGGTGAGTTTTCAGGTAAGCTCAAGTTCACTACTCGATGATTTCCTGGGAAAGTTTCTTGTCAAGCTCCCACCTGAGCTCTTAAGTGAGAAGCTTGGTAAGCTCCTAGGTGAGCTCAAAGGTAAGCTTGTTGGTAATCTCTGAGGTGAGCTTACATGGGAGCTACCAGATGTGCTCAAGGTGAGTTAGCAAGGTGAGCACAAGGTGAGTTGGTAAGGTGAGCTCAAGGTGAGTTGGAAAGGTGAGCTCAAGGAAAGTTAGCAAGGTGAGCTTAAAGTGAGTTAGTAAGGTAAGCTATTAGGTAAGCTCCCAAGTGAGTTCTCAAGTGAGTTACTCAACGAGCTCCTAGAGTAAGCTCAACTCAAGATGATCAGCGAGCCACCATTAAAGCTCTCGGGTGACCTACTTGGCGTGTTATTGGCGAGATCCGAGGTGAGCTGATAGGTAAGCTCCCAAGGGAGCTACTTGGTGAGCTCCAAGGCAAGGTCCCCGCCAAGCTCATAAGTGAGCTCAAGTCAACCTACTTGGTGATGTGCTCGGTGAGCTCCTAGGTGAGCTTCTTGGCGAGCTAGTTGATGAACTCCGAGGTGAGCTACCAGATGAGCTCAAGGTAACTTAACAAGCTTATCTTCTTAGTGAGCTCAAGGTGAGCTGATAGGTGAGATCCCATGCGAGTTGGAAAGGAAAGTGGTAAGATAAACTCCCAAGCAAGTTTTAGGTGAGCTACTTATTGAGCTCCCAGTGAACTCAATTCAAGCTACTCAGTGAGCTCCTAGGTGAGCTCAAGGTGAAGCTGGTAAGGTGAGCTCCCATGTAAGTTTTGGGCAAGCTCAAGTCGAGTTACTCGATGAGATTCTAGGTGAGCTCCTTTCCAACCTCCAAGCTAAGCTCCTAGGTGAGCTGCCATGTGAGCTTGTCAAAAATATCTTAGGTTTGCTTACATGCGAGCTACCAGATGAGCTCAAGGTGAGTTGACAAGGTGAGCTCAAGGTGAGTTCGCAAGGTGAGCTCAAGGTGAGTTGGTAAGGCATGCTGTCAGGTAAGCTCCCAGGTGAGTTAATTGACAAGCTCTTGAGTGAGCTCAACTAGAGCTCATCGGTGAGCTCCCTAGAAGATCTCCTAGGTGAGCTACTTTTTGAGCTGTTCGGTGAGCTCCCAGACAAGTTTCTAGGTGAGCTCTAAAGTGAGCTACTTGGTGAGCTCCTAGGTGAGCTCCAAAGTGAGATACTTGGTGATCTCCTCAGTGACCTACTTGGTGAGATCTTAGGTGAGATACTTTGTGAGCTACTCAAAAAACTTTGAGGTGAGCTACCAGATGAGCTCAAGGTGAGTGGGCAAGGTGAGATACTTAGCAAGCTCAAGGTGAGTTGGCATGGCAAGCTGATAGGTAATCTCCCATGTGATTTTCTAGGCAAGCTGTCATGCGAGCTCCCATGTGAGTTTTTAGGTGAACTACTTTACGAGCTCCCGAGTGAGCTCAAGTCGAGTTGCTCATTGAGATCCTAGGGAGCTCAAGGTGAGCTAGTAAGGCAAGATGTTAGGTGAGCTCCCAGGTGATTTTTGGGAAAACTCAAGTTGAGCTACTTGCCGAGCTCCCAGATGAGCTCCTAGGTAAGCTACATATTGAGCTCCGTGCTAATCTCTCGAGGTGAGCTTACATGTGAGCTACCAGATGAGCTCAAGGTGAGTTGGAAAGGTGAGATCAAGGAAAGTTGGCAAGGTGAGCTATTAGGAAAGCTCTTAGGTATGTTCCTATGTGGGTTACTCGATGAGCCCAATGGTCGAACTCAACTCGAGGTAATCAGTGAGCTCCTAGAAGAGCTCTCAAGTGAGCTATTCGGTGAGCTCTCAGGTGAGCTGCTAGGTAAGCTCCCAAGTGAGATACTTGGTGAGCTCCTAGTTGAGGTCCCTGGTGAGCTGCTTAGTGAGCTCACAAGTGAGTTCAAGTAAACCTACTTAGTGAGCTGCTCGGTGAGCTCTCAAGCAAGCTATTAGGCAAGCTCCTAGGTGAGCTACTTGGCAAGCTACTCAAAGAACTATGAGGTGAGCTACTAGACGAGCTCAAGGTGAGTTAACAAGGTGAACTCCTCAATGAGCTAAAGGTGAGCCGACAAGGTGATCTACCATTTGAGATTTTAGGCATGTTGTCAGGTGAGCTCCCATGTGAGTTTTTGGGTGAGCTGCATGACGAGCTCTTGGGTGAGCTCAAGTCGAGCTCAAGGTGAGCTAACAAGTCGAGTCACGAAAGCTCCAGTGAGTTTCTAGGTAAAATCATGTTGAGTAACTCGATAAGCTCCCACAGATGCTACTAGCTAAGCTCCTTGGTGAGCTACTCGATGAGCTCCTATGTAAACTTAAAGGTGAGCTTATTCGCAATCTCTTAGGTTAGCTTACATGTGAGCCACTAGATGAGCTCAAGGTAAGTTGGCAAGTTGAGCTCAAGGTGAGTTGGAAAGGAGAGCTCAAGGTGAGTTGGAAAGGTGACCTATCAGGTGAGCTCCCAAGTGAGTTCCCATGTCAGTTACTCGATGAGCTGTCGGATGAGCTCAACTCGAGCTGATCAGTGAGCTCCTAGAAGAGATCTCAGGTGATCTACTTGGCGAGATATTAAATAAACTCCTAGGTGAGCAGTTAGGTGAGCTCCCAAGTGACCTACTTGGTGAGCTCATAGGTGAGGTCCCCAATGAGCTGATCAGTGAGTTCACAAGCGAGATCAAGTCAACCTACTCTGCGAGCTACTTATTAAGCTCCCAGGTGAGCTCCAGGGTGAGTTTCTTGACGAACTCTATACTTTATGATCTTTTTGTCAAGATCCTAGGCAAGCTCCAAAGTGAGGTCCCTGGCAAGCTACTCGGTGAGCTCACAAGTGAGCTCAAGTCAACCTACTCGAGTAAACTATTAAGTGAGCTCCCAAATGAGGTACTTGGTGAGCTCCCATACAAGGTCCCCTATGAGCTACTCAGTGAGCTCACATCAACATACTCAGTAAGCTACTTGGTGGGCTTCTTGGCAAGCTATTAGGTGAGCTCCCAGGTGAGCTGTTAGGTGAGCTCTAGGGTGAGTTGTTAAATGAGCTCCAAGGTGAGCTACTTGGTGAGCTACTCGATGAATTCTGAGGTGAGCTACCAAGGTGAGCTCAAGGTGAGTTAGCAATGGAAGCTGTCAAGTGAGCTCCTAGGTGAGTTACTTGACGAGCTCCTGGGTGAGCTCAACTCATGTTGATCAATGAGCTAATAGAAGTCTCCAAGGTGAGATCTTTGGCGGGCTGTTTGAGTAGCTCCTAGGCAAGTTATTATGTGAGCTCTGAAGTGAGATATTTGGTGAGCTCCCAGGTAAGGTCCCTAGAAAGTTGCTATGTGATCTCACAAGTGAGCTAAAGTCAACATACTCGTGAGCTACTCGGTGAGCTCCATGGTGAGCTACTAGGTGAGATCCTAGGTGAGCTACTTGGTGAGCTACTTGAAGAACTCCGAGTTGAGATACTAGATGAGTTCAAGGAAAGTTTTCAAGGTGAGCTCCTCAGAAGCTCAAGGTGAGTGGGTAAGGTGAGTTGATAGTCAATCTTCTATACAAGTTTCGGGTGAGCTGTAGGTGAGCTCCCATGCGAGTTTTTAGGTGAGCTACTTGACAACATTTCGAGTTAGGTCAAGTTGAGCTGCTCAGTGAGATCCTAGTTGCTTAAGGTTATTTGGTAAGGTGATCTATCGGGTGAGCTCCAAGTCAATTTTCCAAGCAAGCTCAAGTCAAGCTGCTTGCCAAGCCCCAGTCTAAGCTCTTAGGTGAGCTACATGGTGAGCTCCCAAGAAAGCTCAAAGGTGAGCTTATAGTTAATGTCTGAGGTGAACTTACATGTGAGCTACCAGATGAGCTTAAGGTGAGTTGGCAAGGTGAGCTCAAGGTGAGTTGGTAAGGTGAGCTATCAGGTGAGCTCCCATGTGAGTTCCTAGGTGGGTTACTCTACGAGCTCTTGGTCAAGCTAAACTCAAGCTAATCGGTGAGCTCCTAGAAGAGCTCCCATGTGATCTACTTAGTGAGCTATTCAGTGATCTCCTAGGCAAACTGCTAGGAAAGCTCTTAAGTGAGATACTTGGTGAGCTCCTAGTGAGGTGAGTGAACTACTCGGTGAGCTCACAAGTGAGCTCAAGTCAACCTACCAGTGAGCTACTCGGTGAGATCTCAAGTGAGATACTCAAAAAAACTTTTAGGTGACCTACAAGATGAGCTCATGGCGAGTTGGAAAGGTGATCTCCTCAGTAAGCTCAAGTTGAGCTCCCATTTGTGTTTTTAGGTGTGTTGTCAAGTGAGCTCCCATGTGAATTTTTGGGAAAGCTCCATTATGAGCTCCTAGGCTAGCTCAAGTCAAGTTACTCTGCAATCTCCTTGGTGAACTCCAAGTTGAGTTTCTTGGAAAGCACAAGTCAAGTTGCTCAACGAGATCCCACATGAGCTGCTTGCTAAGCTTCTAGCTAAGCTCCTAGTTCAGCTACTCGGTGATCTTAAAGGTGAGCTTGTCGGTAATCTCTTACGTGAGATTACATGTGAGCTACCAAATGAGCTTAAGGTGAGTTGGCAAGGTGAAGCTGTAGGTGAGTTGGAGAGGTGAGCTCAAGGTGAGTTGGCAAGGTGAGTTGTTATATGAGCTCCAAGGTGAGTTCCCATGTGAGTTACTCGATGAGCTCCTAGGCAAGTGCAACTTGAGCTGATTGGTGAGCTCCTACAAGAGCTTCGGGAAAGCTACTTGGAGAGAAATTAGGCAAGCTCCCAAGTAAGATGTTTGGTGAGCTCCCAAGCAAGCTACTTAGTGAGCTCCTAGGAGAGGTCCCTCGACAAGCTGCTCGGTGAGCTCACAAGTGAGCTCAAGTCAACCTACTCGATGAGCTGCTCATTGAACTCTCAGGTGAGCTCTAAGGTGAGATACTTGGCGAGCTGCTCAAAGAAATCTGAGGTGAGCTACTAGATGAGCTCAAGGTGAGCTCCTTAGCAAGCTCAAGGTGAACTATCAAGTTAAGCTCCCATGTGAGTTAGCAAGGTACGCTATCAGATGAGATGCTTGATGAGCTCTTGAGTGATCTCAACTCAAGCTACTCAGTTGTGCTCAAGGTGAGCTATTAGGTGAGATCCCAAGTAATTTTTCAAGCAAGCTCAATTCAAGCTTCTCAATGAGCTCTGGGTGAGCTTCTTGTTGAGCTCACAACCGAGCTCCTTAGTGAGCCCTCGATGAGCTCCTAGGTGAGCTCAAAGGTAATCTTATTGGTAATCTCTGAGGTGAGCTTACATGTGAACTACCAGATGAGCTCAAGGTGAGTTGGCAAGGTGAGCTCAAGGTGAGTTACCAAGGTGAGCTATCAGAAAGCTTCTAGGTGAGTTCACAAGTGATTTACTAAATGAGCTCTGTGTGATCTCAACTTGAGCTGATAAACAAGCTCCTAGAAGAGCTCGAGGTGAGCTACTTGGAGAGATATTTAGAAAGCTCGTAAACAAGCTGCTCAATGATCTCTTGGGTGAGCAGGTGAGGTCCCGGTGAGCTCACAAGTGAGCTCAAGTCAACCTACTTAGCGAGCTACTTGGTGAGCTCCTAGTCGAGCTCCCAGGCAAACTACTTGGAGATTTTCTCGATAAACTCTGAGGTGAGCTACTAAATGAGCTCAAGGTGAATTGGCAAGGTAAGTTCCTTAGCAAGCTCAAGGAAAGCTGCTAGGTGAACTCCCTTGTGAGTTTCTGGGTAAGTAAGTTGTCGGGTGAGATCCCATGTGAGTTTTGGGTGAGCTACATGACGAGCTCCTGGGTGAGCTCAAATAGATCTGATTGGCAAGCTCCTAGGTGAGATCAAGGTGAGTTGGTAAGGTAAGGTATTAGGCAAGCTTTTAGGTGAGTTTCTGAGTAAGCTCAAGTTCAGCTACTCAAAATCCCCGGGTGAGTTACTTGTCGAGCTCCCAAGCAAGCTCCTAGGTGAGCTACTCGGTGAGCTCCCATGTGAGCTCAAAGGTGAGCTTGTCTGAAATATCTTTGAGGTGAGCTTAAATGCAAGCTCAAGGTGAGTTATCAAGGTGAGCTATCAAGCAAGCTCCCAGGTGAGTTTCCAAGTGACTTACTTAACAAGCAGGGGGTGAGCTCAACTCGAGCTAATTGGTGAGCTCCCGTAAGATCTCCCAGTGAGCTACTTGGCTAGTTATATGATGAGCTCCTAGGTGAGCTACTAGGCGAGTTCCCAAGAGAGATACTTGGTGAGCTCCCGGTGAGGTCCCCGGTGAGCTTACAAGTTAGCTCACAAGCTAGCTCACAAGCGAGCTCAAGTCAACCTACTCAGTAAGCTTCTCGATGAGCTATTAGGTAGGCTTCCAGGTAGCTCATCAAAAAAATCACATTATCAGCTTGCCTTGAGCTCACTGAGGAGCTCACATTGCTAACTCACCTTAACCTTGTCTAGTATCTCACCTTAGAGTTCATCAAGTAGCTCGCCAAGTAGCTCACCTAGGAGCTCACCTAATAGCTCACCTGGGAGCTCACCGAGTAGCTCACTGAGTAGGTTGACTTGATATTGCTTGTGAACTCACTGAGCATCTTGCCGGGGACCTCACATGGGAGCTCACCAAGTAGCTCACTTGGGAGCTCACCTAGCAGCTCACTTGGTAGCTCGTCAAACAATTCACCAAGTAGTTCACATGGGAGCTCAAAGATTAGCATAAATTGAACTCACCCGGGAGCTCATCGAGTAAGTTCCATAGGAGCTCGTTGACAGCTCACCTTACCAACCCACCTTGAGCTCATCTGGTAGTTCGCATATAAGCTCACCTCAGAGATTTCCAACAAGCTTACCTTTAACCTCACCTAGGAGCTCACCAAGGCGACTTAGGAGCTTGACTGAGATCTTGGAAAGTAGCTTGCCTAGAAGGTCGCCGAGAAGCTTGACTTGATCTTTCTTGGAAACTCACCTAGGAGCTCACCTAACATCTCACCTTACAAGCTCACCTTGATCTTTCCCAAGAATTTACCAAGCAACTTGACTTGAGCTCAACCTAGAGCTCACAAACAGTCACCTAAAAATTTACATGGGATTTCACCTACCACTCACCCGAGAAACTCACATGGGAGATTTCTTATCAACTCACCTTGCCTTCTCACCTTGACCTCGCTGAGGAGCTCACCTTGGCAACTCACCTTGAGCTCATCTAGCAGTTCACCTCAGAGTTCATCGAGTAGCTCACCAAGTAGCTCACCTGGGAGCTTTCCTAACAAATAACCTTGGAGCTTGCCTAACAGCTCACCTAGGACCTCACCTAGTAAGTTAAAAAGAGCTCTCTTGTGAGCTCACCGAGTCATTCACCGAGGACCTCACATGGGAGCTCGCCAAGTAGCTCACCTAGGAGATTACCTAGTAGCTCAATTTCCCAACTTACATTGAGCTCATTAGGTAGCTCACATGTAATCTCACCACAGAGATTTCCAATAAGCTCACCTTTGAGCTCATCTAGAAGCTCACCGAGCAGCTCACCTAGGAGCTCAGCTAGGATCTCGGTAAAAGCAGCTCGCACAGAGCCTATCAAGTAGCTCGACTTGAGCTTACTTGTAAATTCACATGGGATCTCACCTAATAGATCACCTTCATAGCTCTCCTTAAGCTCACCAAGCAGCTTGACATGAGCTCACTTGGGAGCTCGTCAAGTAGCTCACCCAAAAACTCGCATGGGTGCTCACCTTATAGCTCACCCAAAAACTCGCATGGGAGCTCACCTATAAGCTCGCCTTACCAGCTCGCCATGAGTTTGTTGAGGAGCTCACCTTGCCAAATTTCCTTGAGCTCATATGGTGAGGTGATAGGTAAGCTTCCATGTGAGTTAGCAATGTGAGTTGTAAGGTGACCTCCTATGTGAGTTTTTAGGCCAGCTGCTTGATGAGATACGGGGCGAGCTCAAGTCGAGCTACTCAAAGAAGCTCAAGGTGAGATGACAAGGTGACCTGTCATGCAAGCTCCTAGGTGAGTTTTGGGGAAACTCAAGTTTAGCTACTTGAAGAGCTCCTGGGTGAGCTACTTGTTGAGCTCCAAGCCGAGCTCCTAAGTGAGCTACTCGGTGAGCTCCCAGTTGAGCTCAAAGGTGAGCTTGTCCACAATCTCTAAGGTGAGTTTATATGTGAGCTACTAGATGAGCTCAAGGTGAGTTGGAAAGGTGAGCTCAAGGCAAGTTACAAAGGTGAGCTCAAGGTGAGTTAGTAAGGTGATCTCAACTTGATCTGATCGGTAAGCTCCAAGAAGAACTCCTAGGTGAGCTACTTTGCAAGCTATTTGGTGAGCTATTCGGCAAGCTCTTAGGTGAGCTCCCAAGCGAACTACTTGGTGAGCTCCCGGTAAGGTCCCTAGTGAGCTACTTGGTGAGCTCCTAAGTGAGCTCAAGTCAATCTACTCGGTGAGCTATTTGGTGAGATCCCAAGCAAGCTACTTGGTGAGCTCCCAAGTGAGGTCCCCAGTAAGCTACTCGGTGAGCTCACAAGTGAGCTCAATTCAATCTACTCGGTGAGCAGCTTGGTGAGCTCCCAGGTGAGCTATTAGATGAGCTCCCATGCAAGCTGTTAGGCAAGCTCCAAGGTGAGCTATTACGCTAGCTCCTAGGTGAGCTACTCGATAAGGTACTCGATGAACTCTGAGGTGAGCTACAAAATGAGGTCAAGGTGAGTTAGCAAGGTGAGCTCCATAGTAATTTTTAGGTGAGTTTTGGGTAAGCTCTAGTCATTCTACTCGATAAGCTCCTGGGTGAGATACTTACCAAGCTTCTATGTGAGCTTACATGTGAGCTACAAGATGAGCTCAAGGTGAGTTGGAAAGGCTAGCTCAAGGTGAGTTTGTAAGGTGAGCTCAAGGTGAGTTGGCAAGGTGAGATGTTACATAAGCTTCCAGGTGAGTTACTCGATGAGCTCCCAGGTGAGCTCAACTCGAGCTTATCATCGAGCTCCAAGAAGAGCTCCAAGGTGAACTACTTAGTGAGCTATTTGGTGAGCTACTAGGTGAGCTGCTAGGAGAGATCCTAAGGGAGCTACTTGGCTAGCTCCCAGGTAAGGTTCTAGGTGAGCTACTCAGTGAGCTCACAAGTGAGATCAAGTTAACCTACTCGGTGAGCTACTCGGTGAGCTCCTAGGTGAGCTTATAGGTGAGCTCCCAGGTGAGCTATTAGGTGAGCTACTTGGTGAGCTACTCGATGAACTTTGAGGAAAGCTACTAGATGAGCTCAATGAGAGTTGGTAAGGTGAGCTCCTCAGTGAGGTCAAGGTGACCTAGAAAGGTGAGCGGGCAAGGTGAGCTCCCATGCAAGTTGGCAAGGTGAGCTATCAGGTGAGCTCCCATGCAAGTTTTCGAGTGACCTCCTTGATGAGCTCCCGAGAGAGCTCAAGTCAAGCTGCTTCGAGAGCTTCCGGGTGAGCTCAACGTGAGATAGCAAGGCAAGCTAACAGTTGAGCTCCCCGGTGAGTTTCTAGCTAATCTCAAGTTGGGCTACTCGATGAGTTCCTAGGTGAGCTACTTACTGATCTCTCATCTGAGCTCCTAGGTGAGCTGGTCGGTGAGCTCCCACGTGAACTCAAAGGTGAGCTTGTCAGAATCTCTGAGGTGAGCTTACATGTGAGCTACCAGATGAGCTTAAGCTGAGTTGGTAAGGTGAGATGTCAGGTGAGCTCCTAGGCGAGTTCCCAGGTGAGTTACTTGGCGAGCTCCTAGGTGAGCTCAACTTGAGCTAATCAGTGAGCTCCCAGAAGAGATCCTAGGTGAGATACTTGGTGAGATGTTTGATGAGTGCCTAGGTGAGGTGCTAGGCAAGCTCCCAAGTGAGCTACCTAGTGAACTCCTAGGTAAGGTCCCCGGTGAGCTCATAAGTGAGCTCAAGTCAACCTACTCGGAAAGCTATTTGGTGAGCTCCCAGGTGAGCTGTTAGGTGAGCTCCAAGGTGAGGTACTTGTTGAGCTACTCAAAAACCTCTGAGGTGAGCTACCAGATGAGTTCAAGGTGAGTTGGCAAGGTGAGCTACCAGATGAGCTCAAGGTGAGTTGGCAAGGTGAGCTCCTCAGTGATCTCAAGGTGAACGGATAGGGGAGCTCCCATGTGAGTTTCTAGGTGAGCTATAAGGTGAGCTCCCATTGAGTTTTTGGGAGTATTGCTTGATGAGCTCTGTGTGAGCTCAAGTCAAGTTGCTCAGTAAGCTCCTAGGTGAGCTCAAGGTGAACCGACAAGGTGAGCTATCAAGTGATCTCTAGGTAAGCTCAAAGGGGAGCTTATTGGCAATCTATAAGGTGAGATTACATGCAAGCTACCAGATGAGGTCAAGGAAAGTTGGCAACACAAGTTGTCATGTGAGTTCCCTGTGCGTGTTCCAGGGTGAGTTATTCAATGAGCTCCCAAGTGAGCTTAACTTGAGCTGATCGGTGAGCTCAAAGAAGAGGTCCTAGGTGAGCTACTTGGTGAATGTTTAGCATGATCCTAGGTGAGATGCTAGGTGAGCTCCCAAGTGAACTACTTGGTGAGCTCACAAGTGAGATCAAGTCCACCTACTTGTAAGCTACTCGGTGAGCTCCCAAGAGAGCTACTTGGCGAGCTACTCAATGAACTCCAAGGTGAGCTTGCAAGGTGAGCTCCTCAGTGAGCTCAAGGCAAGATGATAAGGCAAGCTGATAGGCAAGATCCCATGTGAGTTAGCAAGCCTAGCGGTTAGGTGAGATCCCATGTGAGATTTTGGGTGAGCTACTTGACGAGCTCCCGGGCCATCTCAAGTCAAGTTGCTCAGCGAGATCCTGGGTGAGCTTAAGGCAAGATGATAAGGTGAGCTATCAAGCAAACTCCTAAGTGAGTTTCTAGACAAGATCAAGTTGATTTGGTCGATAAGATCCTTCTTGAGTTGCTTGCTGAACTCCAAGCCAAGATCCTAGGTGAGCTACTTAGTGAGCTCCTAGGTGATATCAAAGGTGAGATTGTCGGTAATCTCTAAGGTGAGCTTACATGTAAGCTACCAAATGAGCTAAGGGCAACTTGGCAAGGCAATCTCAAGGTGAGCTCAAGGTGAGGTGGGAAGGTGAGCTATTAGGTGAGCTTCCAGGTGAATTTCCAGTCAAGTTACTCTAAGAGCTCCCAAGTGAACTCAACTTGAGAATATTGGTGAGCTCCTAGAAGACCTCTCATGTGAGCTACTTTATGAGTTATTCAGCGAGCTCCCAGGTGAGCTACTAGGTGATCTCCTAAGTGAGCTACTTGTCGAGCTCCTAGGTGAAGTCCCCTGTCACTGCTTGCTCGGTGAGCTCACAAGTGACTCAAGTCAACCTACTCGGTGAGCTCTAGGTGAGATCCTAGATGAGTTGTTAGGTGAGCTCTCGGACAAGATACTTGGTAAGCTACTCGACAAACCCGATGGGAGCTACTAGATGAGCTCAAGGTGAGTTGGTAACCCGAGCTCCTCGATGAGCTCAAAGTGAGCCGATAGATGAGCTCCCATCCGAGTTGGCAAGGTGAGCTATCAGGGGAGCTCCCATGTGAGTTTTCTAGTGAGCTACTTGAGAAGCTCCTAGGTGAGCTCAAGTAAAGCTACTCAACAAGCTCTTGGGTGAGCTTAAGGTGAGTTAGCAAGGTGATCTCTCAGAAAGCTCAAGTGAGTTTTTGGGCAAGCTCAAGTCGAGCTAGTGGACGAGCTCCTACGTGAGCTACTTGTTGAGCTCCCAGCTGAGCTCCTAGGTGAATGGCTCAGTGGTCTCCTAGGTTAGCTCAAAGGTGAGCTTGTCAACAATCTCTTAGGTGAGCTTACATATGAGCTACTAGATGATCTCAAGGTGAGTTGGCAAGGAAATATCAAGGTGAGTTGGTAAGGCAAGATGAGCTCCCAGGTGAGTTCTTAAGTGAGTTACTCAAAGAGCTCTTGGGTGAGCTCTAGTCGAGCTAATCGGTGAGATCTAAGAAGATCTCAAAGGTAAGCTACTTTGCTAGCTATTCGGTGAGCTGCCAGGTGAGCTACTAGGTGGGTTGCCAAGTGAGCTACTTGGTGAGCTCCCAGGTGAGGTCCCCAGCAAGTTACTCGGCAAGCTCACAAGTGAGCTCAAGACAACCTACTTGACAAGTGAGCTTCTTGATGATCTCCGAGGTGAGCTACCACATGAGCTCAAGGTGATTTGGCAAGGTGAGATCCTTAGTGAGCTCAAGGTGAGCTAGCAAGGTGAGCTGATAGATGAGGTCCCATGTGATTTTTTTGGTGACCTATCATGTGAGCTCCCATGTGAGTTTTCAGGTGAGCTGCTTGATGAGCTCCAACGTGAGCTCAAGTCGAGCTCCCAAGAAAGTTTCTAGGCAAGCTCAAGTCAAGCTACTTAACAAGGTCCTAGGTAAGCTACTTACAGAGCTCCCAGCTGGCTCTTAGGTGAGCTACTCGGTGAGCTCCCAGGTTAGCTCAAAGGTGAGCTTGTTGGAAATCTCTAAGGTGAGCTTACATGTGAGATAATAGATGAGCTAAAGGTGAGTTGTTAAGGTGAGATCAAGGTGAGTTAGAAGCGGCGAGCTCAAGGCGAGTTGGCAAGGCGAGTGTCAAGTGAGCTCCCAGTGAGTTCCTAGGTGAGTTACTTGACGATCTCTTAGGTGAGCTCAACTCGAGCTAATTGGTGAGCTACCAAATGAGATTAAGTGGAGTTGGAAAGGTGAGCTATCGGGAAATCTACCAAGTGAGTTCCCATGTGAGTTACTCGATGAGCTCCCAGGTGATCTCAACTCGAGCTAGTCGGTGAGCTCCTAAAAGAGATCCTAGGTGAGCTACTTCGCAAGCTATTCAGCAATCTCTCAGGTGAGCTACTAGGTGAGCTCCCAAGTGACCTACTGTGTGAGCTGATAAGCAAGATCAAGTCAACCTACTTGGTGAGGTACTCGTTGAGCTCCCAGGTGAGCTCCAACATTAGCTACTTGGTGAGCTACTTGATGAAATATAAGGTGAGTGCACGAGCTCAAGGTGAGCTACCAAGGAAAGCTCCCATGTGAGTTTTCAAGGAAAGCTATCAAGCGAGATCCCATGTGAGTTTTCAGGCGAGATGGTTGATGAGCTCATGGGTGAGTTCAAATTGAGTTGCTTAGGTGAGCTAAAGGTGAGTTGTCATATGAGCTTCTAGGTGATTTTATAGGCAAGCTCAATTTGAGCTTCTCGATAAGCTCCTGGGTGAGCTTCTTACCGAGCTCCCAACTGAGCTCCTTGGTGAGCTGCTCAGCGAGCTCCTAAGTGAGCTCAAAGGTAATCTTATCAGCAATCTCTGAGGTGAGATTACATGTGAGCTACAAGATTAGCTTAAGGTGAGTTGGCAAGGCAAGCTCAAGGTGAGTTGAAAAGGTGAGCTCAAGGTGAGTTTCCAAGGTGAGCTATTAGGCGAGCTCCTAGGTGAGTTCCTAGGTGAGTTACTAGATGAGATCTCAGAAAGCTCAACTCGAGCTAATCGTGAGAGCTCCCGTAAGAGCTCCCAAGTGAGCTACTTGGAGAGCTATTTGGTGAGCTCCTAGGTGAGCTACTCGGAAAGCTCCCAAGTGAGGTCCCCGATGAGCTCACAAGCAAGCTCAAGGTGAGTTGGCAAGGTAAGCTTCTCAAAGCAAGCTAAAGGTGAGTTAGCAAGGTGAGCTGCTCGGTGAACTCCCATGTGAGCTTAT
This sequence comes from Taxus wallichiana var. yunnanensis, assembly GCA_018340775.1. Classification (NCBI taxonomy): domain Eukaryota; kingdom Viridiplantae; phylum Streptophyta; class Pinopsida; order Cupressales; family Taxaceae; genus Taxus; species Taxus wallichiana. The sequence continues at coordinate 11,656,562 of CM031233.1, forward strand.
CGGAAATCTCTTAGGTGAGCTTACATGTGAGCTAGCAGATGTGGTCAAGGTGAGTTTGCAAGGTGAGCTCAAGGTGAGTTGGTAAGGTGTGCTTAAGGTGAGTTGCCAAGGTGAGCTATCAGGTGAGCTCCTAGGTGAGTTACTTGATGAGCTCCCAGGTGATCTCAACTCAAGCTAATCGGCAAGATCTGGAAGAACTCCCACATGAGATAGTTGGCAAGCTATTTGGTGAGCTCTTAGGTAAGTTGCGAGGTGATATTTTAAGCGAGCTACTTTGTGAGATCCCAGTCAAGTTCCCCGACAAGCTACTTAGTGAGCTCCTAGGTGAGCTATTAGGCAAGCTACTAGTCAACCTACTCAGCAAGCTACTCGGTGAGCTATTAGTCAACCTACTTGGCAAGCTACTCAGTGAGCTATTAGGTGAGCTCCTAGGTGAGCTACTTGGTGAGCTACTCGATGAACACAAAGGCGAGCTACCATATGAGCTCAAGCCAAGTTGGCAAGGTGAGATACTTAGTGAGCTCAAGGTGAGTTGGCAAGGTGAGCTGATAGGTAATCTCCCATGTGAGTTTATGGGTGAGCTATCAGGTGAGCTCCCATGTGAGTTTTCAAGTGGGCTACTTGATGAGCTCCCGAGTGAGCTCAAGTCAAGCTACTTGGTGAGATCCTAGGCTAGCTCAAGGTGAGCTAGTAAGGTGAGTTGTCAGTGAGCTCCCAAGTGATTTTTGAGTAAGCTCAATTGAAGATGCTTGTCAAGCTCCGAGCTAAGCTCCTAGGTGAGCTAGTCAGTGAGCTCCCAGGTGAGCTCAAAGGTGAGCTTATCGGTGAGCTACTTGATGAGCTCTATGGAGAGCTCCTAGGTGAGCTATTAGGTGAGCTCCCAAGCAAGCTACTTAGTGAGCTGCTCGACAAACTATGAGGTGAGCTACCAGATGTGGTCAAGGTGAGCTCCTCAATGAGCTCAAGGTGAGATGATAGGTGATCTCTGATGTGAGTTGGCAAGGCAAGCTATCAGGCAAGCTCCCATGTGAGTTTTCGGGTGAGCTGCTTGATAAAGCTTCGAGAAGAGCTCAAGTCAAGCTACTTGGTGAGCTCCTTGGTGAGCTTACGGTGATCTGGCAAGGTGATCTTTCAAGTGAGCTCCTAGGTGAGTTTTTGGGCAAGCTCAAGTCGAGCTGTTTGATGGGCTCCTGGGAGAGCTCAAAGGAAAACTTGTTGGAAATCTATTAGGTGAGCTTACATGAGAGCTACCAGATGAGCCCAAGGTGAGTTGGCAAGGCAAGCTCAAGATGATTTGGTAAGGTAAGGTGAGCTCTCAGGTGAGTTCTCAAGTGAGTTACTCAACGAGATCCTGGGTGAGCTCAACTCAAGTTGATTGGTGAGCTCCTATAAGAGCTCAAAGGTGAGCTACTTTGCAAGCTATTTGGTGAGCTCCCATGTGAGATGTTAGGTGAGCTCCCAATCAAGCTACTTAGCAACCTCTGAGGTGAGGTCCCTAGCAAGCTACTTGGCAAGCTCATAAGTGAGCTCAAGACAACCTACTTAGCAAGCTGCTTAGTGAACTCCCAGGTGAGCTGTTAGGAGACCTCCCAGGTGAGTTACTTAGTGAGCTTCTCGATGAAATCTAAGGTGAGCTACCACATGAGCTCAAGGTGAGTTGGTAAGGTGATCTCTCACCGAGCTCAAGATGAGCCGATAGATGAGGTCCCATATAAGTTTCTAGGTGAGTTGTCAGTGAGCTCCAATGTGTGTTTTTAGGTGACATACTTGATGAGCTCCTGGGTGAGCTCAAGTTGAGCTACTAAACGAGATCCTGGGTGAGCTACTTACTAAACTCCTAGCTAAGCTCTTAGGTGATCAGCTCAATGAGCTCCTAGGCAAGCTCAAAGGTGAGATTTTAGATAATCTCTAAGGTGAGCTAATATGTAACCTACCAGATTAGCTAAAGGTGAATTGGCAAGGTGAGCTCAAGGTGAGTTAGCAAGGTGAGCTCAATGTGAGTTGGCAAGGTGAGCTTTTAGGTGAGATCCTAGGTGAGTTCCCAAGTGAGTTACAAGATGAGCTCTCAGGTGAGCTCAACTCGAGATGATCGGTGAGCTCCCGAAGAGCTCCTAGAAGACCTACTTAGTGAGTTGTTTGGTGAGCTCCCAGGTGAGCTGCTAGGTGAGCTCCTAATGGAGGTACTTGGTGAGCTCCTAGGTAAGGTCCCCAGTGAGCTACTCGATGACCTCACAAGTGAGCTCAAGTTAACCTACTCAGTGAGCTCCCATGTGAGCTTTTAAGTGAGCTCCTAGGTGAGCTGTTAGGTGAGCTCCTAGGAGACCTACTTGGTGAGTTGCTCAATGAACTCCAAGGTGAGCTACCAAATGAGCTCAAGGTGAGTTAGCAAGGAGAGTTGTCAGGTGAGCTCTAAGGGTATTTCCGATGTAAGTTACTTGATGAGTTCCCAAGCAAGCTCAACTCAAGATGATCAGAAAGCTCCTGGAAGATATCCTAGGTTAGCTACTTAGCGAGCTATTCAGTGAGCTCCCAAGCAAGTTTCTGGGTGAGCTCTAAATTGAAATGCTTGGCAAGCTCCCAGGTGAGGTCCCCAGTAATCTTCTTGGAGAGCTCACAAGAAAGGTCAATTTAACCTACTCGGTGAGCTACTCGGTGAGCTCCCAAGTGAGCTATTAGGTGAGCTCCCAGGTGAGCTACTTGGTGAGTAGCTTGACAAACTTCGAGGTGAGCTACCAGATGAGCTCAAGGTGAGTTAGCAAGGTGAGCTCCTTAGTGAGCTCAAGGTGAGCTGGAAAGGTGAGTTGATAGGTGAGTTCCCATGCAAGTTTTTGGGTGAGCTGTCAGGGTAGCTCCCATGCAAGTTTTCAAGTGAGCTGCTTAACGATCTCTCAGGTGAGCTCAAGTTGAGCTGCTTAGTGAAATCTTGGGTGAGCTGAAGGTGAGCTGGCAAGGCAAGTTGTCAAGTGAGCTTCTAGGTGAGTTTCTGGGCAAGCTCAATCTAGTTACTCGATGAGCTCCTAGAAAGCTACTTGCTAAGCTCCCATGCGAGCTCCTACGTAAGCTACTTGTTGAGATCCTAGGAAAGCTCAAAGGCAAGCTTGTTGTTAGCAATCTCTAAGGTGAGCTTATATGGGAGATACTAGATGTGCTCAAGGTGAGTTGGCAAGGAGAGCTCAAGGTGATTTGGTAAGGTGAGCTAAAGGTGAGTGGCAAGGTGAGCTCAAGGTGAGTTAGCAAGGTGAGCTATTAGGTGAGGTCCAAGTGAGTTCCTAGGTGAGTTACTTGACAAACTCGAGCTGATCGGCAAGCCACCATAAAATCTCCTAGGTGACCTACTTGGTGCACCATTCAATGAGATCCCAGGTGAGCTGCTAGGTGACCTCCCAAGAAAGCTACTTGGCAAGCTCCAATGCAAGGTCCCCACCAAGCTCACAAGTGAGCTCAATTTAACCTACTCTGATGTGCTCGGTGAGCTCCCAGGTGAGATGTTAAATGAGATTCCAGGTGAGCTTCTTGGTGAGATGGTTTATGAACTCGAGGTGAGCTACTAGATGATCTCAAGATGAGTTAGCAAGGTTATCTTCTTAGCGAGATCAAGGTAAACTGATAGGCAAGCTCCCATGTGAGTTGGCAAGAAAAGCTATAAGGTAAGTTCCCATGCAAGTTTTTCAGGTGAGCTACTTGTTGAGCTCCCAGGTGAACTCAATTTAAGATACTCGGTGAGCTCCTGGGTGAGCTCAAGGTGAGCTGGTAAGGCGAGATCCTAGGTGAGCTACTCGATGATGAGCTTTCAGGAGCTCCCGGTGTGAGTTAATGTACGAGCTCCCGATAGAGCTCAACTCGAGATGATCGGTGAACTCCCAGAAGATCTCCCAGGTGAGCTACTTGGCGAGCTATTCGGCGAGCTCCCAGGCATGTTGCTAGGTGAGTTCCTAAGTGAGATACTTGGTGAGGTCCCTAGCAAGCTTCTTAGTGAGCTCACAAGTGAGCTCAAGTCAACCTACTCTATGAGCTACTCGGTGAGCTCCCAGGTGAACTATTAGGCAAGCTCTTATGTGAGCTACTTTGTGAGATGCTTAACAAACTTTGAGGTGAGCTACCAGACAAGCTTAAGGTGAGTTGGCAAGGTGAGATCCTTAGTGAGCTCAAGGTGAACTGGCAAGGTGAGCTGATAGGCAATCTCCCATGTGATTTTTTGGGTGAGTTTTTAGGTAAGCTCCCATGCAAATTTTAAGGTGAACTACTTTATGAGCTCCTAATCGAGCTGAATTTGAGTTGCTCGGTGAGATCCTAGGTGAGCTCAAGGTGAGCTGGTAAGGCGAGCTATCGTGTGAGCTCCCAGTGAGTTTTTGGGCAAACTCAAATCGAGCTACTTAGCGAGCTCTAAGCCGAGCTCCTAAGTGATATACTCAATGAGCTCCCAGGCTAATCTCTAAGGTGAGCTTACATCCGAGCTACCAGATGAGCTCAAGGTGAGTTGTTAAGGTGATCTCAAGGTTATTTTACAAGGTGATCTATCAAGCAAGCTCCTAGGTATGTTCTCGGGTGGGTTACTCGACGAGCTCTTGGTCGAGCTCAACTCAAGCTGATTGGTGAGCTCCTAAAAGAGCTCCCAAGTGAGCTACTTATTGAGTTGTTTGATGAGCTCCCAGGTGAGCTGCTAGGAAAGTTCCCAAGCGAGATACTTGGTGAGCTCCCAGATGAGGTTCCCGGTGAACTTCTCAGCAAGCTCACAAGCAAGCTCAAGTCAACCTACTCGGTGAGCTACTCGGTGAGCTGTTAGGAAAGCTATTAGGCAAGCTCCTAAGTGAGCTACATGGTGAGCTACTTGAAAAACTCTGAGGTGAGCTACTAGACAAGCTCAAGGAAAGTTAGCAAGGTGACCTCCTTAGTGACCTTAAGGTGAGCTCCCATTTAAGTTTTTAGGCATGATTTTAGGTGAACTACCTTGTGAGTTTTTGGGTGAGTCAAGGTGAGTTGGCAAGGTGAGCTGTCAGGTAAGCTCCCTGTAAGTTCCCGTGTGGGTTACTCAATGAGCTCTTTATCAAGCTCAACTCGATTTGATCTCGTGAGCTCCTTAAAGAGCTCCTAGGTGAGCTACTTAGGAAGTTTTCGGTGAGATCCTAGGTGAGCTACTAGGTAAGTTCCTAAGCGAGATACTTGGTGAGCTCCTAGGTGAGGTCCCAAGTGAGTGGTAGGTGAGCTCACAAGCAAGCTCAAGTCAACCTAGTTGGTGAGCTACTCGGTGAGCTCTAGGAATCTATTAGGCAAGATCCTAGGTGAGCTGGAAAGGTGAACTCCCATTTTAGGTTTTAGGTGTGCTATCAGGTGAGCTCCCATGCAAGTTTTTGGGTGAGTTACATGATGAGCTCCCAGGTGAGCTCAAGTCGAGCTAGAAAGGCAAGCTCAAGGCAAGCTGTCAGGTGAGTTTCTAGGTAAGTTCAAGTTGAGATGCTCGACAAGCTCCCATGCGAGTTGCTTTCTGACTTCCTAGGTGAGCTCCTAGGTGAGCTACTTGATGAGCTCCTAGGTGAGCTCAAAGGTGAGCTTGTCTGCAGTCTCTTAGGTTATCTTATATGTGAGCTACCAGATGAGCTCAAGGTGAGTTTGCAAGGTGAGCCCAAGGTGAGTTGGAGAGCTGAAGGTGAGTTCCCATGTGAGTTACTCAACAAGCTCTCGGGCGAGCTCAACTCGAGCTGATAGGTGAGATCCTAGAAGAGCTCTTAGAAAGCTACTTGGAAATCTATTCAACAAGATGCTAGGGGAGCTTACAGTGAGCTCCTAAGCTACCTACTTGGTGAGCTCCTAGGTGAGGTCCCCGATGAGCTACTTCAAAGTAAGCTCACAAGTGAGCTCAAGTCAACCTACTCGCCGAGCTACTCATTAAGCTCCCAGTGCGAGTCCCCAGTGAGCTCCAAAGTGAGCTACTTGGTGAGCTCCCAAGCGAGGTCATCGGTAAGCTACTTGGTGAGCTCGCAAGTGATCTCAAGTCAACGTATTTGGTGAGATATTTTGAGAGCTCCCAAGTGAGATACTTGGTGAGCTCCCATTCAAGGTCCCCTATGAGCTACTCAGTGAGCTCACAAGCAAGCTCAAGTCAACCTACTCGATGAGCTTCTTGGTGAGCTCCTTAGCAAGCTATTAGGCAAGCTCCCACGTGAGTGTTAGGTGAGCTCTAGGGTGAGCTATTAGGTTAGCTCCTAGGCAAACTACTTGGTGAGATACTTGATCAACTCTGAGGAGAGCTACCAAATGAGCTCAAGGTGAGTTGGAAAGGTGAGTTCATGGTGAGTTGGCAAGGTGAGCTATCGTAAGCTCCTAGGTGAGTTACTTGACGAGCTCCTAGGTGGGCTCAACTCATGTTGATCGGTGAGTTTCAGTGTAAGTGTTATGTGAGCTCAGTAGCGTGCTACTTGGTGAGCTGTTTGGTGAGCTCCTGTGTAAGTGTTATGTGAGATCCGAAGTGAGCTACTTGGTAAGCTCCTGCAAGGTCTCAGTAGCAATCTGCTTGGTGAGCTCAAAGTTAGATAAATTTAACCTACTTTATGAGCTACTCGGTGAGCTCCCAGTGAGCTATTAGGTGAGATCCTAGGTGACCGACTTGGTGAGGTACTCGAAGAACTCCAAGGTGAGCTACTAGATGAGCTCAAGGTGAGTTAGCGAGGTGAGATCCTCAGCGAGCTCAAGGTAAGCTAGTAAGGTGAGCTGATAGGTAATCTCCCATGTGAGTTTCTGGGTGAGCTGTCAGGTGAGCTCCCATACAAGTGTTTAGGTGAGCTACTTGACAAGAAACTCACCCTGAAACTCACCTGGGAGCTCACCTAACAGCTCCCCTTTCTAGCTTGCCTTAAGCTCACCCAGGAGCTCACTGAGTAGCTCAACTTGAGCTCTCCCGGAAGCTCATCAAGTAGCTCACATGAAAACTCGCATGAGAGCTCACATGACAGTTCACCTTGCTAACTTGCATGGGAGTTCACCTTGCCAACTCACCTTGAGCTCATCTAGTAGTTCACCTTGGATTTCATCATGTAGCTCTCTAAGTAGCTCGCTTGGGAGCTCACTTAACAGCTCCTCTAGGAGCTAACTGAGTAACTCATCCAGTAGGTTGACTTGAGCTCACTTGTGAGCTCACCGAGCAGCTCACCAGGACCTCTCCTGGGAGCTCACCAAGTACCTTACTTCGGAGCTCACCTAGCATCTCATCGAATGGCTCACCAAGTAGCTTACTTGAGAGCTCTTTTGGGAGCTCAATGATTAGCTCAAGTTGAGCTCACCTGGGAGCTCATCGAGTAACTCACCTGGGAACTCATGTGGGAGCTTGCTTGGCAACTTACCTTACTAACTCACCTTGAGCTCACCTTGTCAACTCACCTTGAGCTCACCTTGCTAACTCACCTTGTGCTCATCTGGTAGCTTGCATATAAGCTCACCTCAGAGATTTCTGACAAGCTTGCCTTTGAGCTCTCCTGGAAACTCACTGAGTAGCTCAGCTAGAAGATTTCCTAGGAGATCGGTAAGTAGCTCACCCAGGATCTCGTCAAGTAGCTTGACTTGAGCTTTCCCGAAAAATTTCCTGGGTGCTCACTTGATAACTCACCTTGCCAGATAACCTTGAGCTCACCCAGGAGCTCACTGAGCAGCTCAACTTGAACTTTCCTGAGAGCTCATCAAGTAGCTCATCTGGTAGTTTGCCTTAGATTTCTTCGAGAAGCTCATCAAGTAGCTCACCTGGGAGCTCACCTAATAGCTCACCTAGGAACTCACTGAGTAGCTCACTGATTAGGTTAACTTGAGCTCACTTGTGAGCTCACTGAGTAGCTCACTGGAGACCTTTCCTGGGAGCTCACCAAGTAGCTTGTCTAGGAGCTCACTTAGCAGCTCACTTAGGTGCTCACTAAACAACTCACCTAGTAGCTCACCTGGGAGCTCTTCTAGGAGCTCACCGATTAGCTCGAGTTGATCTCACCCGGGAGCCGTCAAGTAACTCACCAGGGAACTTGCCTGACATCTCGCATTTCCAACTCACCTTGAGCTTGCCTTGCCAACTCTTCTTGAGCTCATCTGGTAGCTCGCATGTAAGTTCACCTTAGATATTACCAACATGCTCACCTTTGAGCTCACCTGGGAGCTCACCGAGTAACTCACCTAGGAGCTTAGCTAGGAGCTCGGTAAGTAGCTCACCCAGGAGTTCGTCAAGTAGCTCGCTTGAGCTTACACATAGAAAATCACCTAGAGATCTCCTGATAGCTCACCTTTAGTTCATCCAAGAGCTCACGAGAAGCTTGACTTGAGCTCACCTAATAGCTCATCAAGTAGCTCACCTAAAAAGTCACACGAGAGCTCACCTGATAGCTCACCTTACCAAATCATTATATCTCTCCTATCAGCTTGCCTTGAGCTTGCTGAGGAGCTCACCTTACCAACTCACCTTGAGCTCTTCTAGTGGCTCACCTAAGAGTTTGTCAAGTAGCTCAAAAAGTAGTTCACCTGGGAGCTCACCTAACAGCTCACCCAGGAGCTTGCCTGGGAGTTCACCTAACAGGTCACCTGGGAGCTCATTGAGAAACTCACTAAGTAGGTTGACTTGAGTTCACTTTTGAGCTCACCAAGTAGCTCACTCGGGACCTCACCTAGGAGCTTGCCAAGTAGCTCACTTGGGAGCTCACCTAGTAACTCACATGGGAGCTCACCGAACAGCTTGCCAAGTAGCTCACCTGAGAGCTCTTCTGGGAGCTTGCTGATCAACTCAAGTTGAGTTCACCTGGGAGCTCATTGAGTAACTCACCTAGGAACTCACCTAGGAGCTCACCTTTCCAACTCACCTTTAGCTCACCTTGCCAACTCACCTTGAGCTCACCTTACCAACTCACCTTGAGCTCATCTTATAGCTCATATGTAATCTCACCTCAGAGATTACTGACAAACTCACCTTTGACCTCGCTTGAGAACTCACCGACCAACTTACCTAGGAGCTGGCCTAGGTGCTTGGCAAGTAGGTCACCCATGAGCTCATCGTGCAACTCAACTTGAGCTTTCCGGGAACCTTGCCTAGGAGCTCTCTTGATAGCTCACCATACTAGCTAGCCTTGAGTTCACCCAGGAGCTTACCGAGCAAGTCAACTTGAGCTCACCCGAGAGCTTGTCAAGAAGCTTGCCTAAAAATCACATGAGAGCTCACTGACAGCTCACTTTGCCAAATCTCATGGGAGATTACCTATCAGCTCGCCTTGAGTTCATTGAGGATCTCACCCCACCAACTCACCTTAAGCTTACCTGGGAACTAGCCTGATAGCTCACCTTACCAACTCACCTTGAGCTCACCTTACCAACTTACCTTGAGCTCATTTAGTAGGTCACATGTAAGCTCACCTTAGATATTACTGACAAGCTCACCTTTGAGCTCACCTTGGAACTCACTGAATAGCTCACCCAAGAGCTCGATAAGTAGCTCACCCTAGAGCTCATTAAGCAGCTTGACTTGAGATTTCCTAAAAACTCACCTGGGAGCTCACCTAATAGCTCACCTTGCCAGCTTACCCTTAGCTCACCTAGGAGCTCATAGAGAAAATCTACTTGAGCTCACCCGGGAGCTCGTAAATTAGCTCACCCAAAAACTCACATGGGAGCTCACCTGATAGCTCACCTATAAACTCACATGGGAGCTCGCAAGTAGGTCGCCCATGAGCTCATCAAGTAGCTCAACTTGAGCTTTCTCAAAACCTTTCCTAGGAGCTCTCCTGATAGCTCACCTTGCCAGTTCACCTTAAGATCACCCAAGAGCTTGTTGAGCAGCTCTACTTGAGCTCACCTAGGAGCTCGTCAAGCAGCTCGCCTAAAAACTCACATGAGAGCTCACCTGACATCTCACTTTGCCAACTCTCATGGGAGCTTGCCTATCAACTCACCTTGAGTTCACTGAGGAGCTCACCTTTCCAAATCACCTTAAGCTTACCTAGGAGCTAGCCTGAAAGCTCACCTTGCCAACTCACCTTGAGCTCACCTTACCAACTCACCTTGAGCTCATATTTTAGCTCACATGTAAGCTCACCTTAGAGATTGCGACAATATCACCTTTGAGCTCACCGGGAACTCACTGAGTAGCTCACTTAGGAGCTCAACCAGAGCTTGATAAGTAGCTTTTCTTGGAGCTCGTTGAGAAACTCGACTTGAGCATGCCTGGAAACTCACTCGGGAGCTCACCTAATAGCTCTCCTTGCCAGCTCACCTTAAGCTCACCTAGGATCTCATTGAGTAGCTCGACTTGAGCTTGCTAGAGAGCTTGTCAAGTAGCTTCCCCAAAACTCACATGGGATCTCCCCTGACAGCTCACCCAAAAACTCACATGGGAGCTTGCCTTACCATCTCACCTTGAGCTCATTGAGTAGCTCACCTTACAAACTCACCTTGAGCTGATTTGGTAGCTCACCTTGGAGTTTATCAAGTAGCTCACCGGGACCTTGCCTAACAGCTCACCTGGGAGCTCACTCAGTAGGTTGACTTGAGCTCGCTTGTGAGTTCCCTAAGCAGCTTGCTAGGGACCTTACCTAGGACCTCCCCAAATAGCTCACCTGGGAGCTCACCAAATAGCTCACTAAGTAGTTTTCCTGGGAGATCTTCTGGGATCTTGTTGATTAGCTCAAGTTGAGCTCACCTGGGAGCTTGTCAAGTAACTTTCCTAAGAACTCACCTAGGAGCTCACCTGATAGCTTACCTTGCCAACTTAGCTTGAGTTCACCTTGCCAACTCGCATTGAGCTCATCTAGTAGCTTGCATGTTAGCTCACCTAGATATTTCTGACAAGCTCACCTTTGAGCTCACATGGGAGTTCATAGAGTAGCTCACCTAGGAGCTCAGCTTGGAGCTTGGCAAGTAGTTCACCCAAGAGCTCGCTGATCTGCTCAACTTGAGCTTTCCCAAAACTCACTTGGGAGCTCACCTAATATCTTGACTTGCCATATCACCTATAGATTTCCTAGGAGCTCACCGGTAGCTCACCCAAGAGCTCACCAAGTAACTCGACTTGAAATCACTTGGGATCTCATTAATCAGCTCACCTGAAAACATGCATGGGAGCTCACCTATCAACTTGCCAGCTCGCCTTGAATTCATTAAGGAGCTCACCTTGCCAACTCACCTTGAGCTCATCTGGTAGCTTGCCTCAGAGTTTGTTTAGTAGCTCACATGGGAGCTTGCCTAATAGCTTGCCTAGCAACTCGCTAAGTAGGTTGACTTGAGCTCAATTGTGAGCTCACCGAGTAGATCACCTGGGACCTCGCCTGAGAGCTTTCCAAGTAGCTCACTTGGGAGATCACCTAGCAGCTCACCTAAAAGCTCGCCGAACATCTCGCCAAGTAGCTCACTTGGAAGCTCTTCTAGGACCTCACCGAGTAGCTCCACTTGAGCTCACCTAGGAGCTCGTGAAGTAGCTCCCTCGAGAACTCGTAAGGGATCTCACCTGACATCTCATCAAGAAACTCACATGGGAGCTCACCTATCAGCTCACCTTGCCAGTTGACCTTGCTAGCTCACCTTGATCTCGCTGAGGAGCTCACCTTGCTAACTTACCTTGAGCTCGTCTAGTAGGTCACCTTGGAGTTTGTCGAGTAGCTCACCAAGTAGCTTGCCGGAAGCTCACCTAATAGCTCACCCGGAAGCTCACCAAGTAGCTCGCCGAGTAGGTTAACTTTAGCTCACTTATGAACTTGCTTAGTAGCTTACTAGAGACCTTTCCCGAGGGCTCATTAAGTAGTTACCCTATGAGCTCACCTAACAACTCACCCGGGAGCTCACCGAATAGCTTGCTAGGTAGCTCACCTAGGAACTCTTCTAGGAGCTCACCGATCTACTTAAGTTGAGCTTACCAGGAGCTTGTCAAGTAACTCACCCGAGAATTCACCAGGAGCTCACCCGACAGATCCCCTTTCCAACTCGCCTTGAGCTCACATTACCAACTCACCTTGAGCTCACTTGCAAACTTTTCTTGAGCTCATTAGGTAGCTAGTATGTAAGCTCACCTCAGAGATTATCCACAAGCTCAATTTTGAGATTGCCTAGGATCTCACCAAGTAGCTCACCTAGGAGCTTGGGTGGGAGCTTAGGAAATAGCTCACCCAGGAGCTTGTCGAACAACTTGAGTTGAGCTTTCCTGGAAACTCACCTAGGAGCTCACCTGACAACTCACCTTGCCAACTCACCTTGAGGTCACCTAGGAGCTTAGCAAGTAGCTTGACTTGACCTCACCCAAGAGCTAGTTAAGTAACTCACGTGAAAACTCACATCGGAGCTCACCTAATAACTCACCTTACTAACTCACATGGGAGCTATCAATGTATCAGCTCACCTTGTCAATTCACCTTGAGCTCACTGAGGAGCTCACCTTACCAACTCGCCTTGAGCTTGTCTTGTAGCCCACCTTAGAGTTCATCGAGTAGCTCACCAAGTAGATCACCTGGGAGCTCACCTAATAGCTCACCTGGGAGCTCACCTAACAGCTTACCTGTGAGCTCATCGAGTAGGGGACCTCGCATGGGAACTCACCAAGTAGCTAGCCTGGGAGATTTCCTAGTAGCTCACCTAGAAGCTCACTAAATAGCTAAACAATTAGCTCACTTGGGAGCTCTTCTAGAGCTCGCCAATCAGCTTCGAGTTGAGCTTTCCCGGAGCTTATATGTGAGCTACCGAATGAGCTCAAGGTGAGTTGACAAGGTGAGCTCAAGGTAAGTTGGCAAGGTGATCTCAAGGTGAGTTAGTAAGGTGAGCTCAACTTGATCTAATTGGTGAGCTTCAAGAATAACTCCTAGGTGAGCTACTTTGCAAGCTATTCAATGAGCTCCCAGGTGAGCTAGTAGGTAAGTTCCCAAGTGAGCTACTTGGTGAGGTCCTAGGTGAGTTCCCCGGTGAGCTACTCGGTGAGGTCACAAGTGAGCTCAAGTCAACCTACCCGGTGAGCTTTTTGGTGCGGTCGTAAGTGAGCTACTTGGTGAGATCCCAAGTGAGGTCCCTGGTGAACTACTCGGTGAGCTCACAAGTGAGCTCAAGTCAACCTACTCAGTAAACTACTTGGGGAGCTCCCAGGTGAGCTATTAGGTGAGCTCCCAGGCAAGCTGTTAGGTGAGCTCCCAACCACGCTACTTAGTAAGCTACTTGACGAGCTCTAAGGTGAGCTACCAAATGAGCTCAACGTGAGTTAGCAAGGTGAGCTCCATAGTGAGCTCAAGGTGAGCTAGCAAGGTGAGCTGATAGGTGAGCTCCCATGTAAGTTTCTCGGTGAGCTATTATGCAAGCTCGCATGTGAGTTTTTAGGTGAGCTGCTTGATGAGCACCAAGGTGAGATCAATTCAAGCTACTTTTGAGCTCTTAGGTGAGCTCCTAGGTAAGCTCAAGGAAATCTAGCAAGGAAATCTATCAAGCAAGCTCCAAGGTGAGTTTCCAGGTAAGCTCAAGTTGAGCTAGTCGATAAGCTCCTAGGCAAGCTCCTTGCTGAGCTCCTAGGTGAGCTTACATGTGAGCTACCAAATAAAATCAAGGTGAGTTGGGAATGCTAGCTCAAGGAGAGTTAGCAAGGCAAACTCAAGGTGAGTTGGCAAGGTGAGATGTTAGGTTAGCTCCCAAGAAAGTTACTCAATGAGGTCCCGGGTGAGCTCAACTTGAGTGATAGGTGAGCTCCCGTAAGAGCTCAAAGGTGAGATACTTTGTGAGCTATTAGGTGACCTCCCAGGTGAGCTGATAGGAAAGCTCCTAAGTGATCTACTTAGCAAGGTCCCTGTGTGAGGTCCCCAAAGCTACTCAAATGAGCTCACAAGTGAGCTCAAGACAACCGACTTGGTGAGCTACTTTGTGAGCTCCTAGGTGAGCTATTAGTTGAGCTCCCAGGTGAGATACTTAGCGAGCTTCTCGATGAACTCTGAGATGAGTTGGCAAGGTAAGCTCCTCAAATGAGCTCAAGGTGAGCTCCTCAGTGAGCTCAAGGTGAGTTGGCAAGGTGAGTTGATAGACAATCTCCCATGCAAGTTTCTAGGTGAACTGTTAGGTGAGATCCTACACGAGTTTTTGGGTGAGATACTTAACAAGCTCTCAAGTGAGCTCATGTCGAGCTCCCAAGTGAGTTTTTGGGTAAGCTCAAGTCGAGCTGCTTAACAAGCTCCTGGCTGAGCTACTAACTGAGCTCGCAGCTGAGCTCTTAGGTGAGCTAGTTGGTGAGCTCCTAGATGAGCTCAAAGGTGAGCTTGTCAGTAATCTCTAAGGTGAGCTTACATGTGACCTACTAGATGAGATAAAGGTGAGTTAGCAAGGTGAGCTCAAGGTAAGTTAGCAAGGTGAGCTCAAGGTGAGTTGGTAAGGTGAGCTATCAGGTGAGCTCTCAGGTGAGTTCCCTGGTGAGTTACTCCACGAGCTCCTAGGAAAGCTCAGCTGGAGCTGATCGGCAAGCTCCCAAAGAAGCTCCTAAGCAACCTACTTGGTGAGCTGCTTGACGAGCTCCCAGGTAAGCTCAATTATAGCTTCTCAATGAGCTTCGGGTGAGCTCAAGGTGAGCTATCAGGTGAGCTCCCATGCGAGTTTTTGGGTAAGCTAAAGTCAAGTTACTTGCCGAGCTCAAAGCCAAACTCCTAGGTGAGATGCTCGGTGAGCTCCCATGTGAGCTTGTCGAAATATCCGAGGTGAGCTTACATGTGATATAAGGGGGGTGCGTCTCCATGCTCACAGAGCGACCGCCTCCCCCAGGATGGGCAGACCCCATCCGCGCAGGGTAGTGCACGAGGTGCTATCCAGGGAGCCAGAGGGACTCCCACCGAGGCAAACGGTTGGCCAGGCATGGGTTGGGGTTGACGACCTCACATGCATGTGCCTACAGAAGATCTGGGTGAGTTAAGCATGCAAGCTGAAAATGGGTGACCTCCCGAGAAGTTCCCGGTGGCACACCAATGTAACTCCTGTTGGGTGAGTTAAGCGCACAGGTGAAAATGGGTGACCTCCCGGAAAGTTCTCTGGTGGTGTACCAATACAACTCTTAAGGGCTATGGAGTGAGTAAGAGTTGTGCATGGGGGAATATGAAAGGACCATGTTATGAGCCCAAGGATGTCTCAGAATCAAGGTTTAGCCGAGGCAGGTTGGTGAGCAAAGTTGGTTGCACTTAGGAACAGTGCAAGGTGTCTTGGAGTGAAGAACATACCCAATGTACGCGGAGCGAGTTGGGAAACTCATGTGGGTGATGTAGTGGTAGAGTGGGAGTTGGTTTGAAGCATGAAGACCTTGTATGATAGAGGCCTTGCATTGAGAGTGTAGCACATGCCTTAAGAGCCAGTGAACATGGGCATAATACAGACCAACAGGGGGAACTCACAACCCCACCAAGTGGAGTGTGGAACACTTGGTACATTAGACATTTAGAGGATGGTGTGTTGTTAGACCTTGGAGATATACTCTACCCTTACGGAGTATTTCCATGTAGTGATATGCATTGCGGATCAGCAGTGGGACTCCGAGTTAAGTGACAAGGACTTGGGAGACCTTTAAGGTGGAAATGTCCTTAGAAGAAGAGTTCATGTGGGAAATAGCCAAGAGGCGTGATGGAGTGAGACCTGGGATCTGGGGGTCAAAACGGAGGAGAAGTAACTCAGACATGAGTGAGCCAAGTGTGGCAAGCTCCTTAACCCTGCAGAGGTTAAAGATGCGGTCTACACGTGGCGAAAAGGCAAAAGGGAGTTGTTTGTTGGTTTTGATCACCGGATCGATTTTTAAAAATGGTATCTAAACATCCCAAATGGTTTAAAGTATAGTATTACGGAGGAGAGCCAACATTTCGTGGAATGTCATTATATTAATTGGGTCAAAATTATCAATTATTGGAAAGTTGATAAATCCATGTCATTTTTATGTTATATTCCAATCGTGGCTATTTCCAACATTAATTATCTAATTTCGATTTACGGGAGCATATTTAATTACCTAGGCCACATTATATGGGTCAAAATAATATTATTTTTGGTAAGTCCCACGCCACATTATATTTATCTAATGTGTCCATTAGTATTAAATTAATGTTTATAAGGTATTATTCTCCAAGGCCAATAATGTGAGAGCAAGTTTAATGCCATATCCACCATCCATGTGCCATTCCCCAAAGAAAAAGGCGTAAGCGGTGGTAACATAGCATAAGGTGGCTTAACCACTATATGTGGAAGGCTAAGCCACTTAAAATGAGCGCCAAACATGGGTTATTAAAACCCATTTAAAGTTTTAAAATGCGCCCAATGTGGGATTTAATCCCTTATTAAAAAGGATAATGAAAAAGCCAAAAATAGATGCCGCTGGGATTTGAATGGACCTCGGGTGGGTCCAAGTAAAAATCCCCAACCAACTCACCTAGAGGCTTAAAACAATATAAAAGGAGCTATATTCTATTTGAATAGGGAAAGGTACAGGTCTGTGTAAAGAGCTTAAGGACCAGATTGCAGAGAACTCCATTTTTGAAGGCCGTGCACTCAGATTGGGCACTTGGAGTAAAAAGATGAAATGTAGAGAATTCTGAGACGATTCCAATGATGTAAGGTTTGATCTTTTTGATGATTTTAACCTGTTTTTGGAAGCTTTGAATGCAGATTTTAACAGGGATCTTCAAGACAGCTAGTTGGAAAACACGAATTTCAATGCACTTCTAGTCCGAATTGTGACTTGGTGTAAACATGAAAAGTGTTCAGAATTCAGATCTGATCTCAGAAATATGATTTTTTTCATGGAATGTTTTTAAATCTCCATTTGTAGGTGTTTTTCTAACACAGTTGCAGGGAGATCACATTGTGAAAACACTGTAGGAGCCACGGATCGTTCTTGGGACAGTTTCTGCTATTTTTCAGAGTTCTTGGGACATTGATCAGCTCATTTGCAGGTTTTGATTCATTATTGGTTGTTTGTAAGAGTTATTGTACTTGCATTTCAATATTATTAATGGATCGGTTCAATCCAAACCTGGGGACGTAGGAATTTCGAACCCCGTAAACAATCTTGTTTGTTATCTGAGTGTTTTCAGTTTTTCGATTATTTATTTGCTACACAAGTTTTCCGCACTTCTATGGATGCATAATAATCAGAATTTAATCAATTTGTGGATTCAAGAATACTTAAAATTGGTTAAGAAAATCACGATCTTTGGAAACTTTTAAAAGTGATAAAAAATACAACACACGTTTTCAGATCAAGTTTGGTATCAGAGCAGTTAGATTGCCGGATTAGCTTCTAATTGTGTTTGAAATTTGGCTTCAGTTTCAATATTGATTTCAGTTTTCAGTGTGTAGACATTTTGGGGCTTGTTAATCTTCTTTTCAAGTGTGTGCATTTTGGAAGTACAGGTTGTGTTTGCAGGAACAGGGAATCATGGGCAAGTCATCCAAACAAGAGCAACTGGATGAGCTTGAAGCCATAAACCGCCAACTCCAAGAAGAAAACTCTTTCTTGAGAGATAATTTTTATTCCTTGGAAGAGGAAATAGTGCGGTTAAAATCTGAGCCACAATCCTCTATAACCAAGAAAGAGGAGTATGTCAACAAGATGCTTGAAGAGAGCAAGAAGTTGATGGGCTTTGTTAAAGAGTTGCAGGAAGAAATACGGACCAAGGATGCCCTCTTGGAAAAGCTGCAACAAGGTGAACACAAGAAGGAAATGCCTTCCAAATCAGATGCAGGTACTATGAGAAGAATGCACTGTAAGTTGTTCACATTTTAATTCTTCCTCTCATTCAGTTTCAGATGTTCCTTTGGGTCAGTTTGAAAAACACACTAAGGGAATTGGGTCTAAGCTAATGGTTAAGATGGGATTTAATGGAAAGGGCCTTGGTAAAAATGGACAAGGTGATGCTAACCCAATACAGGTAGAGGATCAGCCTCGGTTTGCAGGTTTGGGTTATTCTAGTGGGAAAATGGAAATTGGAGAAAGTTCCAAAGCAGCTGAAGGAAGACAAGCTTCCAACAGCCAAGGATCTACACCACTAGAATTACAGGATTCCGCCATCAGGAGGAACAATGAAAGGTGTAAGAAAACAGGTAAAAGAGGTAATCAGATTCCACCTCCTTCCACTTACACTAAAAATAGCACTAAGGGAAAATCAAATCCTAAAACTTCTAATACACTCTTTCAGTTGGAACAATATAGCTTTGGTAGGCAGAAATATGCTTTCCCTTGCACATTTTGTGAAGGTACTAATCATTCTGTTGCATATTGTTGGAAGAGGAAAAATTTGATTAAGAAGTTAATGCCTTTTGTGAATGATAAGGCAGGTGCTAAAGACCAATCTCACCAAGGAAAGGTGAGAAATGGCAAGAATGTTACCTCTCCTAAACAAGGGAATCATTCTCGTAGACAGAGTTCTAAGAATGGTAAAATGGGTAAGACTCCTAAAACAGGAAGTTAAATTTTGTTCCCATTGTAATAGGAATGGTCATGATGTTAAGGTTTGTTGGTTTGTTCCTAAACAACAAAATTGGAAAGTTGTTAAAAAGAACAATATTGTAAAACCAACAGTGCTAAACCTAACTAAAACTCATTTTGGTACTGAGGAGGTAAAACAACCAAAACGGAAAAACCCAAGTGATTGGTTGGAAAAACACTCCTCAACTTTATATTTGCACTACAGTAAATTGTTGATAGTAGGCAAGCAAAAATTTTTTCAGAGCTATATTTTAGGGATTCCTGTTGATTGATAAGGATTTGTTCCTAAGTTGATATTTAAGCTTTGAAAATGAATGGAAACAACTGAAGAGAAGATTTGAGTGATAGGTTCATCATACTCATGTTTTGTTTTCTCATATTGGTTGGTAGTTCCATTGTTGAAAACACTATGCAGGGATAGGCATCAGTAGCATGTCTAAATTTGAAACTTGTAGTTGTAATCAACATAATCACAAAGTGTCAGTTGAACACTAGCTTCCATTATAGATGGGTGTTATTATCTGACTTATTATTTGTGATGGCGATACAGTGTTTTGGCATATTCATGTTGATTCAGTTGTTGACTATAGCTATTTTTGGGCGTTGATAGTCTATTATATTCTGATAGTGAATACTTGCAGTTGTTACAGTTTCAGATGGGCAGTGGGCACTAGCCTAATTGTGGGCAGTTTAGATGTCTTGTATACTGATCTGTGTTATGGAATTGTAATTTTTGGTAATCGGCCGTATCACAAAGTGACAGTTGAACACTAGCTTTCCGTAATAGAATGGGTGTTATTATCTAGTCAATTATTTGTGATGGCATTACAGTGGGGTATGACAGTTCACAGTTGTGCGTAGAGTTGACAGGGTTGCAGCGTTTCAGTTGAACACTAGCTTAATTGGGTGTTATTATCTGATCGGTTATGTGACTAGCTAATCAACTATTTGCATTTATTTAACCTATAATGTTATTTTGGGTTCTTGTATGTGTTTGTGCAATGCAGGAAGAGATAGCATTTTTTTGTGGGTTGATACACAACTTTTTGTGGACAAAAGCCTTTCAAAGTGGGGAGGTGTGATCAGGGGATCATTTTGAAAAAGTTCCCTAAACATCCCTAAATGGTGTCAGTGCAGAAGATCATCTCGAGAGCTTTCCAACGACTATAAGAAACGCGAAAACGGACATCGGGAGCTCTAGATATGTTCGGTCAAAGTTTGGTCAACGGAAAGTCAACTCTAGTCAACTGGTCAATAATGGACCAATCGCACTGCGACACGTGGCAAAAAGGAAAAAGGGAGTTGTTTGTTGGTTTTCGATCACCGGTCTTTGATGAGTGTAAAAAAATGGTGCACGGGAACAAGAGGCTCAACTTTTATTACGGAGGGGAGCCCACCGCCGTGTGGAGATATGGTATTATCACAACGTGGTGGGTCCACAAGCCACCCATGGCTTGCCACCAATGCCGTCGAATCAATATATTTGCCTATCGAGGAGTCAAACAGTAATATTTAATGCCATACAAGTGGACTAATTTCCATTATTTGAATACCACATTACATCTCGAAATTATATATATTGGTAATTTTTTCAAATCCACATTTCATTAATCCAATTCATATTGGATTAAGTTCCGCATTTATTGCCATAACCATTCATTAATGTCTAAGCATATTATTACCACATTAGGCATTTATGTTCCCAAAAAATCCATGCATGCTAAGCCCTAAATTATCCTTTTCTAACCATTTAACCAAATTAAGCATGCCACCACTTTGGCTAAGGTGGCTTATATAACTTTAACAAACAAAATGCAATTCACACACCTTATTTTAAAACCCATTCCTTTAAAAATGCGCCAAAATGGGATTTTAAATTAAAAAAAAAAATCCAGCCAAAAAAGAAGGGGAGGATGGGATTTGAACCCTGACCTCATGGGTAAAACCAATCCCCCAACCAACTCCGCCTAGGCTTTAGATATAAAATGAGGCTATATTCTTATTTGAATAGTAGTGAAGTGCAGTGTCTGTAAAGAGCTAAGGACCAGTTTTCAGAAAACGCCATTTTGAAGGCCTTGCACTCAGATTGGGAACTTGGAGTAAAAAGATGAAATGAAGGAAATTCTGAGACGATTCCAACGATGTAAGATTTGATTTTTTGTTGAGTTTTAACCTGTTTTTGGAAGCTTTGAATGCAGTTTTTAACAGGGATCTACAAGACAGCTAGTTGGAAAACACGAATTTCAATGCACTTCTGGTCCGAATTGTGACTTGGTGTAAACATGAAAAGTGTTCAGAATTCAGAGATGATCTCAGAATATATGATTTTTTTCATAGAATGTTTTTAAATCTCCATTTGTAGGTGTTTTTCTAACACAGTTGTAGGGAGATCACATTGTGAAAACACTGTAGGAGCCACGGATCGTTCTTGGGACAGTTTCTGCTATTTTTCAGAGTTCTTGGGACATTGATCAGCTCATTTGCAGGTTTTGATTCATTATTGGTTGTTTGTAAGAGTTATTGTACTTGCATTTCAATATTATTAATGGATCGGTTCAATCTGAACCCGGGGACGTAGGAATTTCGAACCCCGTAAACAATCTTGTTTGTTATCTGAATGTTTTCAGTTTTTTTTGATTATTTATTTGCTACACAAGTTTTCCGCACTTCTATGGATGCATAATAATCAGAATTTAATCAATTTGTGGATTCAAGAATACTTAAAATTGGTTAAGAAAATCACGATCTTTGGAAACTTTTAAAAGTGAAAAAATACAACACACGTTTTCAGATCAAGTTTGGTATCAGAGTAGTTAGATTGCCGGATTAGCTTCTAATTGTGTTTGAAATTTGGCTTTAGTTTCAATATTGATTTCAGTTTTTAGTGTGTAGACATTTTGGGGCTTGTTAATCTTCTTTTGCAGTGTGCAATTTTGGAAGTACAGGTTGTGTTTGCAGGAACGGGAATCATGGGCAAGTCATCCAAACAAGAGCAACTGGATGAGCTTGAAGCCATAAACCGCCAACTCCAAGAAGAAAACTCTTTCTTGAGAGATAATTTTTATTCCTTGGAAGAGGAAATAGTGCGGTTAAAATCTGAGCCACAATCCTCTATAACCAAGAAAGAGGAGTATGTCAACAAGATGCTTGAAGAGAGCAAGAAGTTGATGGGCTTTGTTAAAGAGTTGCAGGAAGAAATACGGACCAAGGATGCCCTCTTGGAAAAGCTGCAACAAGGTGAACACAAGAAGGAAATGCCTTCCAAATCAGATGCAGACTATATGAAGAATGCACCGTAAGTTGTTCACATTTTAATTCTTCCTCTCATTCGAGTTTTGAGATATTCCTTTGGGTCATTTGAAAAACACACTAAGGGAATTGGGTCTAAGCTAATGGTTAAGATGGGATTTAATGGAAAGGGCCTTGGTAAAATGGACAAGGTGATGCTAACCCAATACTGGTAGTAGAGGATCAGCCTCGGTTTTGCAGGTTTGGGTTATTCTAGTGGGAAAATGGAAATTGGAGAAAGTTCAAAAGGTGAAGGAAGACAAGCTTCCAATAGCCAAGGATCTACACCACTAGAATTGCAGGATTCCGCCATCAGGAGGAACAATGAAAGGTGTAAGAAAATAGGTAAAAGAGGTAATCAGATTCCACCTCCTTCCACTTACACTAAAAATAGCACTAAGGGAAAATCAAATCCTAAAACTTCTAATACACTCTTTCAGTTGGAACAATATAGCTTTGGTAGGCAGAAATATGCTTTCCCTTGCACATTTTGTGAAGGTACTAATCATTCTATTGCATATTGTTGGAAGAGGAAAAATTTGATTAAGAAGTTAATGCCTTTTGTGAATGATAAGGTAGGTGCTAAAGACCAATCTCACCAAGGAAAGGTGAGAAATGGCAAGAATGTTACCTCTCCTAAACAGGGGAATCATTCTCGTAGACAGAGTTCTGAGAATGGTAAAATGGGTAAGACTCCTAAAAACAAGGAAGTTAAATTTTGTTCCCATTGTAATAGGAATGGTCATGATGTTAAGGTTTGTTGGTTTGTTTCTAAACAACAAAATTGGAAAGTTGTTAAAAAACAATATTGTAAAACCAAAAAGCTAAACCTAACTAAAACTCATTTGGTATGAGAGGAGGTAAAACAACCAAAACGGAAAAACCCAAGTGATTGGTTGGGAAAAACACTCCTCAACTTTATATTTGCACTGATAAATTGTTGATAGTAGGCAAGCAAAAAAAATTGTTTTTCAGAGCTATATTTTAGGGATTCCTGTTGATTGATAAGGATTTGTTCCTAAGTTGATATTTAAGCTTTGAAAATGAATGGAAACAATTGAAGAGAAGATTTGAGTGATAGGTTCATCATACTCATGTTTTGTTTTCTCATATTGGTTGGTAGTTCCATTGTTGAAAACACTATGCGCAGGATAGGCATCGTAGCATGTCTAAATTTGAAACTTGAAACTTAGTAGTAGTAATCAACATAATCACAAAGTGTTAGTTGAACACTAGCTTCGTTATAGATGGGTGTTATTATCGACTTACTTATTATTTGTGATGGCGATACAAGTGTTTTGGCATATTCATGATTGATGATTCAATTGTTTGACTATAGCTATTTTTGGGCGTTGATAGTCTATTATATTTCGATAGTGAATATACTTGCGGTTGTTTGATTTAGATAGATGGGGTGGGCACTAGCCTAATTTGGGCAAGTTTAGATGTCTTTATATATGATCTGTGTTATGAAATTGTAATTTAAGTAATCGGCCGTATCACAAAGTGACAGTTGAACACTAGCTTTCCGTAATAGAATGGGTGTTATTATCTAGTCAGATTATTTGTGATGGCATTACAGTGGGGTATGACAGTTCATCACAACAGGCGTAGAGTTGATGGGGTTGCGGCGTTTTTCAAATTGAACACTAGCTTAATTGGGTGTTATTATCTGATCGGTTATGTGACTAGCTAATCAACTATTTGCATTTATTTAACCTATAATGTTATTTTGGGTTCTTGTATGTGTTTGTGCAATGCAGGAAGAGATAGCATTTTTTGTGGGTTGATACACAACTTTTTGTGGACAAAAAGCCTTCTTAGTGGGGAGGTGTGATCGGGGATCATTTTTGAAAAAGTTCCCTAAACATCCCTAAATGGTGTTAGTGCAGAAGATCATCTCGAGAGCTTTCCAACGACTGTGAGAACGTGAAAACGGACATCGGGAGCTCTAGATATGTCTGGTCAAAGTTCGGTCAACGGGAAAGTCAACTCTAGTCAACTGGTCAATAATGGACCAATCGCACTGCGACACGTGGCAAAAAGGAAAAAGGGAGTTGTTTGTTGGTTTTGGTTTCTTCGATTGCAAAAAAATGGATGGGGAGGATGGACAAGAGGCTCAACTTTTATTACGGAGGGGAGCCCGGCCACATTTCATGGGACTATGGTATTATCGCCAACGTGGTGGGTCCCACAAGCCACACAATTATGCCACCACTCTTGAAAATTTTTCATTTCCTATCGATTATACGTCATGTAAAGTATTTTTATGCCATATATTATATGAATTAATACTTAATTATTATCTATACCACATTCATATTTAAATTATATTATACTTTAATTGGTATTTTCCAATTCCATCATTATTTTCCAACATATTTGTTTATCTAATGTTTGGGTCCATTATTTCACCATGCCATAATAAATAATTGGGCAAAAACATTAACATGCCATGCACCAAATGACCCTTGAAAAGGAAAATGTGAAGCGCCTTTAAATAAAGCAATGCCCTAATCCATGCAGGCATGTGCCATTGGCATAAAAACCTTAAACAAAATGAGCGATCCACTTAAAATGGATTTAATCCCAATATTAAAACCTCCTAGTCAAAATGGGATTTATCCCTAAAAAATGGGATATAAATCTTAAAATGCCAAATGGGATTTTATCCCAGCAAAAAAAAAAATGGGGGGATTTGAACCCTGACCTCATGCTCCCAAACATAATCCCCAACCAATGCCAACTGCCTAGAGGCTTGGGGCTAAACAATATAAAAGGAGCTTATTCTATTTGAATAGGAAAGGTACAGTCTGTGTAAAGAGCATAAGGACCAGTTTTCAGAAAATCCATTTTTGAAGGCCTTGCACTCAGATTGGGAACTTGGAGTAAAAAGATGAAATGAAGGAAATTCTGAGATGATTCCAACGATGTAAGATTTGATTTTTTTTGATTTTTAACCTATTTTTGGAAGCTTTGAATGCAGTTTTTAACAGGGATCTACAAGATAGCTAGTTGGAAAACACGAATTTCAATGCACTTCTGGTCCGAATTGTGACTTGGTGTAAACATGAAAAGTGTTCAGAATTCAGAGATGATCTCAGATATATGATTTTTTTCATAGAATGTTTTTAAATCTCCATTTGTAGGTGTTTTTCTAACATAGTTGCAGGGAGATCACATTGTGAAAACACTGTAGGAGCCACGGATCGTTCTTGGGACAGTTTCTGCTATTTTTCAGAGTTCTTGGGACATTGATCAGCTCATTTGCAGGTTTTGATTCATTATTGGTTGTTTGTAAGAGTTATTGTACTTACATTTCAATATTATTAATGGATCGGTTCAATCGAACCCGGGGACGTAGGGAATTTCGAACCCCGTAAACAATCTTGTTTGTTATCTGAATGTTTTCAGTTTTTTGATTATTTATTTGCTACACAAGTTTTCCGCACTTCTATGGATGCATAATAATCAGAATTTAATCAATTTGTGGAGTTTAGAATACTTAAAATTGGTTAAGAAAATCACGATCTTTGGAAACTTTTAAAAGTGAAAAAAATACAACACACGTTTTCAGATCAAGTTTGGTATCAGAGCAGTTAGATTTCGGATTAGCTTCTAATTGTGTTTGAAAATTTGGCTTCAGTTTCAATATTGATTTCAGTTTTAGTGTGCAGACATTTTGGGGCTTGTTAATCTTCTTTTGCAGTGTGTAGTTTTGGAAGTACAGGTTGTGTTTGCAGGAACCGAGGAATCATGGGCAAGTCATCCAAACAGGAGCAACTGGATGAGCTTGAAGCCATAAACCGCCAACTCCAAGAAGAAAACTCTTTCTTGAGAGATAATTTTTATTCCTTGGAAGAGGAAATAGTGCGGTTAAAATCTGAGCCACAATCCTCTATAACCAAGAAAGAGGAGTATGTCAACAAGATGCTTGAAGAGAGCAAGAAGTTGATGGGCTTTGTTAAAGAGTTGCAGGAAGAAATACGGACCAAGGATGCCCTCTTGGAAAAGCTGCAACAAGGTGAACACAAGAAGGAAATGCCTTCCAAATCAGATGCAGGTACTATGACAGAATGCACTGTAAGTTGTTCACATTTTAATTCTTCCTCTCATTCAGTTTCAGATATTCCTTTGGGTCAGTTTGAAAAACACACTAAGGGAATTGGGTCTAAGCTAATGGTTAAGATGGGATTTAATGGAAAGGGCCTTGGTAAAAATGGACAAGGTGATGCTAACCCAATACAGGTAGAGGATCAGCCTCGGTTTGCAGGTTTGGGTTATTCTAGTGGGAAAATGGAAATTGGAGAAAGTTCCAAAGCAGCTGAAGGAAGACAAGCTTCCAACAGCCAAGGATCTACACCACTAGAATTGCAGGATTCCGCCATCAGGAGGAACAATGAAAGGTGTAAGAAAATAGGTAAAAGAGGTAATCAGATTCCACCTCCTTCCACTTACACTAAAAATAGCACTAAGGGAAAATCAAATCCTAAAACTTCTAATACACTCTTTCAGTTGGAACAATATAGCTTTGGTAGGCAGAAATATGCTTTCCCTTGCACATTTTGTGAAGGTACTAATCATTTTGTTGCATATTATTGGAAGAGGAAAAATTTGATTAAGAAGTTAATGCCTTTTGTGAATGATAAGGCAGGTGCTAAAGACCAATCTCACCAAGGAAAGGTGAGAAATGGCAAGAATGTTACCTCTCCTAAACAGGGGAATCATTCTCGTAGACAGAGTTCTAAGAATGGTAAAATGGGTAAGACTCCTAAAAATAGGGAAGTTAAATTTTGTTCCCATTGTAATAGGAATGGTCATGATGTTAAGGTTTGTTGGTTTGTTTCTAAACAACAAAATTGAAAAGTTGTTAAAAAGAACAATATTGTAAAACCAACAAGTGCTAAACCTAACTAAAACTCATTTTGGTATTGAGAAGGTAAAACAACCAAAACGGAAAAACCCAAGTGATTGGTTGGGAAAAACACTCCTCAACTTTATATTTGCACTACAGTAAATTGTTGATAGTAGGCAAGAAAAATGTTTTTCAGAGCTATATTTTAGGGATTCCTGTTGATTGATAAGGATTTGTTCCTAAGTTGATATTTAAGCTTTGAAAATGAATGGAAACAACTGAAGAGAAGATTTGAGTGATAGGTTCATCATACTCATGTTTTGTTTTCTCATATTGGTTGGTAGTTCCATTGTTGAAAACACTATGCAGGGATAGGCATCAGTAGCATGTCTAAATTTGAAACTTGCAGTAGTAATCAACATAATCACAAAGTGTTAGTTGAACACTAGCTTCTGTTATAGATGGGTGTTATTATCTGACTTATTATTTGTGATGGCGATACAGTGTTTTGGCATATTCATGTTGATTCAGTTATTGACTATAGCTTTTTTGGGCGTTGATAGTCTATTATATTCTGATAGTGAATACTTTGCATTGTTATTTTCGAGATGGGCAAAGTGGGCATTAGCCTAATTGTGGGCAATTTAGATGTCTGGTATACTGATCTGTGTTATGGAATTGTAATTTAAGTAATCGGCCGTATCACAAAGTGACAGTTGAACACTAGCTTTCCGTAATAGAATGGGTGTTATTATCTGGTCAGTCAATTATTTGTGATGGCATTACAGTGGGGTATGACAGTTCACAGTTGTGCGTAGAGTTGACAGGGTTGCAGCGTTTCAGTTGAACACTAGCTTAATTGGGTGTTATTATCTGATCGGTTATGTGACTAGCTAATCAACTATTTGCATTTATTTAACCTATAATGTTATTTTGGGTTCTTGTATGTGTTTTGTGCAATGCAGGAAGAGATAGCATTTTTTGTGGGTTGATACACAACTTTTTGTGGACAAAAAGCCTTTCTAGTGGGGAGGTGTGATCAGGGGATCATTTTTGAAAAGTTCCCTAAACATCCCTAAATGGTGTCAGTGTAGAAGATCATCTCGAGAGCTTTCCAACGACTATAAGAACGTGACAAACGGACATCGGGAGCTCTAGATATGTTCGGTCAAAGTTTGGTCAACGGAAAGTCAACTCTAGTCAACGGGTCAATAATGGACCAATCGCACACTGCGACACGTGGCGAAAAGGCAAAAGGGAGTTGTTTGTTGGTTTTCGATCACCGGTCTTTGATGACTATGTAAAAAATGGTGCATGGGAACAAGAGGCTACTTTTATTACCGGGGGAGCCACATTTCATTTGGAATGTCATTGAGCTATTATATGTCCAAAATGGTGGGTAATCTTGATAAGCCACCACGTGGCTTAGGTCACCATTTTCATATTAACGCCTTATTTCCAAATGCCACGCATATATCTAAACTTACCATAATTATTCGAATTAAATTACCCACTTTGTCTATCATACATGAGTGTCTTATTAAAGTCCACTTTCCATTTCATTTATGTGTCTATTTTCATAATCCACTTATTTTAATCCACACATTTATCTATGGATATATATAATCCCATATTAATGATTTAGGCATTAATATGCCTAAAAAACATCCTTTTACCACAATTTTCCAATAATATGCCAACATCAAAGCCACTATTTCCATTTAATTAGCTTAGGTGGCTTAGCCACTTAAAAATGGCCCACCTTCCACTATTTTAAACACTAAACGCAATCAAAATGGGATTTAATCCCATTTAAACAAAAATGTACCCAATGTGGGATTTATCCTAAAAGGATAAAAAAAATCCAGGAAAAACAAGGAGGGGATTTGAACCTCGGGTGGGCCAAGTAAAAGGATATCTGCCCACCAATCTGCCTAGGAGGCTTGCTAAACAATATAAAAGGAGCTTATTCTATTTGAATAGGGAGTGAGGCAGTGTCATGTGTAAAAAGAGCATAAGGAGGCAGTTTTAGAAAACGCCATTTTTGAAGGCCTTGCACTCAGATTGGGAACTTGGAGTAAAAAGATGAAATGTAGAGAATTCTGAGACGATTCCAATGATGTAAGATTTGATATTTTTGTTGAGTTTTATCCTATTTTTGGAAGCTTTGAATGCAGATTTTAACAGGGATCTACAAGACAGCTAGTTGGAAAACACGAATTTCAATGCACTTCTGGTCCGAATTGTGACTTGGTGTAAACATGAAAAGTGTTCAGAATTCAGATCTGATCTCAGATATATGATTTTTTTCATAGAATGTTTTTAAATCTCCATTTGTAGGTGTTTTTCTAACACAGTTGCAGGGAGATCACATTGTGAAAACACTGTAGGAGCCACGGATCGTTCTTGGGACAGTTTCTGCTATTTTTCAGAGTTCTTGGGACATTGATCAGCTCATTTGCAGGTTTTGATTCATTATTGGTTGTTTGTAAGAGTTATTGTACTTACATTTCAATATTATTAATGGATCGGTTCAATCTGAACCCGGGGACGTAGGAATTTCGAACCCCGTAAACAATCTCTTTTGTTATCTGATTTTTTCAGTTTTTTGATTATTTATTTGCTACACAAGTTTTCCGCACTTCTATGGATGCAAAATAATCAGAATTTAATCAATTTGTCTACTTGATGAGCTCCCGGGGAAAGCTCAAGTCAAGCTGCTTAGTGAGCTCCTCGGTGAGCTCAAGGCAAGTGTGCAAGGCATGTTGTCGAGTGAGCTCCGGGTGATTTTAAGGCAAGCTTAATTCAAGCCGCTTAACGAGCTCTGGGCAAGTTACTTCTCGAGCTCCTAGCAAGCTCCTAGGTGAGCTACTTTTGAGCTCCCATTCGACCTCAAAGGTGAGCTTGTCAAAAATCTCTAAGGTGAGGTTACATGTGAGCTACGAGATGATCTCAAGGTGAGTTGGCAAGGAAATCTCAAGGAAAGTTTAGAAGGTGAGCTCAAGGTGAGTTAAAAAGGGGAGCTATTAGGTGAGCTCCTAGGCAAGTTCCTAGGTTAGTTACTCAATGAGCTCCCAGGAAAGTTCCTAGGTTAGTTACTCAATGAGCTCCCAGTGAGCTCAACTTGAGTATTGCTCGGCAAGCTCCCGGAAGAGCTCCTAGGTGAACTATTTGGCGAGTTGTTTAGTGAGCTCCCAGATGATTTGCTAGGTGAGTTCCCAAGTGAGCTACATGGTGATATCAGCGGCAAGATGCTAGGTGAGGTCATAAGCAAGATCAAGTCAACTTACTCAAAGTGATCTCCTAGGTGATCTCATTAAGCAAGATCCCAGTGAGCTGTTCGGTGAGATCCCGGTGAGATGCTAGGTGAGTTCCCAAGTGAGCTACTTGGCGAGCTCTCGGGAAAGGTCCAGGTATGCTACTCGGTGAACTCAAGCGATCTCAAGTTAACCTACTTTATGAGCTCTTAGGTGAGCTGTTAGGTGAGCTTCCAGGGTGATCTTTAGGTGAGATCTAGGCAAGTTGTTAGGTAAGCTCCCGGGTGAGCTACTTGGTGAGCTACTCGAAGAACTCCTAGGCGAGCTGCTAGAAGAACTCAAGGTGAGTTGGTAAGGTGATCTCCTTAGTGAGCTCAACACGAGCTAGCGAGGTGAGTTGATAGGTGAGCTCCCATGCGAGTTTGAGGTGATCTATCGGACGAGTTCCCATCTTTGTTTTTAGGCAAGCTGCTTGATGAGCTCTCCGGTGAGCTCAAGTGGATTTACTTAGAAATGATTTTGGGTGAGCTCAAGTCAAGCTGCCAAGTGAGCTATCGGGTAAGCTCCAAAGTGAGTTTCTAGGTAAGCTCAAGTCGAGCTTCTCGATGAGCTCTTTGGGTGAGCTACTTGTCGAGATCCCAGTGAGCTCCTAGTGAGCTACTCGGTGAGCTCCCAGTGAGCTCAAAGGTGAGCTTGTCGATAATCTCTAAGGTTAGCTTACACTTGATCTACCGAGATGAGATCAAGGTGAGTTGGAAAGGTAAGCTCAATGTGAGTTTGCAAGGCAAGCTCAAGGTGAGTTGGCAAGGAGAGTTATCAAGTGAGCTCCCAGGTGGGCTAGCTCAACTAAAGTTGATCAACAAGCTCCCATAAGAGCTCCAAGGTGAGCTACTTGGTGAGCTCACAAGTGAGCTCACAAGGAAGCTCAAGTAAAACCTACTTGGTGAGCTACTTGTTGAGCTCTGGCGAGCTCTTAGGTGAGCTCCCGGAGGTTAGCTACTTGGCGAGCTACTCGAAAACTCGAGGTGAGCTATGAGAAGAGCTCAAGGTGAGTTGGAAAGGTGAGCTCCTAAGTGAGGAAAAGGTAAGCTGGAAAGGCAAGTGATAGGTGAGCTCGTATGTGAGTTTTTAGATGAGCTACTTGTGAGCTTCCGTGTGAGTGGCTGTTAGGTGAGATCCCAAGATAGCAACTTGGTGAGCTCAGTGGTAAGGTCCAATGTGAGCTACTTGTCGAGCTACTCAACAAACTACGAGCCAAGCTACCGGATGAGCTCAAGGTGAGGTGGCAAGGTGATCTCCTCGAGAGAGCTCAAGGTGAGCTGAGTAAGGTGAGTGAAAGGTGAGTTCCCATGTGAGTTAGCAAGGTGAGCTCCTATGTGAGTTTTTAGGTGAGCTACTTGAAAAGCTCCTAGTTGAGCTCAAGTCAAGCTGCTCGACAAGCTCCTTGGTGAGCTCAAGGTGAGATAGAAAGGTATGTTGTCGAAGTGATCTCCTAGGTAAGTTTCTAGGCAAGCTAAAGTCAAGATGCTCAATGATTTCCTCAATGAGCTGCTTGCCAAGCTTCCAATCGAGCTCCTACGTGAGCTACTCGGTGTGAGCTCCCATGTGAGCTCAAAGGTGAGATTTTTGGCAATATCTAAGGTGAGCTCACATGCGAACTACCGGATGAGCTCAAGGTGAGTTGGCAAGATGAGCTCAAGGTGAGTTTGTAAGGTGAGCTCAAGGTGAGTTGGTAAGGTGATTTTTCATTTGAGCTCCCAGTGAGTTCCCAAGTGAGTTACTCAATGAGCTCCAGGTGTGAGCTCAACTCAAAGATGGTGAGCTCGGGTGAGCTCAACTCAAGCTGACTCAGTGAGCTCCAGGAGAAGAGCTCCCAGGTGAGCTACTTAGCGAACTATTTAGTGAGCTCCCAGGTGAGTTGTTAGGTGAGCTCCCAAGTGAGCTACTTGGTGAGCTCCCAGTGAGCTACTTGAGCTCATAAGAGAGCTCAAGTCAACCTACTCTATGAGCTACTTGGTGAGCTCCCGGGTGAGAGGTGCTAGGTGAGCTACTTGGCGAGCTGCTTGATGAACTACGAGGCAAGATACTAGATGAGCTCAAGGTGAGTTGGCAAGGCAAGATGTTAGGTTAGCTCCCATATGAGTTAGCAAGGTGAGCTCTCATGCGAGTTATCGGTGAGCTACTTGAGGAACTCCCGGGTGAGTGCAAGTCGAGCTACAGGTGAGCTCTGGGCTAGCTCAAGGTGAGCTCCTAGGCAAGTATTTATGAAATCTCAAGTCGAGTCTTTGGACAAGATCCTAGGAAAGCTACTTGCCAAGATCCCAGTGAGATCCTAGGTGAGTTGCTTGGTGAGCTCCCGGAAAGCTCAAAGGCTAGCTTATCGGTAATCTTTGAGGTGAGCTTACATGGGAGCTACCAGATGAGCTCAAGGTGAGTTGGCAAGGTGAGCTCAAGGTAAGATGGCAAGGTTAGATCAAGACAAATTGGCAAGGTGAGCTATCGGTGAGCTCTTAGGTGTGTTCTAGGTGATTTACTTGATGAGCTCTAAGGTGAGCTCAACTTGAGCTAATTGGTGAGCTCCCAGGAAGAGCTACTTGGTGAGTTTTTTAGTGAGCTCCCATGTGAGCTGTTAGGTGAGCTCCCAAGTGAGCTACTTGGTGAGCTCCCAGTGAGGTCCTCGGTGAGCTGCATGGTGATCTCACAAGTGAGATCAAGTCAACCTACTTGGTGAGTTGTTTGGTGAGCTCCGGGGAGAGCTGTTAGGAAAGCTCCTAGGTGAACTATTAGGTGAGCTCCCATGTGAGCTACTTCATAATTTACTCGATGAATTCGAGGGTGAGCTACCGAGATGAGATCAAGGTGAGTTGGCAAGGTGAGCTTCTACTTGAGCTCAAGGTGAGCTAGGAAGGTGAGCTCCCATTCAAGATAGCAAGGTGATCTCCTATGCGAGTTTTTGGGTGAGATGCTTGAAGAGCTCTGGGTGAGCTCAAGTCAAACTACTCGGTGAGCTCTCTGGGTGAGATCAATGTAAGCTACTAAGGTGACCTATCAAATGAGCTCCCAAGTGATATTCTAAACAAGCTCAAGTCGAGGTGATCGATGAGCTTTTGGGTGAGTTTCTTCTAAAGCTCCCACCCAAGCTCTTAGGTGATATGCTTGGTGAGCTCCCAGGTGAGCTCAACAGTGAGCTTGTTAGTAATCTCATAGGTGAGATTACATGTGAGCTAACATATGAGCTCAAGGTGAGATTGAAAGGTGAGCTCAAGGTGAGTTAGCAAGGTGAGCTCCCAGGTGATTTCCCAAGTGAGTTACTCCACGAGCTCCCGGGTGAGCTCAACTCGAGCTAATTGGTGAGCTCTCCTAGAAGAACTCCTAGGCAAGCTACTTGGTGAGCTATTTAGCGATATCCCAAGTGAGCTGCTATGTAAGCTCCTAAGTGAGCTACTTAACGAGTTCCCGTGTAAGGTCCCGATGAGCTACTCGGTGAGATCACAAGTGAGCTCAATTTAACCTACTCGGTGAGCTTCGGTTGAGCTCCCAGGTGAGCTACTAGGAAAGCTACTCAACAAACTCAAGGTGAGCTACCGAGATGAGCTCAAGGTTAGTTAGCAAGGTGAGCTCCTCGGCGAGCTCAAGATGAGCTTGTAAGATGAGCTCCGATGTGAGATTATGGGTGAGCTATCAAGTGAGCTCCCATGTGAGTTTTCAAGAGAGCTGCTTGATGAGCTCCAGTGAGCTCAAGATGAGCTCTTGGGTGAGATCCTAGGTGAGTTGCTTTCAAGCTCCAAACCAAGCTCCTAGGTGAGCTCAGAGTGAGCTCAAAGGTGATATTTATAGAAATATATGAGGTGAGCTTATATGTAAGCTACCGGATGAGCTTAAGGAAACTTACTCAATGAGCTCCTAGGTGAGCTCAACTCAAGCTAATCAGTGAACTCCCGAAGAGCTCCCGGGTGATCTTCTGCAAGCTATTCGGTGAGCTCCTAAGTGAGCTACTAGGTGAGCTCCCAAGTGAGCTACAAGGTGAGCTCACTGGCGAGGTCCCTAGCGAGATGATCGGTGAGCTCACAAGCGAGCTCAAGTCAACCTACTTGGTGAGCTACTTGGTTAGCTGTAAGGCAAGCTCATAGGTTAGTTGTTAGGTGAGCTCCAAGGTGAGCTACTTGGTAACCTACTCGATGACGAGGTGAGCTACTAGATGAGCTCAAGGTGAACAAAGTGAGCTCCTAGGAGATTTGGAAAGGTGAGTTGTTAGGTGAGCTCCCATGCTAGTTTTTGGGTGAGCTGCTTAACGAGGTCTCGAGTGAGCTCAAATCGAAATGCTCAAGTGAGTTCGTAGGTGAGTCAAGGCAAGCTCACAAGGTGAGTTATTAAAATCTCCCAAAGAGTTTCAGGAAAGCTCAAGTCAATCTTCTCAATGAGGTCCTCGGTAAGCTACTTGTTGAACTCCCTCACCCAAGCTCCTAGTGAGCTTCTCAAGTGAGCTCCCACATGAGCTCAAAGGTGACCTTGTCGTTAATCTCGAGATGAGCTCAAGGTGAGTTGGAAAGGTGAGCTCAAGGTGAGTTGGCAAGAGTCAAGGTGAGTGGGAGGTGAGCGTCAGTGAGCTTCCAGGTGAGTTCCTAGGTGAGTTACTTGATGAGCTCTTGGGTGAGCTCAACTCTATCTTATCGGTGAGCTACTTGGCGAGCTTCTAGGTGAGGTCCCAGAGCTACTCGGTGAGCTCACAAGTGAGCTCAAGTCAACCTACTTGGCAAACTACTTAGTGAGCTCCCAGGCGAGATGGTAGGTGATCTCCCAAGTGAGCTACTTGGCAAGTTACTCAACAAAATTTGAGGTGAGCTACTAGATGAGCTCAAGGTGAGTTGGCAAGGTGAGCTCCTTAGTGAGCTCAATGTGAGCTGCCAAGGTGAGTTGATAGGTGAGCTGCTTGATGAGCATCGGGTGAGCTCAAGTCGAGCTGCTTGGTGAGCTCAGGTGAGCTCAAGATGAGTAGGTAAGGTGAACTATTAGTGGAGTTTGGAAAAGATCTCAATTTGAGTTGGTAAGGTGAGCTATCAGGTGAACTCCGAGGCAAGTTCCTAGGTGAGTTACTCGATAAGGTCCAGGGTGAGCTCAATGTGAGCTGATTGGTAAGCTCCCAGAAGAGATCGTATGTAAGCTACTTTGTGAGCTATTCATTGAGCTGCAAAGTGAGCTACTTGGTGAGCTCACAGTGAGGTCCCGAAGAGTTTCTCGGTTAGCACACAAGCAAGCTAAAGTCAACCTACTTGGCAAGTGAGCTACTCGGTGAGCTCAAAGGTGAGCTACTTAGTGAGTTGTTCGATGAGCTCCTAGGTGAGCTACTAGGTGAGCTCCCAAGTGAGCTACTTGACGAGCTCCAAGGTGAGGTCCCACTGGAGAGTTTCTCGGTGAGCTCACAATTGAGTTCAAGTCAACCTACATGGTGAGCTACTCGGGGAGCTCTAAGGTGATTTATTAGGTGAGCTCCCGGTGAGCTACTTGGCGAGCTACTGACAAAACTCGAGGTGAGCTACCGAAAGACTTCTCAATGTGAGTTGGTAAGGTGAGTTCCTTAGTGAGATATAAATTTGAGCTAGCAAGACGAGATGATAGTTTATCTCCCATGTGAGTTGGCAAGGTGAGCTATCAGGTGAGCTCCCATGTGAGTTTTCAAGAAAGCTACTTGATGAGCTCCTCGATGAGCTCAAGGTGACCTACTTAGTGAGCTCAAGGTGAGCTGACAAGGCAAGCTGTGAGGTGAGCTCCTAGGTGAGTTTCCGTACAAGCTCAAGTCGAGCTACTCGATGAGCTCTTGGGTGAGTCACTTACTGAGCTCTAAGTTGAGCTCCTAGGTGAGCTACTTGGTGAGATCCCATGCGAGCTCAAAGGTGAGCTTGTTAGAAATCTGTGAGGTGAGCTTACATGCGAGCTATGAGATGAGCTCAAGGTGAGTTGGCAATGTGAGCTCAAGGTGAGTTTGCAAGGCAAGCTCAAGGAGAGTTGAAAAGGTGAGCTATCAGGTGAGCTCCCAGGTGAGGTTCCTAGGTGATTTACTTAATGATCTCCTGGGTGAGCTCAACTTGAGCTAATTGGTGAGCTCCCAGAAGAGCTCCCAGGCAAGTTGTTTGGTGAGCTCCCAGGCGAGCTACTAGGTGAGCTCCCAAGTGAGCTACTTGGCAGTGAGCTCCTTGGTGAGCTCACAAGCGAGCTTAGAAGTGAGCTTAAGTCAACCTACTTGGTGAGATGCTCGGTGACCTCTAAGGTGAGCTATTAGGTGAGCTCCTAGGTGATCTACTTAGTGACCTTCTCGATAAACTCTGAGGTAAGCTATGAGATGAGCTCAACGTGAGTTAGCAAGGTGAGATCCTTAGTGAGCTCAAGGTGAGATGATAGGCAAGCTCACATATGAGTTTCTAGATGAGCTGTGAGGTGAGCTCTCATGTGAGTTTTTCAGGTGAGCTAGTTTACGATCTCCCAGGTAAGCTCAGATCAAGCTATTTAGTGAGCTCCTGGGTAAGCTCAAGGTTAGATGATAAGGTGAGCTATTAGGAAAGCTGCTACATGAGTTTCATAAAGTTAGCTCAAGTTGAGCTACTCGATGAGCTCTAGGTGAGCTGCTTGCTTGAGCTGCTCAAGCTCCTAGGTGAGCTACTCGGTGACCTCAAAGGTGAGCTTATCAATAATCTCTAAGGTGATATTACATGTGATCTACGAGATGAGCTCAAGGTGAGTTTGAAAGGTGAGCTCAAGGTGAGTTGGAAAGGTGAGCTCAAAGTGAGTTGGAGAGGAGAGTTATTAGGTGAGCTCCCAGGTGAGTTTCCATGTGAGTTACTCGATGAGTTCCTGGGTGAGCTCAACTTGAGCTAATTAGAAAGCTCCCTAAAAGAGCTCCCAGGTGAGCTACTTAGTGAGATGTTTGGTGAGCTCCTAGACAAAGCTACTAAGTGAGCTCACAAGTGAGCTCAATTCAAACTACTAAGAGCTACTAGTGAGCTCCTAGGTGAGTTGGTAGGCAATCTCCTAGGTGAAGCTATTAGGTGAGCTCCCGGTGTGAGCTATTAGGTGAGTTGTCAGGTGAGATACTTGGTGAGCTACTTAATGAACTCTAAGGTGAGCTAAAGATGAGCTCAAAGTGAGTTAGTAATGTGAGCTCCTCAATGAGCTTAAGGTGAGTGATAGGTGAGCTCCCATGTGAGTTTTTGGGTGAGTGTCAGTGAGCTCCCATGGAAGTTTCGAGTAAGCTCAAGTTGAGTAGCTTGATGAGCTCCTAGGCTAGCTTTTTCTAAGCTCCCAGCCAAGATCCTAGGTGAACTACTCAGTGAGCTCCCAGATGAGCTCAAATGGGAGCTCTTAGGTGAGTTTCCTAGGTGAGTTACTCGATAAGCTTTGGGGTGAGCTCAACTCGAGCTGATTGATGAGCTCCCATAAGAGCTCCCAAGCAAGCTACTTTGCATGAGCTATTTGGTGAGCTCCCAGGTGAGCTGCTAGGTGAGCTCCCAAATGAGCTTCTTTGTGCACTCCAAGGCAAGGTCCCCAGTAAGCTACTTGTGAGAGCTCACAAGTGAGCTCACATCAACCTACTCATGAGCTGCTCGGTGAGCTCCCGAGTGAGCTGTTAGGTGATCTCTCAAGTGAGTTGTTATGCGAGCTCTAAGGTGAGCTACTTGGTGAGCTTCTCAATGACTCCGAGGTGAGCTACTAGATGAGCTCAAGGTGAGTTGGCAAGGTGAGATCCTCACCGAGCTCAAGGTGAGTAGGCAAGGTGAGATGATAGGTGAGCTCCCATATGAGTTTGCAAGGTGAGCTGTCAGGTGAGCTCCCATGTGAGTTTTTGTGTGAGCTACTTGATGACCTCTGGGTGAGCTCAAGTTGAGATACTCAATGAGATCTTGGGTGAGATCAAGGTGAGCTGGCAAGGTGAGCTGTCAGGAAAGCTTCTAGGTGAGTTTTTAGGCAAGCTCAAGTCAAGCTACTCGATGAGCTCCTAGGTGAGATTCTTGCCAAGCTCCCAGGTGAGATCCTAGGTGAGCTACTTAGTGAGCTCCTAGGTGAGTTCAAAGGTGAGCTTGTCAGCAATCTCTGAGGTGAGCTTACATGTGAGCTAATAGATGAGCTCAAAGTGAGTTGGGAAGGAGAACTCAAGGAAAGTTAGTAAGGAAAGCTTAAGGCAAGTTGGAAAAGTGAGTTATCCAGTGAGCTCCCAAGTGAGTTCCATGGTGAGTTAGTTGATGATCTCCCAGGTGAGCTTAACTCAAGCTGATCGGTGAACTCACAGAAGAGCTCTAGGTGAGCTACTTGGTGAGTTGTTCAGTGAGCTCCCAAGCGAGCTGCTAGGTGAGCTCCCAAGTGAGTTGCTATGTGAGCTCCCAAGTGAGATACTTGGTGAGCTCCCAAGTGAGGTCCTTGGTGAGCTACTCGGTAAGCTCATAAGTGAGCTCAAGTCAATCTAATCGATGAGCTACTCGGTGAGCTCCTAGGTGAGCTGTTAGGTGAGCTCCCAGGGGAGCTACTTGGAGAGCTACTCGACAAAATCCGAGGTGAGCTACCAGACTAGCTGAAGGTGAGTTAGAAAAGGGAGCTCCTCAGAAAGCTCAAGGTGATATAGCAAGGTGAGGTGATAGGTGAGCTTACATGTGAGTTAGCAAGGTGAGTCAGTGAGTTGTCGGTGAGCTCCCATGTGAGTTTTAGGGGAGCTACTTGATGAGCTCTTGGGAAAGCTCAATTCGAGCTACTTGGTAAGCTCTGGGTGAACTCAAGGTGAGCTGTTAGGAAAGATCCCATGTGAGTTTCTAGGAAATCTCAAGTTGAGCTACTCGATGAGCTCCTAGATAACCTGATTGTCAAGCTCCTAGCTAAGCTCCTAGGAGAGCTACTCGGTGAGCTCCCAGGTGAGCTCAAAGGAAAGCTTGTCTAGTAATCTCTGATGTTAGCTTATATGCAAGCTACCACATGAGCTTAAGGTGAGTTGGAAAGGTGAGCTCAAGGTGAGTTGGCAAGGTGAGCTCTCAGGTGAACTCCTAGGTGAGTTCCTAGGTGAGTTACTTGACAAGCTCCCATGCAAGCTCAACTCAAGGATCGGTGATCTCCCAAGAGCTCCCAGTGAGCTACTTGGCGAGCTATTCGGCGAGCTCCTAGGAGAGCTACTAAGTGAGCTCCTAAGTGAGCTACTTGGTGATCTCCTAGGTGAGGTCCCTAGTGAGCTCCTCAGCAAGCTCACAAGTGAGCTCAAGTCAACCTACTCGGTGAGCTGCTTGGTGAGCTCCTAGGTGAGATGTTAGGCTATCTCCCAAGTAAACTATTAGGTGAGCTCCTAGGTGAGCAACTTGGTGAGCTAATCATCAAACTACAAGGTGAGCTACCAGATGAGCTTAAGGTGAGTTGGCAAGGTGAGCTCCTCAGCTTAAGTTGATAGGTGAGTTCCCATAGGTGAGTTGGCAAGGTGAGCTCCATGAGATAAGCTCCCACGAAAGTTTTCAAGTGAGCTATTTGATGAGCTCCCGGGCAAGATCAAGTTGAGCTAGCTCAAGTGAGCTCTTGGATGAGCTCCTAGGTGAGCTTAAGGTGAGATGGCAAGGGAGTTTGTAAGGTGAGATCAAGTGAGTTAAAAAGGTAATCTATGAGGTGAGCTCCCAGGTGTGTTCTTAGGTGAGTTACTCAATGAGCTCTC
The DNA here is from genome assembly GCA_018340775.1 of Taxus wallichiana var. yunnanensis. Classification (NCBI taxonomy): domain Eukaryota; kingdom Viridiplantae; phylum Streptophyta; class Pinopsida; order Cupressales; family Taxaceae; genus Taxus; species Taxus wallichiana. The sequence continues at coordinate 11,696,053 of CM031233.1, forward strand.
GGGTGAGCTCAACTTGAGTTGATCAAGCAAACTCTAGAAGAGCTCCCAGGTGAGCTACTTGGTGAGTTGTTTGGTGAGCTATCAGGTGAGCTACTAGGTGAGCTCCTAAGTGATCTACTTGGTGAGCTCCCTTATGAGCTTCTTGGTGAGCTCACAAGTGAGCTCAAGGAAACCTACTCACTCAGTTGAGCTGCTCGATGAGCTCCTAGGTGAGTTGTTAGGTGAGCTCCTAGGTGAGCTAAGCTACTTGGTGAGCTGCTCGAAAAACTTTGAGGTGAGATATGAGATAAGCTCAAGGTGAGTTGGAAAGGTGAGCTCCTCAATGTACTTAAGGTGAGCTCAAGGTGAGCTCCTATGTGAGTTTTTGGATGAGCTGTCAAGTTAACTCCCATGCATGTTTTCGGGTGAGCTACTTGATGAGCTCCCGGGTGAGCACACATTTTAGGGTGAGCTACTGGTGAGCTCTAGAGAAAGCTCAAGGTGAGATGATAAGGTGAGCTCCCATGTGTGTTTCTAGGAAAGCTCAAGTTGAGCTGCTCGATGAGCTCCTGGTGAGCTACTCTCCAGTTGAGCTCAAAGGTGAGCTTGTCGGCAATCTTTGAGGTGAGATTACATGCAAGATACCAGATGAGCTTAAGGTGAGTTGGCAAGGTGAGCTCAAGGTGAGTTTGCAAGGTGAGCTATCAGGAAAACTCCTAGGTGAGTTACTCGATGAGCTCTTAGGTGAGTTACTTGATGAGCTCAAGGTGGTGAGCTCAACTCAAGCGCTGATGGTGAGCTCCCAGAAGATCTCCCAGTGAATACTTGGTGAGCTATTTGGTGAGCTCCCGGGCAAGCTACTAGGTGTGCTCCCAAGTGAGCTATTAGGAGACCTCCAAGGTGAGGTCCCCTGCAAGCCCACAAGTGAGCTCAAGTCAACCTACTCGATAAGCTACTCAGTGAGCTCCCGGGTGAGCTGTTAGGCTATCTCCCAAGAAAAGCTGTTAGGTGAGCTCCCAGGTGAGCTACTTGGTGATTTTCTCAATGAACTCGAGGAAAGCTACTAGATGAGTTCAAGGTGAGTTGGCAAGGTGATATCCTTAGCTAGCTCAAGGTGAGCTAGCAAGTGAAAGGCGATAGGTGAGATCCCATGCGAGTTGGCAAGGTGAGCTATCAAGTGAGCTCTCATGAGAGTTTCTAGGTGAGCTACTTGATGAGATCCCAAGAAAGCTCAAGGGAAGCTACTTGGTGATCTCCTGGGTGAGCTTAAGGTGAGCTTCTCGGTGAGCTCTGGGTAAGCTCAAGGTGAGCTAATAAGGTGAGATGTTAGGTGAGCTCTAGGTGAGTTTCGGGGAAAGCTCAAGTTGAGATAATCGATGAGCTCCTAGGTGATCTACTTATGGAGCTCCTTATTGAGCTCCTAGGTGAGCTACTCGGTGAGCTCCCGAAAGAGCTTGAAGGTGAGCTTGTGGTAATATCTCCGAGGTGAGATTATATGTGAGCTACTAGATGAGCTCAAGGTGAGTTTTCAAGGTGAGCTCATGGCAAGTTCAAGAGTGAGCTCAAGGCAAGTTGGCAAGGTGAGCTCAAGGCAAGTTGGCAAGGTGAGCTTTTAGGAAAGCTCTCAAGTGAGTTCCTAGGTGAGTAACTCAATGAGCTCCCAACGAGTTCAACTCGAGCTGATTGGATAGCTCTTAGAAGATCTACTTGGTGAGTTGTTCCAAGCTCCCGTGTGAGTTGCTAGGTGAGCTTCCAAGTGAGCTACTTGGTGAGCTCCAAAGTGAGGCCCCAGTGAGATACTCAGTTAGCTCACAAGTGAGCTCAAGTCAACCTACTCGGCAAGCTACTCGGTGAGCTCCTAGGTGAGCTATTAGGCAAGATCCTAGGTGAGTTGTTAGGTGAGCTCCCACGCAAGCTACTTCATAAGTTACTCGACAATTTATGAGGTGAGCTACTAGACAAGCTCAAGGTGAGTTGACATGATGAGCTCTTTAATGAGCTCAAGGTGAGCTAGGAATGTGAAGCTGATAGGTGAGCTCCCATTTGAATTGGCAAGGTAAGCACCATGTGATTTTTTAGGAAAGTTTCTTGAAGAGCTCCCGAGTGAGCTCAAGTCAAGCTTCTCGGTGAGCTTAATGCGAGATGTCTAGGTGAGCTATCAGGTGATCTCCGAGGTGAGTTTCTATGCAAGCTCAAGTCAAGCTACTTGATGAGCTCCTAGGTGAGCTACTTCTCGACTTCCCAGCCAAGCTCCTAGGTGAGCTTCGGTGAGCTCCTAGGTGAGCTCAAAGGTGAGCTTGTTGGTAATCTCTAAGGTGAGTGTACATGTGAGCTACCAGATGAGCTCAATGTGAGTTGGCAAGGTGAGCTCAAGGTGAGTTAGTAAGGTGAGCTATTAGGTGGGCTCCTAGGTGATTTCTAAGTGAGATACTTGATGAGCTCTTGGATGAGCTCAACTCGAGTTGATCTATGAGCTCTTAGAAGAGCTCCCAGGAAAGCTACTTGTCGAGTTGTTCAGTGAGCTCCCAGGTGAGCTACTAGGTGAGCTCCCAAGTGTGCTACTTGGTGAGCTCCCAGGAAAGGTCCCCATTGAGCTACTCGATGAGCTCACAAGGGATCTCAAGTCAACCTACTTGGCGAGCTGCTCGGTGAGCTCCCAGGTGAGCTCTTTGGTGAGCTCCCAAGTGAGCTACTTGGTGAGCTACTCGATGAACTTTGAGGTGAGCTATGAAATGAGCTCTAGGTAATTTGGCAAGATGAGATCCTCAGCGAGCTCAAGTTGAGATTGCAAGGTGAAATTATAGGTGAGCTCCCATGTGAGTTTCTAGGTGAGTTGTTAAGTGAGCTCCCATGCAATTTTTCGGCTGAGATGCTTGATGAGCTCCCGGGTCAGCTCAAGTCGAGCTCCCAAGTGAGCTATCAGGTGAGTTATCAGATGAGCTACCAGGTGAGTTTCTAGGAAAGCTCAAGTTGAGATTCTCAATGAGGTCTTAGGTGAGCTCCTTGTTGAGCTCCCAGCTAAGCTCTTAGGTGAGCTACTCAGTGAGCTCCCAAGTAAGCTCATAGGTGATCTTATAAGAAATCTCTGAATTGAGCTTACATATAAGCTATCAGATGAGCTCAAGGAAAGTTACCCAATGAGTTCTGAGGTGAGCTCAACTCGAGCTGATCGAGTGAACTCCCAAAAGAGCTCCCTTGTGAGCTACTTGGCAAGCTATTTGGTGAGCTCCTAAGTGAGCTGCTAGGTGAGCTCCCAAGCAAGCTACTTGGTGAGCTCCTAGGTGAGGTCCCGGTGAGCTGATCGGTGAGCTCACAAGTGAGCTCAAGTCAACCTACTCAGAGAGCTAATTAGTTAGCTCTTAGGTGAGCTATTAGGTGAGCTCCAAGGTGAGCTACTTAGTGAGTTACTTGTCAAACTCTAAGGAGAGCTACCAGATGAGCTCAAGGTGAGGTGGCAAGGTGATCTCCTTAGGGAGTTAGCAAGATGAGCTATCAAGTGAGATACCATGATATTTTTTGGGTGAACTACTTGATGAGGTCCCAGGTGAGATCAAGTGGAGCTACTCAGTGAGCTTCTGGGTGAGCTCAAGGTGAGCTTTTAGGTGAATTATTAGGAAAATTTTTGGTGAGCTGCTCGACGAGGTCCTCACAGGTGAGCTACTTGTTGAGCTCCCCCACCGAGCTCTTATGTGAGCTACTTAGTGAGCTCCCACTTGAGCTTAAAGGCAAGCTTGGTGGAAATCTATTAGGTGAGCTTACATGTGAGCTACCAGGTGAGCTCCCAGATGAGTTCCTTGGTGAGTTACTCGATGAGCTCCCAGGTGAGCCCATCTCGAGCTGATCAGTGAGCTCCCAAAAAAACCTCGAGGTGAGCTACTTGGTGAGCTATTTGGTGAGCTGTTATGTGAGCTCCCAAGTGAGCTACTTGGTGAGCTCCCAGGTGAGGTCCTCGGTGAGCTCACAAGTAAGCTCAAGTTAACCTACTTGGCGAGCTACTTGATGAGCTCCCAAGAGCTGGTAGGTGATCTCCCAGGTGAGATACTTGGTGAGTTACTCAATGAACTTTGAGGTAAGCTACTAGATGAGCTTAAGGTGAGTTGGTAAGGTGAGCTCCTCGAGTGAGCTACCAAGGTGAGTTGATAGGTGAGATCCCATGTAATTTTTTGGGTGAAATGTCAGGTGAGCTCCCATGTAAGTTTTTTTATTTTGAGCCTCTCGGGTGAGCTTGGCTTAAGAGATTCTAGGTGAGCTCAAGGTGAGATGAGCAAGGCGAGAGAGCTCTGAGGTGAGGAGTCAAGGTGAGTGGTAAGAGCAAGGTGATAGGTGAGCTTCCATGTGAGTTGACAAGCTCCCATGTGAGTTTTAGGTGAGATGTTAGGTGAGCTCCATGCAAGTTTTGAGTAACCTCAAGTTGAGTAGCTTGATGAGCTCTAGCCAAGCACCTAGGTGAACTACTCGGTGAGCTACCAAGCGAGCTCAAAGGTGAGATTGTCAACAATCTCTGAGGTGAGCTTACATTTGAGCTACAAGATGAGCTCAAAGTGAGTTGGCAAGGTGAAGCTATCGGTGAGATTTTAGGTGAGTTCCCGGGTGAGTTACTCGGCGAGCTTTGGGGTGAGCTCAACTCGAGTTGATCGATGAGCTCACATAAGAGCTCCTAAATGAGCTACTTGGTGAGCTGTTCGGTGAGCTATCTCCAAGTAAGTTGCTAGGTGAGCTCCCAAATGAGCTCAAGTGAGCTCCCAAATCTAATCAAAGATCTCACAAGTGAGCTCAATTCAACCTACTTGGTGAGCTACTCGATTAACTCCCAAGTGTGCTCCCAGGTGAGTTGTTATGCGAGCTCTAAAGTGAGCTACTTGGTTAGCTACTCGATGAACTCAAACTCCGAGGCAAGCTACTGAGATGAGCTCAAGGTGAGTTGGCAAGGTGAGCTCCTCACTAAGCTCAAGGTGAGTAGGCAAGGTGAGGTGATAGCCAAGCTCCCATTTGAGTTTATAAGGTGAGATGTCAGGTGAGCTCCCATGTGAGTTTTCAGGAAAGCTACTTGATGAGCTCCTAGGTGAGATTCTTGCTAACCTCCCTGGTGAGCTCCTAGGTGAGCTGATTAGTGAGCTCCAAGAAGAGATCCGGGAGAGCTACTTATCGAGCTATTCAAAGTGAGCTCCCAGTGCAAGCTACTAGGTGAGCTCCTAATTGATCTACTTTGTAAGCTCCGAGGTGAGGTCCCTAACGAGTTCCTTAGTGAGCTCAAAAGTGAGCTCAAGTCAACCTACTCCACAAGCTTCTCAGTGAGCTCCTAGGTGAGTTGTTAGGCAAGCTTTCAGTTAAACTATAAGGTGAGCTCCCAAGTGAGCTACTTGCCGAGCTGCTCAACGAACTTCGAGGCAAGCTACGAGACAAGCTCAAGGTGAGTTGGTAAGGTGAGCTCCTCAATGATCTCAAGGCAAGTGATAAGTGAGCTCCCATGAAATTTGGCAAGGCAAGCTATCATGCAAGCTCCCATGTGAGTTTTCAAGAAAGGTACTTCACGAGCTCCTAGGTGAGCTCAAGTCAATCTACTCGGTGAGCTCCTGGGTGAGCTCAAAGTGAGTGGCAAGCAAGGTGAGCTATCGGCGAGCTCCCAGTGAGTTTATGGTATGCTCAAGTTGAGATACTTACTAAGATCCTAGCCGAGCTCTTATGGTAGCTACTTGTTGAGCTCCCACTTGAGCTCAAAGGTGAGATTTTCAAAAATCTCTGCGGTTAGCTTTCATGCGAGCTACAAGATGAGCTCAAGGTGAGTTGGCAAGGCAAGATCAAGCTAAGTTTTCAAGGTGAGCTCAAGGTGAGTTGAAAAGGTGAGATATCAAGTGAGCTCTTAGGTGAGTCCTCGAGATGAGTTACTCAACAAGCTCCCTGAGAGAGCTCAACTTGAGCCAATCAGTGAGCTCCCAGAAGAGCTCCTAGGTGAGCTATTTGGTGAGATCTCGGGTGAGCTGCTAGGTGATCTCCCAAGTGAACTACTTGGAAAACTCCCGCCAAGCTACTTGGAAAGCTCACAAGAGAGCTTAAGTAACCCTACTGGGTGAGCTCCTAGGTGAGTTGTTAGGTGAGCTCCCATGTGAGCTACTTGGTGAGCTACTCGAAAAAACTCTGAGGTGAGCTACGAGATGAGCTCAAGGTGAGTTGGAAAGGTGAGCTCCTAAGTGAGCTCAAGGTGAGCTAGCAAGGTGAGCTGATAGGTGAGCTTGCATGTACATTTCTAGATGAGTCTGTGAGGTGAGCTCCCATGTAATTTTTCAAGTGAGCTTCTTGGCGAGCTCTCGGTGAGTGCAAGTTGAGTTGCTCAGTGAGCTCCTGGGTAAGCTCAAGGTGAGATGATAAATTGAGATGTTAGCTGAGCTCCTACGTGAGTTTTCTTGCAAGCTCAAGTTGAGCTCTCAATGAGCTCTGGTGAGCTACTTACCGAGCTCCCTATCGAGCTTGGTGAGCTCTATAAGAGCTGAAAGGTGATATTTTGGCAATATTTGAGGTGAGATTATATGTAAGCTACAAGATGAGCTCAAGGAGGAGCAAGGTGAGCTAAAGGAAAGTTGGAAAGGTGAGCTCAAGTCAAGTTGGAAAGGCATTGTGGTGAGCTCTAAGGTGAGCTCGAGGTGAGTTACTGACGAGCTCCTGGGTTGAGCTCAACTCAAACCGATCGGTGAGCTCCAAGAAGAGCTCTAGGTGAGCTACTTAGTGAGATGTTCGGTGAGATCCCAGTGAGCTTCTAGGCAAGCTCCTAGGTGAGGTCCAGCGAGCTCACAAGTGAGCTAAAGTAAAATATGACTTTTGGTCAAGCTACTTCATGAGCTCCTAGGTGAGCTTAAGTAGAGATTCTCAATGAGCTCCTAGGGGAGCTGAAGTTGAGCTAATATAAGGTGAGCTCAAGGTGAGTTGGGAACAAGAGCTTAATTCAGTGACATGGTAAGAGCAAGCTCAAGGCAAGTTAGCAAGGTGAGGTGTCGGGTGCAGTGAGTAAGTAGGTGATTTCTAAGGTGAGTTAGTCGACAAGCTCCCTAGGTGATCTCAACTCAAGCTAATTAGTGAGTGCATAGAAGAGCTCTAGACGAGCTTCTTGGAAAGCTATTTGGTGAGCTTACAAGTGAGCTACTAGGTGAGCTCCCAAGTAAGATACTTGGTGAGCTCCTGTAAGGTCCCTAGCGAGTTACTCGGTGAGCTCACAAGTGAGATCAAGTCAACCTAATCAACGAACTACTCAAGAGAGGCTCCCGGTGTAAGCTCTTAGACTAGAAAATGCAAGTTGGTAGTGGGAGCTCCTCAGCGAGCTCAATGTGAGCTGACAAGGTGAGGTGATAGGTGAGCTCCCATGCGAGTTGGCAAGGTGAGTTGTCAAGTGAGCTCCCATGAAAATTTTCAAGCAAGCTTCTTGATGAGCTCCCAAGTGAGCTCAAGTCAAGCTACTCGGTGAGCTCTGAGTTGAGCTACTTAATGAGCTCTGGCCAAGCTCCTATGTGAGCTACTCGGTGAACTCCCAGGTGAGCTCAAAGGTGAGCTTGTCGGTAATCTTTGAGGTGAGCTTACATGTGAGCTAATTTGATGAGCTTAAGGTGAGTTGGCAAGGTGACCTCAAGGTGAGTTAGTAAGGTGAGTTCCCAGGTAAGTTACTCGATGAGCTCCCAAATGAGCTCAACTTGAGTTGATCGGTGAGCTCCCAGAAGATATCCCAGGCAAGTTGTTCGAAGAGCTTCTAGGTGAGCTACTAGGTGAGCTCCCAAGTGAGCTACTTGGCGAGCTCCCAGGTGAGGTCCCCGGTGAGCTACTCGGTGAGATCACAAGTGAGCTCAAGTCAACCTACTCGGTGAGCTACTCAATGATATCCTAGGTGATCTATTAGGTGAGCTCCAGGGAAAATTTTTAGGTGATCTTCCAGGTGAGCTACTCAATGAACTCCAAGGTGAGCTACTAGATGAGCTCAAGTTGAGTTAGCAAGGTGAGCTCCTTAGTGAGCTCAAGGGGAGCTAGTAAGGTAAGCTGATAGGTGAGCTCCCATGGAAGTTGGCAAGGTGAAAAGTCAAGTAATCTCCCATGTGTTTTAGGGTAACTGCTTGACGAGCTCCCAAGAAATCTCAAGTCAAGCTACTCTGAGCTCCTGGGTGAGCTCAAGGCAAGTTGACAAGGCAAGTTATCGGAGTGATCTCCCGGTGAGTTTTGGGCAAGCTTAAGTCAAGTTGCTCAACGAGCTCTTGGGTGAGCTTCTTCCTGAGCTCCTAACCAAGTTCCTAGGTGAGCTGCTTGGTGAGCTCCCATTCGAGCTCAAAGGTGAGCTTGTCTAAAATCCCTAAGGTGAGGTTACATGCAAGCTACCAGATGAGCTCAAGGTGAGTTGGCAAGGCAAGCTCAAGGTGAGTTTACAAGGCAAGCTCAAGGTGAGTTGAGAAGGTGAGCTATCGGGGAGAGCTCCTAGGCAAGTTCTCTAGGTTAGTTACTCAAAAATCTCTCGGGTGATTTCAACTTGAGCTATTCGGTGAGCTCCAGAAGAGTTACATGGTGAGCTATTTAGTGAGCTCCCGGGTGATTTTCTAGGTGAGTTCCCAGGTGAACTACTTGGTGATCTCCCTTGCAAGCTAGTAGGTGAGCTCACAAGTGAGATCAAGTCAACCTACTTAGTGACCTCCCATGTGATCTATTAGGTGAGATAATTGGTGAGCTACTTGAAAAATTCTAAGGAGAGCTACCAAATGAGCTCAAGGTGAGTTAGAAAGGTGAGCTCCTCACCTAGCCCAAGGTGAGCTGGCAAGAAGAGCTGATAGGAAAGCTCCCACACGAGGTTGAGATGAGCTATTAGGTGAGCTCCCATTCATGTTTCTAGGTGAGTAGATTCACGAGCTCCTAGGTGAGTGCAAGTCGAGCTACTCGGTGAGCTACTGGGAAAGCTCAAGGTGAGCTGATAAGGTAAGCTTTAGGTGAGCTCTAGGTGAGTTTCGGGAAAGCTCAAGGTGAGTTTACAAGGAGAGGTCAAGGTGAGTTGGCAAGGTGAGCTCTAGTCAAGTTCCGCAAGTGAGTTACTCGACGATCTCCTGGGTGAGCTCAACTCAAGCTAATTAGTGAGCTCACGAGAGAAGAGCTCACAAGTGAGGTACTTGGTGAGCTATTTGGTGAGATCCCGGTGAGCTACTAGGTGAGTTCCCAAGTAAACTACTTGAATAACTACTAAGAAAGGTCCTAGACATGATACTCAGAAGAGCTCACAAGAAAACTCAAGTTAACCTACTCAGTGAGCTACTTTGTGAGCTCCTAGGTGAGTTGTTAGGTGAGCTCCCAGGTGAGATTTTAGGTGAGCTCCTAGGTGAGCTTTTAGGTTATCTCCCAAGTGAGCTGAGCTTCAGGGTGAGCTACTTGGTGAACTCAAGGTGAGCTACCAGATGAGCTCAAGGTGAGTTAGCAAGGTGAGCTCCTCAGTGAGCTCAATGTGAGCTAATAAGGTAAGCTGATAGGTGAGCTCCCATGTAAGTTTGCAAGGAAAGCTATCAGGTGAGTTCTCATGTGCATTTTTAGGAAAGTTTCTTGACAAGCTCCTGGTGAGATCAAGTGGATTTGCTACGTGAGATCCTAGTTGAGCTCAAGGTGAGTTGTTAGTCGAGTTTTTAGGTGAACTATCGGTGAGCTCTCATGTGAGTTTTTAAGTTGAGATGTCGAGGCAAGCTCCCATGCAAGTTTTGGGTGAGTTACTTGATGAGCTGGTGAGCTCAAGTTGAGCTAAGCTCCCTGGTGAGATGAAGGTGAGATGGAAAGGTGAGCTGTCATTCGAGCTTCCGGGTGAGGTCAAGGTGAGATGGTAAGGTAAGGTGATAGGTGAGCTTCCATGTGAGTTGACAAGCTCCCATGCGAGTTTCTAAGTGAGCTATAAGGCGAGGTCCCATGCAAGTTTTTGAGTAACCTCAAGTCGAGTAACTTGACGAGCTTCTAGCCAAACACCTAAGTGAACTACTCAGTGAGCTACTAAGTGAGCTCAAAGGTGAGCTTGTCAGCAATCTCTGAGGTGAGCTTACATTTGAGCTACAAGATGAGCTCAAAGTGAGTTGGCAAGGTGAGTCTTTATCAGTGAGCTCTTAGGTGAGTTCCCAGGTGAGTTACTCAATGAGCTTTGGGGTGAGCTCAACTTGAGCTGATCGACGAGCTCCCATAAGAGCTCCCAAGAGTAAGCTACTTGCAAGTTGTTTGGTGAGCTCCCAAGTAAGTTGCTAGGCAAGCTCAAAAATGAGATCAAGTGAGCTCCCAAAGCTTCTCGGAGAGCTCACAAGTGAGTTCAAGTCAACCTACTCCTGTGAGCTACTTAGTGAACTCTCGGAGTGTGCTCCCAGGGTGAGTTTTATGTGAGCTCTAAGGTGAGCTACTTGGTGAGCTACTCGATGAACTCCGAGGTGAGCTACTAGATGAGCTCAAGGTGAGTTGGTAAGGTGAGCTCCTCACTAAGCTCAAGGTGAGTAGGCAAGGTGAGGTGATAGCTAAGCTCCCATTCAAGTTTGTAAGGTGAGATGTTAGGTAAGCTCCCATGCGAGTTTTTGGGAAAGGTGCTTGACGAGCTCCAAGTTGAGCTCAAGTCGAGCTACTCGGTGAGCTCCTAGGTGAGATGAAGGTGAGCTTGAAAGGTGAGCTGTCATTCGAGCTCCCAAGTGATTTTTAGTAAAGCTCAAGTCGAGCTACTCGGCGAGCTCTTGGTGAGCTTCTTCTGAGCTCTTAGGTGAGCTCAGATTAAGCTCAAAGGTGATCTTATCAACAATCTCTGAGGTGAGCTTACATACGAGCTAATAGATCTACTCAAAGTGATTTGGGAAGGAGATCTCAAGGAAATTTAGTAAGATGAGCTCAAGGAAAGTTGGCAAGGTGAGCTATTAGGTGAGCTTCGAGGTGAGTTCTAAGGAAAGTTAGTCAATGATCTCTGGGTGAGCTCAACTTGAGCTGATCGGTGAGCTCGCGGAGAGATCCTAGGTGAACTACTTGGTGAGTTTTTTTCTGAGCTCCTAGGTGAGATTGTAGGTGAGCACTAAATTATGATACTTGGTGAGCTCTCGGTGAGGTCCCCAAAACTCTCAAGTGCACTCAAAATCTAGCTCAAGTCAATATAATCGGTGAGCTACTTAGTGAGCTCCTAGAGTGAGCTATTAGGTGAACTCCCGGGTGAGCTACTCGATGAGATGCTTGACGAACTCCAAGGAAATCTATCGAAGTGAGCTCCTTCCGAGTTCCCAAGTGAGTTACATGATGAGCTCCTGGGTGAGCTCAACTCAAGCTGATCAGTGAGCTCAAAGAAGAGATCCTAGGAGAGCTACTTGGCGAGCTGTTCAATGAGCTCCCAGGTGAGCTATTAGGTGAGCTCCTAATTGAGGTATTTTACAAGCTCCCAAGTGAGATCCCTCGCAAGCTCCTCGGTGAGCTCACAAAGTGAGCTCAAGTCAACCTACTCGGTGAGCTCCTAGGTGAGTTGTTAGGTGAGCTATCGAGTAAATTTTTAGGTGAGCTCCTAAGTGAGCTACTTGGCAATCTACTTGATGAACTTCAAGGCAATCTACGAGACAAGCTCAAGGAAAGTTGGCAAGGTGAGCTGATAGGTGAGCTCCCATGTGAGTTGGCAAGGTGAGCTATAAGGCAAGCTCAAATGTGAGTTTTAAGAAAGCTACTTGATGAGCTCCTAGGTAATCTCAACTTAATCTACTCGGTGAGCTCTAGGTGAGTGCAAGGTGAGCTTGTAAGGTAAGCTATCGGTGAGCTCCCGGTGAGTTTCAGGTAGTCTCAAGTCGAGCCGCTGCTTGATGAGATCATAGCTGAGCTCCTAGGTGAGCTACTTGGTGAGCTCCCACGAGATAAAGGTGAGCTTGTCGAAATCTTGATTTTAGCTTTCATGCGAGCTACTAGATGAGCTCAAGGTGAGTTGGAAAGGTGAGCTCAAGGTGAGTTTTCAAGGTGAGCTCAAAGTGTGTTGAAAAGGTGAGATATCAAGTGAGCTCCTAGGCGAGTTCTCAGATGAGTTACTTAACAAGCTCCCAGAGAGCTCAACTCGAGTTGATCAAAGCTCCCAAAATAGCTCTTAGATGAGCTACTTGGTAAGCTATTCGGTGATCTCCGGGTGAGTGTTAGCTAGTGAGCTCCCAAGTGAGCTACTTGGTGACCTCCCTAGAAAGCTACTTGGCAAGCTCACAAGACAACTCAAGTAACCCTACTCGGTGACCCACTTGGTGAGCTCCTAGGTGAGCTGTTAGGTAAGATCCCATGCAAGCTACTTGGTGAGCTGCTTGAAAAACTCGAGGTGACCTATGAGATGAGGTCAAGGTGAGTTAGAAAGGTGAGCTTCTAAGTGAGCTCAAGGTGAAGCTGACAAGGTGAGCTAATAGGTGAGCTCGCATGTAAGTTTCTAGATGAGTTATCAGTGATCTCCCATGTGAGTTTTCGGGTGAGCTACTTGATGAGCTCTCGGGTGAGTGCAAGATGTTAGGTGAGCTCCTAGGTGAGCTACTTTGAAATATTCTCAATAAACTCTAAAGCGAGCTATGAGATGAGCTCAAGGTGATTTGGCAAGGTGAGCTCCTCAGCGAGCTCAAGGTGAGATGCCAAGGTGAGCTGATAGGTGAGCTTCCATATGAGTTTCTAGATGAGCGTGAGGTGAGATCGCATTGAGTATTTGGGTGAGGCTGGTTGATGAGCTCTGGATGAGCTCAAGTCAAGCTCCTCGGTGAGCTCCCGGGCAAGCTCAAGGTAAGTTGATAAGGTGAGCTATTAGGCAAACTCTACATTAGTTTCTGGGTAAGCTCAAATTGACCTACTCGATGAGCTCCTGGGCAAGCTATTTCTTGAGCTCCCTACCAAGCTCCTAGGTGAGCTGCTTGGTGAGATCTCAAGAGAGCTCAAACTTGAGCTTATCGGTAATCTACGAGGTGAGATTACATAAGCTACTATATGATCTCAAGGAAAGTTGGAAAGGTGAGCTCAAGGTTAGTTGTTAAGGTGAGGTCAAGGTGAGTTGTAGAGGAGAGCTATAAGATGAGCTCCCAGGTGAGTTCCCAGTGAGTTACTCGATGAGTTCCTAGGTGAGATCAACTCGAGCTAATTGGTGAGCTCCCAGAAGAGCTCCATGGTGAGCTACTTAGTGAGTTGTTGGTGAGCTTCTAGATGAGTTGCTTAAGTGCGATCTCACAAGTGAGTTCAAGTCAAACTACTCAATGAGCTGCCCGGTGAGCTCCTAGGTGAGTTGGTAGGTAAGCTCCTAGGTGAGCTATTAGGTGAGCTCCCGAGTGAGCTATTAGGTAAGTGTCGGGTGAGCTACTTGGTGAGTTGCTCAATGAAATATAAGGTGAGCTAAGAGTTGAGCTCAAGGTGAGTTAGCAAGGTGATCCATGTTAGTTTACGGTCAGAGTTAGCAAGTGAGCTA
>CM031233.1:11709539-11826752 GCA_018340775.1 Taxus wallichiana var. yunnanensis
GTTCAGTTGCTTCCAAGTAGCTCACTTGGGAGGTCTTCTCGGATCTCACTTTGATCGGCTCAAGTTGAGCTCACCCTGGAGCTTGTGAAGTAACTCACCTAGGAGCTCACCTTGTAGAACTCACGCTCTGAGCTCACCTTGCAAACTTACCTTGAGCTCATTTGGTAGCTTACATGTAAAGCTCACCTCAAATATTTCCCCGACAAGCTCGCGTAGGAGCTCTCACAGTATCTCACGTAGGATCTCGAGGCAGGGAGCTTGGAAAGTAACTCACCTAGGAGCTGATCGAGCTACTCGACTTGAGCTTACCCAGAAACTTGCATGGGAGATCACTGATAGCTCACCTTGAGCTCACCCGGGGAGCTCACTAAGCAGCTAGAATTGAGCTCACCTAGGATCTCATCAAGCATCTCACAAAATCGTCACTTGGGAGCTCTTAAGGAGCTTACCGATCAGCTCGAGTTTAACTTTCCCGAGAGTTCGTCAAGTAACTCATGAGGGAACTCACTGGGAGCTCACACGATAGCTTGCCTTGCCACTCACCTTGAGATCACCTTACTACTTTCCTTGATCTCACTCCTTTCCAACTCACCTTTAGCTCATCCCCGTAGCTCACATGTAAGTTGAACTTAGAGTTTACCGACAAGCTCACCTTTGAGCTGCCTAGAGACCTCACCGAGTAGCTCACCTAAGAGCTCAGTGGGGAGCTCATTTATTATCTCACGTAGGAGCTTGTTAAGTAGCTTGACTTAAGCTTACCCAGAAACTCACTTGGGAGCTCAACTTGAGCTCACACGGAAGATCGTTAATTAGCTCACTCAAAAACTCATGTAGGAGCTCACCTAATAGCTTGCACTGAAACTTGTATGGGAGATTGTCTATCAACTCACCTTGCTAACTCACCTTGAGCTCATCGAGGAGCTCACCTTGCCAAATTACCTTGATCTCGTGTGGTATCTCACCTTGGAGCTCATCGAGAAGCTCACTAAGTAGCTCACCTAGGAGCACTCCTAACATGTCTCTTGGGAGCTCACTGAGTAGCTCACCAAGTAGGTTATCTTAAGCTTTCTTGTGAGCTCATTGAGTAGCTTACATGGTAGGTGAGCTTGTCTTAATATTTATAACAAGCTCACCTACCAGCTCACCTGGGAGGTCACCGAATAGCTCAAAAAGTAGCTCATCTTTGAGCTCTTCTGGGAGCTCACCTATCAGCTCGAGTTGAGCTCATCTGGGAGCTCGTCAAGTAACTCATGTGGGAGCTAACCTAAAAATCACCTTGCCAACTCTCCTTGAGCTTTCCTTGCCAACTCACCTTGAGCTCATTTGGTAGCTCGCATGTAAGCTTACCTAAGATCTCGGCAAGTAGCTCACCCAGGAGCTTATCGAGTAGCTCAACTTGAGCTTACCTAGAAACTCACCTTGGAGCTCACCTGAGAGCTTGCCTTGCTAGATTTCCTTGAGCTTACCTAGGAGATCACCCAAGAGCTCACCGAGTATCTTGATTTGATCTCACCTTCGAGCTCATCAAGAAGCTCACCCAAAAACTCACATGTTAGCTCATAATAGCTCACCCGAAAATTGCATGGATCGACCTATCGAGCTCACCTTTCTAGCTCACCTTGAGCTCACTATGGAGCTCACCTTTCTAACTCACCTTGGAGCTCAACTGACAACATTCCTTGCTAGATTGCCTTGAGCTTACCTAGGAGCTCACCTAAGAGCTCATCGAGTAGCTCGACATAATCTCACCTTTGAGCTCGTCAAGTAGCTTGCCCAAAAAATCACATGCGAGCTTGCATAACATCTCACCCAGAAAATTACATGGGAGCTCACCTATCATCTCACCCTGCTAGCTCACCTTGAGCTCACTATGGAGCTCACCTTGCTAACTCACCTTGAGCTCATCACTGGTATCTCACCTTAGACTTCATCAAGTAGCTCACTAAGTAGTGTGCTGGAGCTTTCCTAACACCTTACCTGGGAGCTCACCTAATAGCTCACTTGTGAGATCCTCAAATAGCTTACTGAGTAGGTTGACTTGAGCTCACTTGTAAGATCACCGATTAGCTCACCAGGGGACCTCCCTTAGGAACTCGCCAAGTAGCTCTCTTGTGGTATCACCAAATAGATTTCCGAGTAGGTTGACTTGAGCTCACTTATGAGGTCACCGAGTAGCTCGCCGAAGACCTCGCCTAGGACCTCACCAAGTAGCTCACTTGGTAGCTCACCTCTAGCTCAACTAGATCTCACCGAATAGCTTGTAAAGTAGCTCACCTGAGAGTTCTTGTTGAATCTCATAAAGTAATCTCACCTCAGAGATTAGCCTTAGAGCTCATTAAGCAGCTTACCTAGGAGCTCGGCTGGGAGCTCAGAAAGTAGCTCGACTTGAGCTTGCCCAAAAACTCACCTAGGAGCTCACCGATACCTCACCTTACCACCTCAGCTAGAGCTTGCCTAGGATCTCAATGAGAAACTCGACTAGAGCTCACTCAGGAGCTTGTAAAGTAGTTCACCTAAAAAATTGCATGGGAGCTCACCTGATAGCTCACCCAAAAACTTGCATGGGAGATTACCTCTCAGCTCACCTTCCAAGCTCGCTTAGTATCTCACCTTTCCAACTCACCTTGAGCTCCTCTAGTAGCTCACCTAAGAGTTCATTGAGCAGCTTACAAATTATCTCATGTAATATCTCACCTAATAGCTCACCTGGGAGCTCACCGAGTAGGTTGATTTGAGCTCACTTGTGAGCTCACCGAGAACCTTATCAGAGGACCTTTCCTAGGAGCTCACCAAGTAGCTCACTTTAGATCTTACCTAGCAACTTGCTGGAAGCTCACCAAACAACTTAGAAAGTACCTCACCCAGGAGATCTTCTGAGCTCACCGATTAGCTCGAGAGCTCATCAATTAACTCACATGGGAGCTTTCTGACAGCTCACCTTGCCAACTCACCTTGAGCTCACCTTGCCAACTCACCTTGAGCTCTCCTTGCCAACTCACCTTTAGCTCATCTGGTAGCTCACATCTAAGAAAACCTAAGATATTTTCGATAAGCTCACATGCGAGCTCACCGAGTAGCTCACCTAGGAGCTCAACTGGGAGCTCAACAAGTAGCTCACCTAAGAGCTCATCGAGCAACTTGACTTGAGCTTGCCCAAAAACTCGCATGGGAGCTCACCTTACTAGCTCACCTTGAGCTCACCTAGGAGCTCACCGAGTAGCTTGAATTGAGTTCACCTGGGAGCTCAACAAGTAGCTCACCTGAAAACTTGCATGGGAGCTTACCTTACCACTCACCTTTCCAACTCGCATGGGATCTTACCTATCAGCTCACCTTGAGCTCACTGAGAAGATAACCTTGTTAAGTCACCTTGAGCTCATCTGGTAGCTCACCTCGGAGTTCATCAACTAGCTCGCCAAGAAGCTCATCTTGGGAGCTCACCGAGCACATCACCGAGTAGGTTAACTTGAGCTTACTTATGAGCTTAGTGGGGACCTTGCCTTGGATCTTGCTAAGTAGCTCCCTTGGGAGCTTGCCTAGAATCTCACTTGGGATCTCAGCTAAACGGCATGTCAAGTAGGTCACTTGGTAGATTTTATGGTGGCTCACTGATCATCTCGAGTTGAGCTCACATGGGAGCTTGTTGAGTAACTCACCTGGGAACTCACTTGGGAGCTCGCTTAATAGCTTGCCTTGCCAACTCACCTTAAGCTCACCTTGCTAACTCACCTTGAGCTCACCTTGCCAACTCACCTTGAGCTCACCTTACCAACTCTCCTTGATCTTGCCTTGCTAACTCACCTTGAGTGCATCTGGTAGCTCCCATGTAAGCTCACCTTAGAGATTGAAAAAAAGCTTGCCTTTGAGCTCACCTGGGAGCTCACCAAGTAGCTCACCTAAGAGCTTAGCTAGGATCTCGACAAGTAACTTTCCCAGGATCTCATCAAGTAGCTGGACTTAAGCTTTCCTAAAAACTCACCTAGAAGCTTTCCTTACGAGTTCACCTTCAACTTTCCTAGGATCTCACCGAGTAGCTCGACTTGAGCTCACCCCAGAGCTCGTCAATCATCTCACCAAAAAAATTGCATGGGAGCTCACCTAACAGCTCAACTAGAAACTCATATGGAGCTCACATATCAGCTCTCCTTTCCAAATTGCCTTGATCTCACTCAGGAGCTCACCTTGCTAACTCACCTTGAGCTCATCTAGTAGCTCACCTCGGAGTTCATCAAGCTGCTCACCAAGTTACTCACTTGGGAGCTCACCTAATAGCTCATATGGGAGCTCACCGAGTAGGTCACCGAGTAGGTTGGTGAGCTTTCTTGGTAGCTTGCTAAACAGCTTGTTGGCAACCTCACCCGGGAGCTTGGCAAGTAGCTCAATTTAGAGATCATCTAGTAACTTGCCTGGGAGCTCACCGAAGAGCTCACCAAGTAGCTAACCTAGGATATCTTCTAGGGGCTTACCGATCAGCTCAAGTTGAGCTCACCTAGGAGCTCATTAAGTAACTTACCTGGGAAATCCCCTGGGAGCTCACCTGATAGCTCTCCTTGCCAACTCACATTACTAACTAACCTTGAGCTCATCAACTAGCTCGCATGTAAGCTCACCTCAGAGATTTCCAATAACCTCACCTTTGAGCTCGTATTTGAGCTCACATGGGAGCTTACCGAGCAGCTCACCTAGGAGCTCAGCTGGGAGCTCGGTAAGCAAATCACCTAGGAGCTCTTCAAGTAGCTTGACTCTAGCTTACCTAGAAACTCACAAGGGAGATTGCCTTACCATATTACCTTGAGCTCACCTAGGAGCTTGGTGAGTAGGTCAACTTGAGCTCACCTGGGAGCTCGTCAAGAAGCTTACACGAAAACTCACATGGGAGGTCACCTTGTCACAACTTACATGGGAGCTCACCTATTAGCTCACCTTAAGGTCACTAAAGATATCACCTTGCCAACTCACCTTGAGCTCCTCTGGTAGCTCACCTCAGAGTTCATTGAGTAGCTCACCAAGTAGGTCACCTAGGAGCTCACTTAATAGCTTGCCTGGGAGCTTACCTAATAGCTCATATGGGAGCTCACTGAGTAGCTCACCAAGTAGGTTGACTTAAGCTTGCTTGTGAGGTTACTGAGAAGCTCACTAGAGACCTCACCTTAGAGCTCAGCAAGTAGCTCCATTGGGATCTCACCTAGCAGCTCACCTACGAGCTCACCAAACAAATCACAAATTATGTCTCTTGGGAGCTCTTCTAGGAGCTTGACAATCAGCTCGAGTTGAGCTTACCCGAGAGATCATCTTGTAACTTGCCTAGGAAATAACCTAGGAGCTCACTTGACATCTTGCCTTGCCAACTCACCTTGAGCTCACATTTCTAACTCACCTTGAGCTCACCTTTCTAACTCACCTTTAGCTCATCTGGTAGCTCGCATATAAGTTCACCTTAGAGATTACTGACAAGCTCACCTTTGAGCCTACCTAGGAGTTCAATGAGCATCTCACCTAAGAGCTCAGCTGGGAGCTCAGTAAGTAGCTCACCCAGGAGCTCATTGAGTAACTCAACTTGAGCTCACCCAGGAGCTCATCAAGTAGCTCATGTGAAAACTCACATTGGAGCTCACCTGACAGATCACCAAGAAACTTGCATGGGAGCTCATGTATTAGCTCACCTTGCTAGCTTGCCTTGATCTCATTGAGGAGATCACATTACCAAATCACCTTGAGATCATTTGGTAGCTCACCTCATATTTCATCGAGAATCTCACTAAGTAGATCACCTGGGAGCTCTCCTAACAGCTCACCTGGGGAGTTCACTAAGTAGCTCACAAGTAAATTGTCTTGAGCTTGCTTGTGAGCTCGCCGAGTAGCTTGCACAAAGACCTCACGTGGGAGCTTGACAAGTAGCTCACTTGGAAGCTCACCTAACAGCTCACCTAGGAGCTCACCAAATAGCTTGCAAAGTATCTCGCCGATCAACTCGAGTTGAGATCACGCAGGAGCTTATTGAGTAACTCACTTGAGAACTCACCCAGGGAGCTTGTCTTTCCTTACCAACTCACCTTGAGCTTGCTTTGGCAACTCACCTTGGGCTCATCTGGTAACTTGCATGTAAGCTCACCTAAGAGATTTCTGGTAAGCTCACCTAGGAACCCACTTAGTAGCTCTCCTAGGAGCTAGGCTAGGAGCTCAGCAAATAGGTCACGCAAGATCTTGTCTAGGAGCTCAACTTGAGCTAGCCTGAAAAATCACCTGGGAGCTCACCTGAAAGATCACCTTGCAATCTCACCTTGAACTCACCAAGGAGCTCACCGAGTAGCTCGACTTGAGGTCGTATAGGAGCTTGTCAAGTAGCTCACCTAAAAACTCACATGGGATCTCACCTACTAGCTCGCCTTGCCAACTCACATGGGATCTCACCTATCAACTTACCTTGAGCTCGTTGAGGATCTCACCTTTCCAACTCACCTTGAGCTCATCTAGTAGCTCCCCTGAGAGCTCACTAATAAGCTCACTTGGGATCTCACCAAATAGCTCACCTAGGAGCTTGGCTAGGAGCTCGGCAAGCAACTTGATTTGAGCTTACCCAAAATATCATTCGGGAGCTCACCTGAATGCTCACCGAGTATCTTGACTTGAGCTTGTCAAGCAGGTCACCTAAAAACTCACATGGGATCTCACTTATCAGCTCACCCAAACACTCACATGGGAGCTTTCCTATCATCTCTCCTTACCTACTCACCTTGAGCTCACCTAGGATCTCACCAAGTAGCTCGAATTGAGCTTTCTCGGGAGCTTGTAAAGTAGCCCACCTGAAAAATCACATGGGAGCTCACCTGATAGCTCATCCAGAAACTCACATGGGAAATTACCTATCATCTCACTTTTTCATCTCACCTTGAGCTCACCGAGTAGCTCACCTTACCAACTCACCTTGAGCTCATATGGTAGCCCACCTCTATGTTCATCAAGTAGTTCACCAAGTAGCTCACCTAAGAGCTCACCTAAAGCTCATCGAGTAGCTTGGCAAGTAGATTGACTAATAGCTCACGGAGTAGCTTACTGAGTAGGTTGACTACTAGCTTACCTAATAGCTCACCCGAGAGCCGACCGAGTAGCTTACCAGGGACCTCACCGGGAGCTCACCAAGTATCTCACTTTAAATATCACCTAGTAACTTTCCTTGGAGCTCATTTGAATAGATCGCCAAGTATCTCACCTAGAAGATCTTCTAAGATCTTACCGATCGGTTTGAGTGGAGCTCACCTAGGAGCTCATAAAGTAACTCGCCCTAGAGCTCACTTGATAGCTTGCGTTGCCAACTCAGCTTGAGCTCATCTAGTAGCTTACATGTAAGCTCACCTCGAGATATTTATGACAAGCTCACATGGGAGCTCACTGAGCATCTCACCTAGGAGCTCAACTGGGAGCTCGGCAAGTAGCTCACCTAGGATCTCATCGAGCGGCTCAACTGGAGCTTACCCAGAAGCTCGCATGGGAGCTCCCCTGATAGCTTACAATGCCAACTCACCTTGAGCTCACCAAAGATCTAAACGAGTAGCTAGAATTGAGCTCGCTCGGGAGCTCATCAAGAAGCTCACCGAAAACTCGAATGAGAGCTCTCCTTACAGACTCACCTTGCCAACTCGTATTAGAGTTCACCTTGAGCTCACTTAGAAGATAACCTTGCTAAGTCACCTTGAGCTAATCTGGTACCTAACCTTAGAGTTTATTAAGAAGCTCACCAAGAATCTCACCTTGGAGCTCACTTAACTGTGAGGTCACTGGGAGCTCAAGCAGGGACCTTACCTCAGAGCTCGCCAAGTAGCTCCCTTGGGAGCTAGTTGAACAACTTGCCAAGTAGGTCACCTAGGAGCTTTTATGGGGGCTCACCAATTAGCTCGAGTTGAGCTCACCCGGGAGCTCGTCAAGTAACTCAACTAGGAACTTACTTGGGAGCTCACCTGACAGGTCACCTTGCCAACTCGCCTTGAGCTCACCTTCTTAACTCACCTTGAGTGTGCCTTACAAACATAGCTTGAACTCATCCCATAGCTTGCATGTAATCTTACCTAAGAGATTACCGACAAGTTCACCTTTGAACTCACTTGGGAGCTCACCGAGTAGCTCACCTAAGAGCTCATTTGGGAACTAAGCAAGTAGCTTTCCCAAGAGCGTGTCGAGTAGCTCAACTTGAACTTACCTGAAAAATCACCTAGGATCTCACTTGATAGCTCACCTTACCAACTTACCTTGAGCTCACCCAGGATCTCACTGAGTAACTTGACTTGAGCTCACCAAGGAGCTTGTCAAATAGCTCACTTTAAAACTTGCATGGGAGCTCACCTAAAACTCACCCAGAAACTCACATGGGAGATTACCTATCAACTCACCTTTTCATCTCACCTTGAGCTCACTGAGGAGCTCACCTTGCTAATTTTTCTTGAGCTCGTCTTATAGCTCACCTTAGAGTTTGTCGAGTAGCTCACCAAGTAGCTCACCTGGGAGCTCACCTAATAGCTCACTTAGGATCTCACCCAGTAGCTCACTGAGTAGGTTAATTTGAGCTCACTTGTGAGCTTGCTGAGTAGCGTTTTAGGGAACTTGCCTAATATATTTCCAAGTAGTTTACTTCTGAGCTCACCTAGAACCTTTCTCGGGAGCTCGTCAAGTAACTCACCTAGGAACTCACCTAAGATCTTACCTAACAGCTTACCTTGCCAACTCACCTTGAGCTCACCTTACCATTTCATCCTGAGCTCATCTAGTAGCTCACATGTAAGCTCACCTCAGAGATTACTGATAAGCTCGACTTGAGCTTGCCCAGAAACTTACATGGGACCTCACCTTGCCATCTCACCTTGAGCTCACCCAGGAGCTTGCTGAGTAGTTCAACTTGAGCTCACCTAGGAGCTCATCAAGTAGCTCATGTGAAAACTCATATCGGAGCTCACCTTACTAACTCACATGGGAGCTCAACTATTAGCTCACCTTAAGCTCACTGGGGAGATCACCTTGCCAACTCACCTTGAGCTCGTCTGGTAGGTCACCTCAGATTTCATCGAGCACCTCACCAAGTAGCTTACATGGGAGCTCACCTAATAGCTCACCTAGGAACTCACTAAGTAGCTCACCAAGTAGGTGTACTTGACCTTACTTGTGAGGTCACTGAGTAGCTCACCAGGGACCTCACCTAAGAGCTCACCAAGTTTCTCCCTTGGGAGCTCACCTACTAGCTCACTGCGGAGCTTTCCGAATAGCTCACCAAGTAGGTCACTTGGGAGCTCTTTTGGGAGCTCACCGATTAACTCAAGTTGAGCTCACCCGGGAGCTCATCGAGTAACTCACCTGAGAACTCACCTAGGAGCTCACTTTGACAACTTGCCTTGCCAACCCACCTTGAGCTCACCCTGCTAACTCACCTCGAGTTCATCTTCCTAACTCACATTTATATCATCTAGTAGCTCACATGTAAGCTCACCTCAGAGATTACCAACAAGCTCACCTTTGAGCTCACCTGGGAGCTCACCTAGCAACTCAACTAAGAGCTTAGCTGGGAGCTCAATAATCAGCTCACCTAGGAGCTCGTTGAGCAGCTTGACTTGAATTTACCTAGAAACTCACTTGGGAGCTTGACTTGAGCTCACCCAAGAGCTCGTCAAGTAGCTCACCCAGAAACTTGCATGGGAGCTCACATGATAGCTCACCCAGACACTCACATGGGAGCTCATCTATCATCTCACCTTGAGCTCACTGAGGAGCTCACCTTATTAACTCACCTTGAGCTAATATTGTAGCTCACCTTGGAGTTCATTGAGAAACTCTCTAAGTAGCTCATCTAGGAGCTCGTGTAACAGCTCACCTAGAAGCTCACTGAGTAGCTCACATAGTAGGTTATCTTGAGCTCACTTGTGAGCTCACCAAGTAGCTTACTAGGATTTCACTTGGGATCTCACCAAGTAGCTCACTTGGGAATTCACCTAGCAGCTCATCTGAGAGCTCAATGAGCAGCTCACCGAGTAGGTTGAGTTGAGCTCGTTTATGAGCTCATCAAGTAGCTCATCAAGGACCTCACCTCGGGGCTCACCAAGTAGTTCCCTTTGGAGCTCACCTAGGGGCTGTACGTGTGTTGGCAAGGTGAGCTACTTTGCGAGCTGATCAACGAGATTCCAGAAGAGCTCCTAGATGAGCTACATGGTGAGATGATCGGCGAGCTCCAAGAAGAGCTCCCAGGTGAGCTACTTGGTGAGTTGTTTGGTGAGCTCCCAGGTGAGCTTCTAGGTGAGATCCCAAATGAGCTACTTGGCAAGATCCCAAATGAGGTCCCCAGCAAGCTACTCAGTGAGCTCAAGTCAAACTACTTGGAAACCTACTCAGTGAGCTCCCAAGCGAGTTGTTAGGTGAGTTCAAGAGTGAGATAATTGGTGAGCTACTCGATGAACTCCGAGGTGATCTACTAGATGAGCTCAAGGCAAGTTGGTAAGGTGAGCTCCTCGGTGAACTCATGGTGAGCTGGCAAGGTGAGCTGATAGGTGAGCTCCGTGTGAGTTTTTGGGTGAGTTATAAGGTGAGCATCCATGTAAATTTTTAGGTGAGCTACTTGATGAGGTCCCGGTGAGCTCATGTTGAGCTTCTCGGTGAGCTTTTTAGGTGTGCTATAAGGCAAGCTCCCATGTGATTTTCCAAGAAAGCTCAAGTCGATCTGCTCAATAGGCTCTGTGCAAGCTACTTGTCGAGCTCCTAGCTGAGCTCCTAGGTGAGCTACTCAGTGAGCTTCTAGGTGAGCTTCTAGGTGAGCTTATTGGAAATCTCTAAGGTGAGCTTATATGTCAGCTAGTAGATGAGCTCAAGGTGAGTTGGCAAGGTGAGCTCAAGTTAAGTTGGCAAGGTGAGCTATCAAGTGAGCTTCTAGGTGAGTTCCTAGGTGAGTTACTTGATGAGATCTTGGGTAAGCTCAAATCAAGTTGATCAGCGAGCTCCCAAAAGAGGTCCTAGGTAAGCTACTTGGCGAGTTATTTGACGAGCTCCTAGGTAAAATACTAGGAAATCTCCCAAGTGAGCTACTTGGTGAGCTCCCATGTGAGGTCCCTCATGAGCTACTTGGTGAGCTCATAAGAAAGATAAAGTCAACCTACTCGGTTAGCTCCTAGGTGAGCTCCAAGGTGAGTTGTTAGGTGAGCTCCCAGATGAGCTACTTAGCGATCTGCTCAATGAACTCTAAGGTGAGCTACCAGAAAAGCTAAAGGTGAGCTGACAAGGAGAGCTCCTCAGCAAGCTCAAGGTGAGTAGGCAAGGTGAGATGATAGGCAAGCTCCCATGTGAGGTTTTGCGTGAGCTGATAGGAGAGCTCCCGTGTGAGTTTTCGGGTGACCTGCTTGATGAGCTCACCAGTAAGCTCAAGTCAAGCTGATCTGTGAGGTTCTGTCAAGCTCAAGGTGAGCTATCAGGAAATCTCCCAGGTGAGTTTCTAGGCAACCTCAAGTTTAGTTGCTCGATGAGATTTTTGGAAATTTACTTTCCGAGCTCCTAGTCGAGCTCCTTGGTGAGCTACTATATTAGCTCTCAGGTGAACTTAAAGGTGAGCTTATCAGTAATATCTGAGGTGAGCTTATCAGTAATATCTGAGTTGAGTTTACATGTGAGCTACCAGATGAGCTCAAGGTGACTTGGCAAGTTGAGCTTTTAGGTGAGCTCCTAGGTGACTTACTTGACGAGCTCCTAGGTGAGCTCAACTTGAGCTGATCACTGAGCTCCCAGAAGAGCTCCCAGGTGAACTACTTGATGAGTTCTTTGGTGAGGTATTAGCCAAGCAATTAGGTGAGCTCCCAAGTGATCTACTTTGCTAGCTCCCATGTGAGGTCCCCGACGAGCTGCTTAGCGAGCTCAAGTCAACCTACTCGGCAAGCTACTCAGTGAGCTCTCAGGCGAGCTCTTAGGTAAGCTACTTGGCAAGCTACTTGATGAACTCGAGGTAAGCTACTAGACAAGCTTAAGGTGATTTGGTAAGGTTAGCTCCTCAGTGAGCTCAAGGTAAGCTGACAATGGAAGTTTTTGGGTGACTTGCCTAGGATCTTGCCTCACAACTCAGCTGGGAGCTCACTAAGAAGCTCTTCGAGTAGGTTAAATTGAGCTCACTTGTGAGCTAACTTGTAAGCTCATCTAATACCTTACATGGAAGCTCACCAAGTAGCTCTCTTGGGAACTAACCTAGCAGCTCACCTGGGAGCTCACCGTATAGCTCACTAAGTAGCTCACCTAGGAGCTCTTCTAGGAGCTCGCCAATCAACTTGAGTTGAGCTCGCCCAGGAGCTTGTCAGGTAACTCACATGGGAACTCACTTTAGATCTCACTTGATAGCTCTCCTTTCCAACTCACCTTGAGCTCACATTTAATCTCACCTCAGAGATTGCGAGACAAGCTCACCTTTGAGCTCACCTAGGAGCTCACCGAGTAGCTCACCTAGGAGCTCAGTTGGGAGCTCAGAAAGTAACTCACCCTAGGAGATCATCAAGCATCTCGACTTGAGCTTACTTGAAAACTCACTTGGTAGCTCACCTAACACCTTTCCTTGCCAGCTCACCTTGACCTCACCCAGGAGCTCGCCGAGTAGATCTACTTGAGCTCACCCGTGAGCTTATTAAGCATCTCACCTGAAAAACTCAGATGGAGCTCACCTGACAGCTTACCCAGAAACTCACATGAGATCTCACCTAGTAGCTCACCTTGAGCTCACTGAGGAGGTTACCTTGCCAACTCACCTTGAGCTTGTCTAGTAGCTCAACTTGGAGTTTGTCGAGAAGCTCTCCAAGTAGCTTGCCTAGGAGCTCACAAAGTACCTTGCTGAGTAGGTTGACTTGAGTAGGTTGATATCTCAGCTTGGTAACTCACCTTGACCTTTCCTTACCAACTCACCTTGAGCTCACCTTGCCAACTCACCTTGAGCTCACCTTGCCAACTCACCTTGAGCTCATCTGGTAGCTCACATGTAAGCTCACCTCAGAGATTACCAACTAGATTACCTTTGAGCTCACCTGGGAGCTCACTAAGTAGCTCCCTAAGGTGCTCGATTGGGAGTTCGGTAAGAAGCTCACCCAAGAGCTCATCGAGAAGCTCACCGACATCTCACCTTGAACTCACCTGAGCAGCTCAACTTGAGCTCACCTAGGAGCTCATCAAGTTGTTCACTTGAAAACTCACATGGGATCTCACCTGATAGCTTACCTTGCCAACTCACATGGGAGCTTACCTTGCCAGCTCACCTTGAGCTCACCGAGGAGCTCGCCTTAAGCTCACTGAGGAGCTTGCCTTGAGCTCATTTGATAGGTTTCCTCAGAGTTTGTCGAGTATCTTGCTAAGTATCTCACTTTAGAGCTCACCTGGGAGCTCAAGAAGCATCTCGCCAAGTAGGTTGACTTGAGCTCACTTGTGAGCTCACCGAGCAGCTTGTCGCGGACATCACCTGGGAGCTCACTAAATAGCTCACCAAGTAGCTCACTTGGGAGATCTTATAGGAGCTCACCGATTAGCTGAAGTTCAGCTCATCCAAGAGCTCGTCGAGTAACTCAAATGGGAACTCACCTAGGAGCTCACTTGACAGCTCGCCTTGCCAACTTGCCTTGATCTCACCTCTCTAACTCACCTTGAGCTCACCTTGAGCTTACCTTGCCAACTCACCTTGATCTCATCTGGTAGCTCACATGTAAGCTCACCTAAGAGATTACCGACAAGCTCACCTTTTAGCTCACCTAGGAGCTCACCGAGTGCTCACCTAGGAGCTCAGTAAGCAGCTCATGTGGGAGCTCATCGAGCATCTTGACTTGAGACTTTTGGGAAACTTTCCTAGGAGCTCGCATGACAGTTCACCTTTATAGCTCACCTCGAGCTCACCTAGGAGCTCACCAAGCAGCTCGACTTGAGATAGCCTAGGAGTTCGTAATGCAGCTCACCCAAAAACTTGCATGGGATCTCACTTAATAGTACGTCCAAAAACTCAAATGGGAGCTCACCTTTCCATCTCGAATTGAGCTCGCTTAGGAGCTCACCTTGCCAACTCACCTTGAGCTCATCTGGTAGCTCACCTTAGAGTTTGTCGAGAATCTCACCAAGTAGCTCACCTAGGATCTCACCTAATAACTCACCTGGGAGCTCATCGAGTAGGTTGACTTGAGCTTGTTTGTGAACTCACTTATGATCTCACTGAGCAGCTCGCCGAGGACCTCACCTGGGAGCTCACCAAGTATCTCACTTGGGAGCTTGCCTAGAAATTCACTTGGGAGCTTGCCGAATATCCCACTTAGTAGCTTTCCTTGGAGCTCTTCTAGGAGTTCACCGATCATCTTGAGTTGAACTCAACCAAGAGCTCTTTGAGTAACCCACCCGGGAACTCGCTTGGGAGCTCACTTGACAGCTCACCTTACCAACTCACCTTGAGCTTGCCTTGCCTACTCACCTTGAGCTCATCTAGTAGCTCACATGTAAGCTCACCTCAAATATTACCAATAAGATCACCTTTGAGCTCTCGCTTGGGAGCTCATCGAGAAGCTCACCTAGGAGCTCAGGTGGGAGCTCGGTAAGCAGCTCAACTTGAGCTTACTCAGAAACTCACCTAGGAGCTTGCATGATAGCTTACCTTACCACCTCACCTTGAGCTCACCCAGGATCTCACTATGCAACTTGACTTGAGCTCACTCTGGAGCCTATGAAGTAGCTCACTTGAAAACTCACATGGGAGCTCAGCTGAAAGCTCACCTAGAAACTCACATGGGAGATCACCTTAACTGACTTCTTGAGGAACTCACATTGCCACCTCACCTTAAGCTCATCTGGTTGCTCACCTCAGAGTTCATCGAGTATCTCACCAAGTAGCTCACCTAGGAGCTCACCTAATAGGTCACCTGTGAAGCTCACCGAGTAGCTTGCTGACTAGGTTGACTTGAGCTCACTTGTGAGCTTATTGAGAAGCTTACCAGGGAGCTTGCCAAGTAGCTCACTTCGGAGCTCCCCTAGCAACTTACATGGGAGCTCACCCAATAACTTTCCAAGTATCTCAATTGGGAGATCTTCTCAGATCTCACCAATCAGCTCAAGTTGAGCTCACTCGGGAGCTCGTAAATTAACTCACCTGGGAGCTCACCTTGCCAACTCACCTTGAGCTTGCCTTGTAAACTTACCTTGAGCTCATTTGGTAGCTCACATGTAAGCTCACCCCAAAGATTTCTGACAAGCTCACATGGGAGCTCACCAAGTATCTTACGTAGGATCTCGACTGGGAGCTCAAAGAAGTAGCTCACCTAGGAGTTGATCGAGCAACTCGACTTGAGCTTACCTAGAAACTTGCATGGGAGCTCACCTGATAGCTCACCTTGAGCTCACCTAGGAGCTCACTACGTAGCTAGAATTGAGCTCACTTAGGATCTCATCAAGAAACTCACAAAGTATGTCACTTGGGAGATCTTGTAGGAGCTTACTGATTAGCTCCAGCTTTAGCTTTCCCGGAGCTCATCAAGTAACTCATAAGGGAACTCACACTGGGAGCTCACCTGACAGCTTACCTTACCAACTCACATTGAGCTCACCTTGCTAACTTGCCTTGATCTCACCTTTCAAACTCACCTTTAGCTCATTTGGTAGCTCAATGTAAGCTGACCTTAGAGATTACCGACAAGCTCACCTTTGAGCTCGCCTCGGACCTCACCGAGCAGCTCACCTAAGAGCTCAACTGGGAGCTCAGTTAGTAGCTCACCTAGGAGCTTGTTAAGTAGCTTGACTTAAGATTACCCAGAAACTCACTTGGGAGCTCAACTTGAGATCACCTGGGATATTATTAATTAGCTCACCTAAAAACTCATATAGGAGCTCACCTAATAGCTTGCATGAAACTCGCATGGGAGATTGTCTATCAACTCACCTTGACAGCTCACCTTGAGCTCATCGAAGGAGATCACCTTGCCAAATTACCTTGAGCTCATGTGGTATCTCACCTTGGAGTTTGTTGAGAAACTCACTAAGTAGCTCGCCTAGCAGCTCTCCAAACATCTCTCCCGGGAGATCACCAAGCACTCACCAAGTAGGTTGTCTTAAGATTTCTTGTGAGCTCATTGAGTAGCTTACTAGAGACCTCACCTGGGACTTTGCCAAGTAGCTCACTTGGGAGCTCACCTAGCAGCTCACTGGGAGGTCACCGAATAGCTCAAAAGTAGCTCACTTTTTAGCTCTTCTAGGAGCTCACCTATCACTCGAGTTGAGCTCACCCTGGGATCTCGTTAAGTAACTCATGTGGGAGCTAACCTAAAATATCACCTTGCCAACTCACCTTAAGATTTCCTTGCCAATTTTCCTTGAGCTTTCCTTGCCAAATATCCTTGAGCTCATTTGGTAGCTCGCATGTAAGCTCACCTAAGATTTTAGCACGTAGCTCACCGAGAGCTTATCGAGCAAATCGACTTGAGCTTACCTGGAAACTCACCTTAGAGCTCACCTGACAGCTTGCCTTACTAGATTACCTTGAAATTACCTAGGATCTCACCCAAGAGCTCACCGAGTAGCTTGACTTGATCTCACCTTGGAGCTCATCAAGCAGCTCACCCAAAAACTAACATGTGAGCTCGCATAATAGCTCACCCAGAAAATTACATGGGATCTCACCTATCAACTCACCTTGCCAGCTCACCTTGAGCTCACTGTGGAGCTCACCTTGCTAACTCACCTTGGAGCTCACCTAATCTACTTGCCTTGATAGATTCCCTTGAGCTTACCTAAGAGCTCACCTAAGAGCTCACCGAGCAGCTCTACTTGATCTCACCTTTGAGCTTGTTAAGTAGCTTGCCCAAAAATCACATGCGAGCTTACATAACAGCTCACCCAGAAACTTCCATGGAAGCTCACCTATCATCTCACCCTGCCACGGCTCACCTTGAGCTCACTATGGAGCTCACCTTGCTAACTCACCTTGAGCTCATCTAGTATCTCACCTTAGACTTCATCAAGTAGCACACTAAGTAGTGTGCCCGGATCTTGCCTAACAGCTTGCCTAGGAGCTCACCTAATAGCTCACCTATGAGCTCCCCAAGTAGCTTGCTGAGTAGGTTGACTTGAGCTCACTTGTGAGATCACCGATCAGCTCACCAGGGACTTCACTTGGGAACTTGCCAAGTAGCTCTCTTGTGATCTCACCAAATAGATTTCCGAGTAGGTTGACTTGAGCTCACTTGTGAGGTCACCGAGCAGCTCACCCAAGACCTCGCCTAGGACCTCACCAAGTAGCTCGCTTGGGAGATTACCTACCAGCTCACTTGAGATCTCACCGAATATCTCACAAAGTAGCTCACCTGAGAGTTCTTCTTGAATATCATAAAGTAAGCTCACCTCAGAGATTAGCCTTAGAGCTCACTAAGTAGCTTACCTAGGAGCTCGGCTAGGAGCTTGGCAAGTAGCTCGACTTGAGCTTTCCTGAAAACTCACGTGGGAGCTCACCTGATACCTCACCTTACCAGCTCAGCTAGACCTTGCCTAGGATCTCAATGAGCAACTCAACTAGAGCTCACTCAGGAGCTCTTAAAGTAGTTCACCTAAAAAATTACATGGGAGCTCACCTGATAGCTCACCCAGAAACTCGCATGGGAGATTACCTCTCAGCTCACCTTACAAGCTCACCTTGAGCACACTTAGTATCTCACATTGCCAACTCACCTTGAGCTCATCTCGGTACCTCACCTCGAGTTCGTTGAGCAGCTTAGAAATTATCTCATGTAAGAGCTCACTTAATAGCTCACCCGGGAGCTCACCGAGTAGGTTGATTTGAGCTCACTTCTGAGCTCACCGAGAAGATTATCAGGGACCTTTCCTAGGAGCTCACCATGTAGCTCACTTCAGAGCTTACCTAGAAACTTTCCTGGAAGCTCACCAAACATCTCAGAAAGTACCTCACCTAGGAGATCTTCTGGGAGCTCACTGATTAGCTCGAGAGCTCGTCAATTAACTCACGTGGGAGCTTTCCTAACAGCTCACCTTGCCAACTCACCTTGAGCTCACCTTACCAACTCACCTTGAGTTCACCTTTCCAACTCGCCTATAGCTCATCTGGTAGCTCACATGTAAGCAAACCTAAGAGATTTTCGACAAGCTCACATGTGAGCTCACCGAGTAGCTCACCTAGATGCTCAACTAGGAGCTCAACAAGTAGCTCACCTAAGAGCTCATCAAGTAACTCAAGTTGAGCTTGCCCAAAAACTCTCATGGGAGCTCTCCTTACTAGCTCACCTTGAGCTCACCTAGGAGCTCACCGAGTAGCTCGAATTGAGTTCACCTGGTAGCTCAACAAGTAGCTCACCTGAAAAATTACATGGGAGCTTACCTTACTGCTCACCTTTCCAACTCACATGGGATCTTACCTATGAGCTCACCTTGAGCTTTCTGAGTAGATAACCTTGTTAAGTCACCTTGAGCTCATATGGTAGCTCACCTCGGAGTTCATCAACTAGCTTGCCAAGAAGCTCACCTGGGAGCTCACCGAGTACATCACTGAGTAGGTTAACTTGAGCTCACTTATGAGCTTGGCGGGGACCTTACCTTGGAGCTTGCCAAGTAGGTCCTTTGGAGCTTTCCTAGAATCTCACTTGGGATCTCGTTGAACAACGTGCCAAGTAGGTCACCTGGGAGCTTTTATGGTGGCTAGCTGATCAACTCGAGTTGAGCTCACCTGGGAGCTCATCGAGTAACTCACCTGGGAACTCACTTGGGAGCTCACCTAATAGCTTTCCTTACCAACTCACCTTAAGCTCACCTTGCTAACTCACCTTGAGCTCACCTTGCTAACTCAAATTGAGCTCACCTTACCAAATCTCCTTGATCTCACCTTGCCAACTCACCTTGAGTGCATCTGGTAGCTCCCATGTAAGCTCACCTTAGAGATTGAAAAAAGCTTTCCTTAGAGCTCACTTTGGGAGCTCACCAAGCAGCTTACCTAAGAGCTTAGCTAGGATATCGACAAGTAACTTTCCCAGAGCTCATTAAGTAGCTGGACTTAAGATTTCCTGAAAAATCACGTAGAAGCTTGCCTTGCCACTCGCCTTCAGCTTTCCTAGGATCTCACCGAGTAGCTTGACTTGATCTCACCCCAGAGCTTGTCAAAAAACTCACCGAAAAACTTACATGGGAGCTCACCTAACAGCTCACCCAGAAACTCATATGGGAGCTCACATATCAGCTCTCCTTTCCAGCTTGCCTTGATCTCATTGAGGAGCTCACCTTACTAACTCACCTTGAGCTCATCTGGTAGCTCACCTCGGAGTTCATACAGTTACTCACCTAGGAGCTCACCCAATAGCTCACATGGGAGGTCACTGAGTAGGTCACTAAGTAGGTTGACTTGAGCTTGCTTGGTAGCTCACCGAACAACTTGTCAGGGACTTTGCTCAGGAGCTTGCCAAGTAGCTCAATTTAGAGCTCATCTAGTAACTTGCCTAGGAGCTCACTGAAGATCTCACCAAGTAGCTAACCTAGGATATCTTCTAGGGGCTTACTAATCAGCTCAAGTTGAGCTCACCCGAGAGCTCGTTAAGTAACTTACCTGGGAAATCCCCTGGGAGCTCACCTGATAGCTCTCCTTACCAACTCACCTTACCAACTAACCTTGAGCTCATCTATTAGCTCGCATGTAATCTCACCTCAGAGATTTCCAACAAGCTCACCTTTGAGCCCGTATTGGAGCTCACATGGGAGCTTACCGAGAAGCTCACCTAGGAGCTTGGTGGGAGCTCGGTAAGCATATCACCTAAGAGCTCTTCGTAGCTTGACTCTAGCTTTCCTAGAAACTCACAAGGGACATCGGCTTACCATATTACCTTGAGCTCACCCAGGAGCTTGCTGAGTAGCTCAACTTGAGCTCACCTAGGAGCTTGTCAAGAAGCTTACCTGAAAACTCACATGGGAGGTCACCTTGTCAACTTACATGGGAGCTCACCTATTAGCTCACCTTAAGGTCACCGAAGAGATCACCTTGCCAACTCACCTTGAGCTCCTCTGTAGCTCACCTCGGAGTTCATCGAACAGCTCACCAAGTAGCTCACCTAGGAGATCACTTAATAGGTTTCCTGGGAGCTCACCTAATAGCTCATATGGGAGCTCAGTAGCTCATTTAGGTTGACTTGAGCTTGCTTGTGAGGTCACCGAGCAGCTCACCAGGGACCTCACCTTGGAGCTCAAAAAGTAGATCCATTACAATCTCACCTAATAGCTCACCTAGGAGCTCACCAAACAACTCACAAATTATGTCACCTGGGAGCTCTTCTAGGAGCTTGCCAATCAGCTCGAGTTGAGCTTACCCAAGAGCTCGTCTTGTAACTTACCTGGGAAATAACCTAGGAGCTCACTTGACATCTTGCCTTTCCAACTCACCTTGATCTCAGCTTTCTAACTTTCCTTGAGCTCACCTTTCCAACTCACCTTTAGCTCTTCTGGTAGCTCGAATGTAAGTTCACCTTAGATATTACTGACAAGCTCACCTTTGAGCCTGCCTGGGAGTTCACTGAGCATCTCACCTAAGAGCTCAGCTGAGAGCTCAGTAAGCAGCTCACCCAGGAGCTCATTGAGCAGCTCAACTTGAGCTCATTCAGGAGCTCATCAAGAAGCTCATGTGAGAATTCACATTGGAGCTAACCTGATAGATCACCCAGAAACTCGCATGGGAGCTCATCTATTAGCTCACCTTGCTAGCTCGCCTTGAGCTCACTGAGGAGATCACCTTAATAAATCACCTTGAGATCATGTGGTAGCTCACCTCATATTTCATCGAGAATCTCACTAAGTAGATCACCTAGGAGCTCTCCTAACAGCTCACCTGGAGTTCACTAAGTAGCTCGCCAAGTAAATTGTCTTGAGCTTGCTTGTGAGCTCACTAAGTAGCTTACCAAAGACCTCACCTGGGATTTTGCCAAGTATCTCACTTGGAAGCTCACCTAACAGCTCACCTGGGAGCTCACCAAATAGCTTGCAAAGTATCTCACCGATCAACTCGAGTTGAGATCACATGGGAGCTTATTGAGTAACTCACTTGAGAACTCACCTGGGAGCTCATCCTGCCTTGCCGACTCACCTTGAGCTTACTTTGGCAACTCACCTTGGGCTCATCTAGTAGCTTGCATGTAAGCTCACCAAAGATATTTTTGATAAGCTCACCTGGGAACCCACTGAGTAGCTCACCTAGGAGCTAGGCTAGGAGCTCAGCAAACAGCTCACGCGGGATCTCATCTAGGAGCTCGACTTGAGCTTGCCCAAAAAATCACCTAGGGAGCTCACTTGAAAGATCACCTTGCAAGATCACCTTGAGCTCACCAATGATCTCACCGAGTAACTCGACTTGAGGTCATATAGGAGCTTGTCAAGTGGCTCACCTGAAAACTCACATGGGAGCTCACTTGATAGCTCACCTTGCCAACTCACATGGGATCTCACCTATCAACTTACCTTGAGCTCGTTAAGGAGATCACCTTTCCAACTCACCTTGAGCTCATCTAGTAGCTCCCTGAGATCTCACTAATAAGCTCACCTGGGATCTCACCGAATAGCTCACCTAGGAGCTTAGCTAGGAGCTCAACAAGTAGCTCGAATTGAGCTTACCCAAAATATCATTTGGGAGCTCACCTGAATGCTCACCTTACCAGCTCACCTTGAGCTCAACCAGAAGCTCACCGAGTAGCTTGAATTTAGCTTGTAAAGCAAGTCACCTAAAAACTCACATGGGATCTCACCTATTAGCTCACCCAAACACTCACATGGGAGCTTTCTTATCATCTCTCGTTACCTACTCACCTTGAGCTCACCCAGGATCTCACCAAGTAGCTTTACTTGAGCTTTCTCAGGAGCTTGTCAAGTATCCCACCTAAAACTCACATGGGAGCTCACTTGATAGCTCACCCGAAACTCACATGGGAGATTACCTATCATCTCACCTTGCCAGCTCACCTTGATCTCACTGAGGAGCTCACCTTACCAACTCACCTTGAGCTCATATGGTAGCTCACCTCTGTGTTCATCAAGTAGCTCACCAAGTAGCTCACCTAAGAGCTCACCTAATAGCTCACCGAGTAGCTTGCCAAGTAGATTGACTAATAGCTCATGGAGTAGCTTGCTGAGTAGGTTGACTCTTAGCTTGCCTAATAGCTCACCTGAGAGCTCACTGAGTAGCTTAACAGGGGACCTCACCTGGGAGCTCACCAAGTATCTCACTTTAAAGCTCACCTAGCAACTTTCATGGGAGCTCACCGAATAGATCGCCAAGTATCTCACCTAGGAGATCTTCTGAGATCTTGCCGATCAGCTTCAGTTGAGCTCACCTGGGAGCCCATCAAGTAACTCACCTGGGAGCTCACCTGATAGCTTGCCTTGCCAACTCAGCTTGAGCTCATCTAGTAGCTTACATGTAAGCTCACCTTAGATATTTCTGACAAGCTCACATGGGAGCTCCCTGAGTAGCTCACCTAGGAGTTCAACTGGGAGCTCAACAAGTAGCTCACCTAGGAGCTCATCGAACAACTCAACTGGAGCTTACCTAGAAACTCGCATGGGAGCTCCCCTTATAGCTCGCCATGCCAACTCACCTTGAGCTCACCCAAGAGTGCAACGATCAGCTCGAATTGAGCTCACCTAGGAGCTCATCAAGAAGCTCACCTTGAAAACTTATATGAGAGCTCTCCTTACAGCTCATCTTTCCAACTCGTATTAGAGTTCACCTTGTGCTCACTAAGAAGATAACCTTGCTAAGTCACCTTGAGCTAATTTGGTAGCTAACCTCAGAGTTCATTGAGAATCTCACCAAGAATCTCACCTTGGAGCTCACATAATAGGTCACCAAGTAGCTCCCTTGGGAGCTTGCCTAGCTCACCAAGTAGCTCCCTTGGGACTTGCACATACTAGCTAAACAAATTACCAAGTAGGTCACCTGAGAGCTTTTATGGGGGCTCACTAATTAGCTCAAGTTGAGCTCACCTAGGAGCTCGTCGAGTAACTCAACCAGGAACTTACTTGGGATCTTTCCTGACATCTCACCTTGCTAACTCACCTTGAGCTCACCTTTTTAACTCACCTTGAGCGTGCCTTGCCAACATGCCTTGAACTCATCCCATAGCTTGCATGTAATCTCACCTAAGAGATTACCAACAAGTTCACATTTGAACTCACTTGGGAGCTCACCGAGTAGCTCACCTAGGAGCTCGGTTGGGAACTCAAAGCAAGTAGCTTACCCAGAGCGTGTTGAGTAGCTCAACTTGAGCTTACATGAAAAATCACCTGGGAGCTCACCTGATAGCTCACCTTACTAACTTGCCTTGAGCTCACCCAGGATCTCACTGAGTAACTTGACTTGAGCTCACCGGGGAGCTTGTCAAATACCTCACTTTAAAACTTGCATGGGAGCTCACCTGACAACTCACCCAAACTCACATGGGAGATCACCTATCAACTCACCTTTTCAGCTTACCTTAAGCTCACTAAGGAGCTCACCTTGCTAACTTTCCTTGAGCTCATCTGGTAGCTCACCTCAGAGTTTGTCGAGTAGCTCACTAAGTAGCTCACCTGGGAGCTCACCTAATAGCTCACTTGGGAGCTCACCTAGTAGCTCGCCAAGTAGGTTAATTTGAGCTCACTTATGAGCTTGCTGAGTAGATTTTTAGGGAACTTGCCCAATAGCTTGCCAAGTAGCTTACTTCTGAGCTCACCTAGAAACTTTCCTGGGAGCTCGTCAAGTAACTCACCTAGGAACTCACCTAAGATCTTACCTAACAGCTTGCCTTGCCAAGTCACCTTGAGCTCACCTTACCATTTCATCCTGAGCTCATCTAGTAGCTCACATGTAAGCTCACCTCAAAGATTACTGATAAGCTCGACTTGAGCTTGCCGAGAAACTCGCATGGGACCTCACCTTACCATCTCACCTTGAGCTCACCCAGAGCTTGCCGAGTAGTTTAACTTCAGCTCACCTAGGAGCTCATCAAGTAGCTCACCCGAAAACTTGTATGTGATCTCACCTTACCAACTCGCATGGGAGCTCAACTATTAGCTCACTGAGGATATCACCTTGCCAACTCACCTTGAGCTTGTCTGGTAGGTCACCTCAGATTTCATTGAGCACCTCACCAAGTAACTTACCTGGGAGCTCACCTAATAGCTCACCTAGGAACTCACTAAGTAGCTCACCAAGTAGGTGTACTTGAGCTTACTTGTGAGGTCACTGATTAGCTCACCAGGGACCTCACCTAGGAGCTTGCCAAGTTACTCCCTTGGGAGCTCACCTACCAGCTCACATGCGAGCTTTCCGAATAGCTCACCAAGTAGGTCACTTGGGAGCTCTCCTGGGAGCTCACCGATTAACTCAAGTTGAGCTCACCCAGGAGCTCATCGAGTAACTCACCTAAGAACTCACCTAGGAGCTCACCTGACAACTTACCTTACCAACCCACCTTGAGCTCACCCTGCTAACTCACCTTGAGCTCACCTTCCTAACTCACCTTTATATCATCTAGTAGCTCACATGTAAGCTCACCTCAGAGATTGCCGACAAGCTCACCTTTGAGCTCACTTGGGAGATCACCTAGCAGCTCAACTAAGAGCTTAGCTAGGAGCTTAGTAAGCAGCTCACCTAGGAGATCATTGAGCAGCTTGACTTGAGTTTACCCAGAAACTCACTTGGGAGATTGACTTGAGCTCACCTGAGAGCTTGTCAAGCAGCTCACCCCTAAAACTTACATGGGAGCTCACATGACAACTCATCTAGACACTCACATGGGATTTCATCTATCACTCACCTTGAGCTCACCGAGAGCTCACCTTATTAACTCACCTTGAGCTCATATTATAGCTCACCTCGAGTTCATTGAGAAGTCGGCTAAGTAGCTCACCTAGGAGCTCGTGTAATGACTCACCTAGAAGCTCACTCGGTAGCTCACATAGTAGGTTTTCTTGAGCTCACTTATGAGCTCACGAGTAGCTCACCGGGATTTCACTTGGGAGCTCACCAAGTAGCTAGCTTGGGAATTCACCTAGTAGCTCATCTAAGAGCTCAA
Source organism: Taxus wallichiana var. yunnanensis (assembly GCA_018340775.1). Classification (NCBI taxonomy): domain Eukaryota; kingdom Viridiplantae; phylum Streptophyta; class Pinopsida; order Cupressales; family Taxaceae; genus Taxus; species Taxus wallichiana. The sequence goes on from CM031233.1 coordinate 11,734,586, forward strand.
TGAGCAGCTCACCGAGTAGGTTGAGTTGAGCTCGTTTATGAGCTCGTCAAGTAGCTCATCGGGGACCTCACCTTGGGGCTAACCAAGTAGTTACCTACAGCTCGCTAAGTATTTCACTTGGTATCTCTTCTAGAAGCTCACCGATCAGCTTGAGTTGAGCTCACCCAGAGCTCATTTAGTAACTCAAATGAGAACTCACCTGGGAGCTTTCCTGACAACTCACCTTGCCAACTTACATTGAGCTCGCCTCTCTAACTCACCTTGAGCTTTGCTTACTAACTCACTTTGAGCTCATCCGGTAGCTCACATGTAAGCTCACCTAAGAGATTGCCAACAAGCTCGCTTTGAGATCACCTCGGAGCTCACCCGGTAGAGCTCACCTAGGAGCTCGGCAAGCGGCTCGTGTAAAAGCTCGTCAAGTAGCTTGACTTGAGCTTTCCCCAAAAATAACTTGGGATCTTGCCTAATAGCTCACCTTGCTAGCTGACCTTGAGCTTGCCTTGGAGTTCACAGAGTAGCTCGACTTTAGTTGGTCCAGGAGCTCATAATGTAGCTCACCCAAAAACTCACATGGGATCTCACCTGACAACACGCCCAAAAACTCAAATGGGAGCTCATCTTATAAACTTGCCTTGGTAGCTCACCTCGATTTTATCAAGCGCTCGCTAAGTAGTTCACTTGGGAGCTCACCTAATAGCTCACCGAGTAGCTCACTGAGTAGGTTGACTTGAGCTCACTTGTGAGCTCGCCGAGTAGCTCACCGAGGACCTTGCCTAGTAGCTCACCAATTATCTCACTTGGGAGCTCACCTAGCATCTCACGTAGGAGCTCACTAAATAGCTCGCTAATTATCTCACCTTGGATCTCTTCTAGGAGCTCACCAATCAGCTTGAGTTGAGCTCGACCAAGAGCTCATCTAGTAACCCGCTTGAGAACTCACCTAGGAGGTCACTGGACAGCTCACCTTTCCAACTCGCCTTAAGCTCACCTCAAAAACTCACCTTTAGCTTATCTTGTAGCTCACATGTAAGCTCACTTATGAGATTACTGATAAGCTCACCGAGCAGCTCACTTGGGAGCTTGGATGGGTTCTCGGTAAGCGGCTCGACTTTAGCTTGCCCGAAAACTCACCCGAAGCTCACCGATAGCTCACCTTACCACCTCACCTTGAGCTCAGCTCACGATATCACTAAGCATCTTGACTTGAGCTCACTTGAGAGCTCATCAATCAGCTCACCTAAAAACTCACATGGGAGCTCACTTGACAACTTTCCTAGAAACTTGCATGGGAGATTGCCTATCAACTCACCTTGCCAGCTCAGTTTGACCTCACTAAGGAGGTCACCTTGCCAATAACCTTGAGCTCATATGCTAGCTCACCTCGAGTTTGTTGAGAATCTCACCAAGTAGTTCACTTAGGAGCTCACTTAATAGCTCACCTGGGAGCTCATCGAGTAGCTTGCTGAGTAGGTTGACCTAAGGTCACTTGTGAGGTCACCGAGCAGCTCACTGGGTACCTTGCCTAGGAGCTCACCAATTAGCTCCCTTGGGAGCTCTTCTGAGAGCTTACCAATCAGCTCGAGTTGAGTTCACCTGGGAGATCATCGAGTAACTCACCTTAGAACTCACCTAGGAGCTCACCTGACAAATCACCTTACCAACTCAACTTTAGCTCATCTGGTAGCTCTCATGTAAGGTCACCTCAAAGATTATCAACAAGATCACCTTTGAGCTCATCTGGGAGCTCACTAAGTAGCTCACATAAGAGCTCATCGACTTCAGCTTACCTAGAAACTCACGTGGGAGCTTGACTTGAGCTTTCTTGGGAGCTCGTCAAGTAGCTCACCTAAAAACTTACATGGGAGCTCTCCTGACAGCTCACCCAAAAACTCACATGGGAGCTCATCTATCAGCTCACCTTACTAGTTCACCTTGAGCTCGTTGAGGAGCTCATGTTGCCAACTTGCCTTGAGCTCATGTGGTAGCTCACCTAAGATTTCGTCAAGAAGGTCACTAAGTAGCTCACCTAGGAGCTCACCTAATACCTCACCTAGGATATCATCAAGCAGCTCATCAAGTAGGTTGTCTTGAGCTCACTTGTGAGCTCTCTGAGTAGCTTATTGGGGACCTTGCGTAGGATCTCACCAAGTAGCTCACTTAGGAGATCTCCTAGCAGCTCACCGGGAGCTCACCGAATAGCTCAAAAATTAGATTGCCTTTGAGCTCTTTTGGGAGCTCGCCGATCAGCTCAAGTTGAGTTCACCTAAGAGCTCATCAAGTAACTCACTTGAGAACTCACAAAGGAGCTCACCTTACCTTTCAAACTTTCCTTGAGCTTTCTTTACCAACTCACCTTGAGTTCATCTGGTAGCTCACATGTAAGCTCACCTAAGAGATTTTTGACAATTTCACCTTTGAGCTCATCTAGAATCCCATCGAGTAGCTCACCTAGGAGCTTGGCTAAGAGATCGGCAAGTAGCTTACATAGGAGCTCATCTAGCAGCTCGAATTGAGCTTGCTCCGAAAACTTACCCGGAGCTCACCTAAAAGATCACCTTGCTAGCTCACCTTGAGCTCACCCAAGAGCTCACCAAGTAGCTCGACTTGAGCTCACCTGGGAGCTTGTTAAGTATCTCACCTAAAAACTCACATGGGAGCTCTCTTGACAATTCACCTTGCTAACTAGCATGGTAGCTCACCTATCAGCTCACCTTGAGATCATTGAGGAGCTCATCTTGCCAACTCGCTTGAGCAAGGTTTGTTGAGCACCTTGCTAAGTAGCTCACATGGGAACTCACTTAACAGCTCACCTGGGAGCTCACCTAAGAGCTCACTGAGTAGCTCTCTATGTTTCACTCGGAATGTGTTGTTCCTTTTAGAAACAGATAAGGTTAGGGGCTAGGAGGAATACCTATTGAATGTTGAGATGGTGTGCGCGTACCATAGAGAAAGATCAGCCGATCGAAGAACTCCTTTTTGTCTTGGAAGGACTACATGCAAATAAGAACACAAGACCACAAGATTTTGATTAGACAATAAATGAGAGAACTGCCTTAGGCCCAGAAAGATAAAACTTCCTTTCAAAGGTGGTCAGTTCCCCTGCTAATATGAATTAACACAAAAGACTTGTAAGATATCAATTAAATTGCTTCTTTGAACTGGGTAGGGGAAAGGCTGATTCTGGTTTTAGTCACAATAACCGATGCCGGTGACTAATAACCGATGACGGTTATTGATGACCGATATCGGTAGGGTATACGATCTAAGGTTGGTTGTTCTGTGGGGTGGTGGTGTTGTTTGGTAGTTGTGTTATTTGTAGGGCTATCTATAGGTGATATTTAGGAAATAGGGTGATGAGAGGTAGATGAATGACAGTGAGATGCAATGACACTTTGGGTAGTGGATCCAAGAATGGATTTGTGAGGACTTATGATTCAAAAAATCAAAGAAATGTTATTAAAGAGGACATGCAAGATGTGACTTACTGGTTATTGATGGAAATGCAGGTCCAAGAGCTCTGATGGCAAAGGCAGAACTGAGGTAGGATGGTCTGGCACACAGCAGATCAAATCAGCTGAGTATCACAGGGCTCTGGTATCTAGTTGCAGTCCTTGGCTTGCTCTCCTTGGCTGCTAACTCTCCTTGTCTCTTCACTTGTATCTGCTCAGTCAAGTAAAGATCCGGGTTCTCTTGATCGCTCCTGACGCTCTTTCTTGATTCAAAGAATTCTTTCCTCTGATCCCAAAAATGAAATTCCGATCCTTTGTTTTTTGTTTGGGGAGCCCATTTACAAGGAACCGATGGCAGTTACGTAATTGACGATGGTCGAGTAGGAACCGGCACCGGTAAGGAAAAAAGTAGGCTATTTTTAGTAAAATAGCCCACCTTCCCTACTTTTCTCCCGAGAGATTAGTTGCGGGCTTGGTCAAGTGACTAGAAGGTCGGTTTTGGGTGTGAGAAAGGGGTCATTAGTTATGGGTGTAGGTGTGGACCAAGTTATGGGTCTTAATTAGGTTAGTTTAGGGTTAGGGCTAGGTCATGATGAGGTGGCAAAATGAGGTGGCAGGTGAGGTGATGGGGATTTATCAATTACAAGGTAATTAATAAATAATTGTGTAAGGTTTAGGTAATGAGGTTAGGTTGCAAGATGAGATGCGGGTCACAAGGGTCGTAAGACACAAATTTGGTGTCTACATTAGCCCTTTATTGTCGTGTAGCTTGTTTTGTAAAGCTACACGATAATAATATGAAGTGGTTTCCGTTGTTAAGGGTATAGGTAATCCCCTCAAATCTATCAGATTGAGAGAATGTGAAATCAGGGATAGGGTTGATAAAGGGTAAATGGTGTAGAGGGGATGGTAAGGTGGTGGGGTAGGTCCAAGGAAGTAGACGCATGTTGAAATGCAATCGTACGACTAGGGTACATGATTTGACGAGCAAACCAGCAGTGCATAGGCAAAGGTCGATAGTTTATCCAAACAAGGGTGATATAATCCTGGTATCCAAGGCATAGGAAGTAGCTCCAGGGTATATAACAGGTAAGGTACAGGAACGTTTAGGCATGTTCGGTAGTACCAAATGGTTGGTTTGATTGAGATAAACGTCACGGTCTAGGTTTAGGAAAAGTTGGTCGACAGATCAAGTCAAGGACCCTAATCATGCTAAAACACAAACAGGTGAGCTCGATTAAACAAAAACTATAGGATGGGTGGATAAAAGTGTATGGTGTTGATTTTAGGTAAGGTATTGAGGTGGTACGGCCATGGGTCGGGCCAGGTTGTTGGGTTACGGCCTTGGCTCGGGCCGGGGGGGTAGGTTGAGGCTTTGGGTCGGGCCAAATGGTTAGGGTGAGGCCGTGGGTCGGGCCGAATAGGTAGGTTGAGGCCTTAGGTCGGGCCGGTTAGGTAGGTTGAGGCCTTGGGTCGGGCCGAATAGGTAGGTTGAGGCCTTAGGTCGGGCCGGTTAGGTAGGTTGAGGCCTTGGGTCGGGCCAAATAGGTAGGTTGAGGCCTTGGGTCGGGCCGGTCAGCCGAATAGGTAGGTTGAGGCCTTGGGTCGGGGGCCGAATAGTTGTTGAGGCCTGGCAGCCTTGGGTGGCAGCCTTGGGTCGGGCCGATGGTTAGGTGAGGCCTTGGTCGGGCCGAGATAGGTAGGTTGAGGCCTTGGGTTGGGCCAAGTTGTTGGGTGGCGGCCTTGGGTTGGGCCAAATGGTTAGGGTGAGGTGGGTTTGGTTTTGGGTTGGGTGGGTTTGGTTTGGGGTGGGTTTGGTTTTGGGTTGGGTGGGTTTGGTTTTGGGTGGGTATGGGATTTGTATGGGTTGGGGTTGGGTTGGGTTTTGGGTAGATTTTGGGCTTTGGGTCGGGTAGGGGTTGGGTGGGTTTTGGGTTAGGTGGTCGAAGGTAGGTTGCTAGAGGGGGGTGGTATAGAGTTGGGGTGTGGTCGAGGGGATAAAAGGGGGTTTAGAGGGTAAAGTAGATGTTGTGATAAAGAGTAGGTCTAAGGATGTGGGTTGGTTTTGCAGGCACGTCAGCAGTTGACGATGCGGGATAGGATGCCCCCGCTGTTGGTGCGGATGTGGCCACACGTATCTGCAGCTCATTGGGTGATCATACGAGGTGGGACTCGGCGGAGTCCAGCGATACAGAGCTATTGATAGAGATCACAGCCTGATGGTCGCCCTCATCGAGAGATGGGATCCGGTGACCAATGTGTTCCATCTCCCGACCGGAGAGATGACCATCACATTGGAGGATGTGTATCGCATCCTTCGACTGCCGATCGAGGGAGAGGCAGTCTTCCAGGTAGATTCGGAGACAGCGATGGACAGCATCCTGCAGGTTTTTGGAGATGCAGCCACGTGACTTACCTATCACAAATGCGAGTATCGTATCGTATGGTGACATGTACCGTGCACACCGACACGAGACACGGCTGGCTGTGCTGATGATGATTGGGATCACCTGCTTCACCCTCCCGGACTCAGAGGGAGGCCGCTTTCCATGAGCATTGATGGGGGTGTTGCTTGAGATGGTGGAGGAGCATACTTGCTATGCGTGGGCACCAGTGTATCTGGTGCAGCTATACAGAGAGCTCTGGGGTTATCGCCGGATGCGGCGATTTGGTATTTGTTCGACTTTTTTACTTCACTGTTGGGCATATGAGCACATCATATGCATCAGACCAGTAGGGCTGCCCCAGCAGCCAAGGCCACAGGTTATATACAGATATGGCTTTCAGAGGTGGTTGGGAGTCGTGGGGCAGCCACGAGCAGTGCTTGGGAGAGACGTTGCCTACTACAGGCATTTATTAGAGGGCCTGACAGCGGTAGATATTGTATGGAGACCTTACAGAGGTCATCACCCTCATGGAGGAGCCCACTTACAGTTGTGTCTAATCCAGTACACATTCTGGATAGTAGGACGGAGGCCGGGAGAGTACGAGAGGATACCCCTAGAGAGGGTACGCAGGCAGATGGGGCTGCGACAGGACGAGCCACCTCCCTTCCCTCAGTACAGGAGGGATGATGTAGAGGCCCCACTACCTGCACCACAGCCCTTGGATCCAGATTGGGTTGCTGAGAGGCCAGCAGATGACACAGTAGATGATGCTGGTTGTACAGGAGCATACATGGTGTGGTGGGCTGGTCAGAGAGCGGCGAGGGTAGCACAGCCCGCACAGCCAGACTTGGCAGCTGTGACGGCAGAGAGAGATCAGCTCAGGGGTCAGGTGCAGCTCTTACAGGGGTAGCTTGCTTGCGCGCAGCATAGATAGGGGGGTCTTACGACAGGCAGGCTAGCCCAGCCTGTGCTCAGTACAAGATGGCAGGCACCACCACCAAAGAAGATAGATAGCCACAGTGCAGTGCAGTGCAGTGCAAGATACACAGAATGAAGATAGTACCGATACCACCGCACCATAGGCACCAAGAAGGGCACCAAAGACAGCTCAGGGGGCATTAGTATTAGGTGCCAGGGGACCAGCCCCAGCTCCTTCAGTGGCTCGAGAGCGCTATATGGAGGTTAGAGCGGAGGCCCGATACTATCAGGATATTCTTGATGGTACCGGAGTTGAGTATCAGCCTTATGCAGCTCATAGAGCAGAGACCTCTCACAGCCAGAGATCTCAGGGAGGTGCAGCCACAGCCGGCGTGTCTGTGACGGTAGGGAGGTGAGAGGCACCACAGGGACCAGCGGGGAGAGGTGCTGAGGGCGGTGGGGAGAGCTGAGGGAGCCCGGCATGGTTTTTGTATTTGTATATTGGATATGGGCACCGGTCTGCGAACCGGTTATGTTGATAGAGGCCTGCGTGCCTACATATTATTCATTGATTCATTCATTTTTTTGTATACCGGCCTGCGAGCCGAGTACGGGTTGTATAGTTGATACCGGCCTGCGAGCCGAGTATATTTTTGATATGAGGGACCGGCCTGCGAGCCGAGTCGAGGTTATTGACCTTTATTGCGGCCTACGTGCCGGCTTTGTTGGATGATGAGATCACAGAGGCCCCGATGCAGGGCACATTGTATATTTGAAACTTGTATATATATATAGAGATGATGTTTTGATCCACATGTTGTGTTCAAAATGTTTTTAAGTATTTTGTCGATGGTTTATGATATAGAATGTATGATGAGTTTAATTGACATGTTGATATATGGATGATGTGTTATATGATGAAATGTTGCATGTTTTGGTGCTGGTTTTGGGACATTGTTATATATGTATCTGATGAGTTGGATCCAAATGATGTATAGATAGATAGTTTTTTGTTTTGTTTTTGTATCCTTAGTTGATGACTTGTTTGTTTTTGTAAAATAGATGATGTTAATGAAATTGTAATGATATGTGTGGTGGATGGACAAATATGTATAATGGTGATGAGATGCAGGAAAAGAGGCGGGCGTGACAAAAATTAGGTAAAAATGAAGAAAAGAACCATGTTTCAAAAAGGCAGGTGTATAACCGATATCGGTTAGGTAACCGATGTCGGTAGTTAGTAGACCAATATCGGTTACATAACCGATACCGGTTATTTAGGTATGAGCTTTTCTAAAAATAAAAAAGCTAGGGTGGCAACTTAAGTTCTAATTTTGAGAGCCATGCAAGAAGTTAAATACATGAACGTGACGCTTTTTGACGACTGGGACAAGTATTTGAATGAGAGATTTGAGTGATAAGGAGAAAAGAGACAGGGTAAGTGATTGTGATCTGAGATTCAGAAGACAGAAAGGCAGGTTTGAAAAAGGTGGTGATAATGGCAGGACGAGGAGAAACATCCAGCAGGCAGGGACAAGAGGGAAGACAAGGGCCACCTCAAGCTACTGCAACCCAAGAGGTAACGTTTTGTTTGTGATTTGACTACTGCATGTTTTGGGAATAAGCTGAGGGAGAGTAAGTGGGTAGATATGAGAAAGAAAACGTGATAGCAAGGGTTATAGATGAGGTGAGTGTTATGGGGTAGATAATCGGGGGTTTTCAGGTATGTCTGTGTATACCGAGCGGAATAAACGATCAATGTTTTGTCGTAGGTGGTTGTTTTTAGGCAAGGTGCATATAATTGACAGTGACCGATACCGGTTAGGGATAACCGATATCGGTTACTAAACCGATAGCGGTTACTTATAACCGGTACCGGTTACTGGAGGAACTTCCAGAATGTGAGAAAAAAAAAAACGTGGTGATTTGATTTATTGAACAGTTATTGGTTTTTGTGACGTATGCAGGCAGAGGCAGGGCTAAGGATGAATGATAGTGTACCAGCGCTGTTGTCACGAATCCGAGCGGATGTAACACCAGCTGAATGGATGTTGATAAATCATTTGGGGTTAAGTGGGATCCGCTATTATTCACGAATTACACGGAACCATGCTATGTTACGGCGTTGATTGAGAGATGGAATCTGAGACAAATACCTTCTATCTCGCCAATAGGGGAGATGACAAGAATATTGGAAGATGTGTTCCATATTTTGAGACTCCTTATTACAGAGAACCAAGATATCGCATTACCTAGCGCGGCGCGGGAGTGATAATGTAGTATTTGGTCCATACGCATGAGATTTGTCACAATGAGGTTTATCATTTACGTATGGGATAATGTATGCAGCACATCCTGAGGAGACAAGGTTAGCAGTAATATTAATGATAGCGGTAGGGTATTATGCATTATCGAGGGCAGAAGGGGGAAGATTTCCAAAGGCATTGATGTGTGTTATCTGGGAGATGATAGAAAGGAACGTGACTTTTACATGGGCACCGCATATTTGCGTAACTATACAGGGTTTATGGGCTTGTAGGTGAAATCACAGGACGACACTGGATTGTTCATACTTATTACACTGTTGGGCCTATGAGCACATTGTTTGTGTGCGACCAATAGGCCGACCCATCCAGTCAGGAGAGACCGGAGTACAGAGGTTGGGATTCAGACGATGGGTCCAGACAGAACAAGAGGCAAGATCTCAGGCCGTGACGGGTGACATTGAGTATTACAGGCAGGTATGGGAGAGGGTGACGATTGCGGATATCTGTTGGAGGCCTTACGGGAACTATATGGTAACAGAGAATATAGCTGAGGAGTTGAGGGGTGTAGAGCGATTGAGGTGGATCGCAGGGCATAGGCCAGGTGAGTATGAGAGGATTCCTATAGATCGCGTGCGGCGACAATTGGGATTGGTGCAAGACATACCGCAGGCTTATAGACCATATATGAGGATCGACGCCGAGGCAGCATTCTCACCTCCCCGGCCAACACCTCCAGAAGGGCCAGAGGAGATAGCAGCCGATCGCAGTGTAATGGATGCAGGAACGACAGAGGCCTATAGGTTATGGTGGGTAGCAGAGCTGCGAGGTGTACGTGATCACCCTGACATAGCTGTGATTACAGCGGAGAGAGATCGTCTGCAGAGTTTAGTTCAGCAGCTCCAAACGCAGGTGAATGAGGCAAGAGGATTGTTAGCGGTTGCGGAGTCACGGGCGGAGAGACTAGAGGCTGGATTCCTCCATGCGAGAGGGCATATTCATATGTTACAGGAGAGATTGGTAGATCAGTGGGCGGTACCAATAGCCGTGGTACCCTTGAGGACAGAGAGGCCTGGCGAAAGGCGTCGACGATCACGATCATCACCTGGGTCGGGATGAATCATGAGGGTTTAAGTAAATGTTATAGAGGTATAAAAATAAAGATGTCGACCTGCGTGTCGATGATAGAGAAGATGTATTTATTTAACATCTAAATAAAACTGAATATGTATGTTTATTTGAGTTACGATAATAATAAGAATGTTTGTGTTTTGATTTTTAGTGTTTTGAAAAAGGATAAAGAGGAATGTGATGAAATAGAAATACACAAAAAATATTTATATTTACCACACATGATAGGTTATGGTAGGGGATGGTCGAGCTAACCTTGGGAGACCCCATGTCTCCTAAGTGCTGCCTACATAGCCCATTGCACAAAGCAAGGAAGGGCCTCAGACCGATGTAGTTCTCCCTTAGGACCAGGGAGAGGTGAATTCGGAGCAATTTAGGTATGGTTAGGTGATTGGTTGGTTGGTAAAGGTATTGATAGTAATATTGGTAAGGTAAGGTTGATGGTGTTGGTAATGAATTGGTGATGTTGTAAAAGGTATAAGGGAAGCGAAAGTTAGCCTACCCAAGTGGTAGGGAATCATGCCCTGATTAAGATCAACACACAATCCTAGATGCGAGGCAAAGAGGAAAGATTGCTCCGTAGGTGAAAAGAGCAAAACGAACCACACAACATAGAATGAACGTGAAGCCCTAGGTACCGGTGCATAGACGAGAAGTCAATAGGTGAAAAGAGTTGTATGATCACATCCTATCAGGTGTACGTCACGTCCCTTGAGTTGAAACAACTGGTGAGGTGAGGTGAATGGTATAGTTGAGGTACGGAAAACTTATTACAAAGTGAGTGTTCGGACGAAAGAGAACCTACCCTAAATAGACAAGTCCATGACTCAAAAGTTCTTTTGAATGAGGATTTTATTTTACTGAATATAGACTGATCGATGCGGGAAGTCTACAAGGGATATTGATTGTACTATTCTTGAGGTCTTCACAAAGCTAATCAATGTGAGAAGCTTCTGATAAAGGTTGACTATGTATAGCTGTCCTTTGAGGGAGCAAACTATTGATAGTAGCAGATATGATTTTAGTGTATAGCTGTCTTTCTGGGAGCAATCTATATATAATAGCAGCAATAATTTGGCATATAGCTGTCCTTCGAGGGAGCAGTCTATATATAATAGCAGCAATAATTTGGCATATAGCTGTCCTTCGAGGGAGCATTCTATATATAATTTAGATAGCTAGATGTTCTTTTGGCATGAAGCATCTAGTTTAGTAGGAAGTTTGACTCAAGAAAATCCCATAAGAAGGTGTTACTTTAATACTTTGAAGTCATGGACTAGACTAAAAAGGGGAAGGCGTCGTTGAGGGGAGGTGAGAATCAAACTATGTGAGCTTGATTTTTATTATGAGGTGTAGGAAACAAAGTGTATGTGGTGGTAAGTGAGCTCAAGGGACGAGCGGCAGGTAGATAAGAAGTGATATAACACTAAATTCAATAGTAGAATGGTCGAAGATGCAAGGCATTAAGGGGCTCAGGCTCAGGTTTACCATTAAGCGAAGCTAAACGATAAGTGCCTGATCCATAGGTGTGAGTGATTATATAAGGCCCAATCCAATTGGGAGCAAATTTTCCACGTTTGCTCTTTTCTAGTTTGGTGACATGTTGATTCTCTTTGAGGACAAGATCACCAACCTTAAAGGTACGCTCATGAAGTCGCTTATCATAAGCACGTTTGATGCGTTTTTGATAGATTTGAAGGTGATCAAGAGCTGTAAGACGACGTTCGTCAAGAAGCTCCAATTGGGCTAACCGCTCTTGGCGGAAATCATCATTGGTGAGAATATCCTGAAGAGATATTCTAAGGGAGGGTATTTGTATTTCAAGAGGCAAAATAGCCTCGGTACCATATACCAAAGAAAAAGGTGTGGCATTAGTGGAGGTATGAATACTAGTACGATAAGCCCAAAGGGCAAAGGGAATGTGATCGTGCCAATTTCTTCCGGATTCATTGACAACTTTCATGAGGATTTTGGTTAGGGTTTTATTAGAAGATTCAACCTCACCATTGGCTGCATGGATAGTAAGGCGATGAGAAACTAAGTTTGATACCAAAGTTGTTACAAAGGTCTTGTAACAATTTGTTTTTAAAAGATTTACCATTATCGGTTATTAGGCGATGAGGAATACCAAAACGACAGATAATGTGATGGTTAATGAATTCGACAATTTTTTCTTTTTTGATTGAAACGAGTGGAATGGCCTCCACCCATTTTTTGTAATATTTGGTCACACTGTGATTATCCAATGGTGACGTTGACGAGGTCGGGTGAATCTCACCAATAAGGTCTAAACCCCATTGTGAGAAAGGCCAAAGATCTCGTGCGACCTGCAGCGGATGGCTAGGAGTATGTTGAAGGTTGGCATGTTGTTGACACATAACACAACGCTTAACATATTCGTAGCAGTCATTGTTAAGAGTAGGCCAATAATAACCTAGGTGAAGGATTCGTTTAGCCATTTCAAGGCCACTAAAATGTCCCCCACAAATCCCATCATGGACTTGTTGGATGGTATAGGTGACCTCCGCACCGGTTAGACAGCGAAGGAGGATGCCATCAAAGCCACGTTTATAGAGGAGTCCCCCCATGACAACATAACGCGAAACACTTTTAAGAAAAGCACATTTGCCGTTACTAGTAAGGTCAGGTGGGAGAATAGAGATTGTAAGATAGTCATGAAATTGGTGGTACCAGGTATCCTGTGAATTAGTAGACACAGTATTTATCATACAAACTACCGGGGTTGAGTAGGATGGGGCAAAAAGTTGTTGGACCACGACGAATAATTCAGAGTCAGTTGATGAAGCTGGAATTTGTGAGGCTAAGCAAGCCATAGTATCCGCAAATTTGTTAGTGGAGCGGGGAATGGTTTGGATAGAATAGTGAGTAAATAAGGCTAGAAGTGAGTCCACGTAGTGTTTGTACTTTTGAAGTTCCTCATTTTTACATTGGTAGATGCCCATAACTTGATTGACTACCAATTGAGAGTCGCCAAAAATATTGATAGATTTGATACCTAAGTGTATCGCAACTTGGAGACCCAGAACAAGGGCCTCGTATTCCGCTGTATTATTAGTGCAGGGGAAATCAAGCCGGAATGAAAGAGGCATAGGTTCAGCGTCAAGAGGGATGAGAACAATGCCGGCTCCTCTGCCGCACTGGCATTTAGATCCATCGAAGAAGAGGGTCATTTGATACGACTCTTCCCCGAGTGAAAGAGTGGCGATGAGTTCGTCAGGGAAATTAAAATTGGTGAATTGTTCCCCAGGTAAAGGGGCCTCCGCAAGTTGGTCTGCAAGAGTTTGTCCTTTGATTGACTTCTGTTGTATAAACTCAAGGTCGAGGTCGGCGAGGAGCATAAGCCATCGAGCGATGCGTTGGTTTAGATGTGGTTTGGCATACATATAATGAATGGGGTCCGTGTTGGTGATGACGAAAGTTTTGTGATTCAGAAGGTAGTGTCGGAGCTTGGTAGCCACGAATGATAGGGCTAGGCACAACTTTTCTACATGTGTATACCTAGTCTCATAGTCCACCAAAGTACGACTTATATAATAAACGGCTTGTTCTCTATTCTCAGAGTCACGATGTGCAAGCATGGCCCCTACAAATAAGTCAGGCGGAAAGGTAAAGGTAGAAAGGGCGGTCGTCTTGAGGTGGGATAAGCACGGGTGGCTGCAAGAGATAAGTTTTGAGAGCTTCAAAGGCTTGGTGGCACTCTTTGCTCCATTGAAAATCAATGTCCTTCTTAAGGAGGTGATGGAAAGGTTGACATCGATCCGAGAGTTGGGAGATGAAACGTCGGATAGATTGAAGCTTACCTTGTAAACTACGCAATTGTTTGAGATTAGTAGGTGGGGGCATTTCTAGAATAGCTTTGACTTTAGATGGGTCGACCTCAATGCCACGCAAAGAGACGATAAAGCCAAGAAGTTTTCCCGAAAGGACACCAAAGACACATTTTTTTGGTTGAAGACGGACAGAATATTGTAACAGTGATCAAAAATAATGGTTAAAACATCGAGATGTTCACTGCGATGTTTAGACTTGCCAAGAAGATCGTCGACGTAATCTTCAAGGATTGTGTGCATAATGTCATGAAAAATGTAGGTCATAGCCCGCTGATAGGTGGCACCAGCATTCTTAAGGCCGAATGGCATTACACGGTAACAGAAGGTTCCCCAAGGAGTTATGAAGGCAGTTTTGTGTTGATCGGCAGGGGCAACCAAAATTTGGTTGTATCCTGAAAAGCCATCCATGAGAGAGAGCATCTCATGGCCTGCAGTGAGATCAACAAGTTGGTCAATACTAGGTAGGGGGAAGTCATCCTTAGGGCAAGCGAGGTTAAGATCTCGGAAATCCGTGCATATCCGAAGTCCCCCCATCGCTTTAGTGACAGGTACAATGTTAGAAATCCATTGAGGATAGTCAATAGGCAAGATGAAGGAAACAGAAAGAAGTCATTGAAGCTCTTCTTTGACTAAGAGGGCAATGCGTGGATGCATTTTTCTCATTTTTGTTTAATTGGCTTGGAATCGGGGTTTAGGGTGATGTTATGGATGGCAATGGTAGGATCAATTCCTGACATGTCCGCCTAGGACCAAGCGAAAGCTTGGTTGCGGGTACAGAGAAAGGTAGTAAAGGCAACTTGTTCTGATGTGTTAAGGGATTGTCCGATCTTCATAATGTGAGGATCCTCCTCTATGTGAATTTTGATTTCCATAGTCGACTCATTCAACATGGTTTGAGTTTCAGATGGTAAGGCGCGTTGAAGATAGGAGTCGTCCGCCCCAAGGTAAGTGAGGATGGAGTCATCATCCTGGCACTCAACAACATTAATCGAAGGCGAATCCTCTTCGATCATGTCTGGATATAGAAGGGGAAGAGAAGATGGGTCCTCATTATCACGTTGATAAGTGAGAGGACCTATGAAGATAGCATTTATGAAAAAAAAAAGTTAGGAGGGATAGATTCGTGATCTATCGACTCAGTGGGTGACGATGGCAAAGTGGGTGATGATGGTTTGGTAGGGGTAACGTCGTTCTCTTCCAGAAGGCAACTGTCACGAGGTTCTGTCGATGTAAGTGTTTCCGGAAATCCGAGACCACTACGATCATTATGTTTGCGTGTGGTGATGGGGATGAGCGTATGTCGGCCTTGTTCATAAAGACCAAAACCAAAGCCTTTCCAAGCACAGCGAGTCAAGAAGGTGAGGGCGAAGCGACGATTTGTCAGGTATTGAAAATCGGATTGGAAAGGAACCACACCAAGAGGAGGCTCAGGGGCAATGGAAGACGCGTCGACACCCCCATACGTTAGGTTAGTGCGGCAGTGAGGTGGTCCGTAGGAGATTACTTCCCCCACATGACGGTCATAGTTAGGATGGGCATGTACCTGTCCGTACTCCTGTGGGGTATGGAAAGAACTAACATTATATAGGTGATACTCCCCCAGCGTAAGGCGCTGAAAAACATCTACTAAGGGGTCCGCGGTCGGGATGTTAGCTGCGGGAAGGGAAGTGGTTTTTGCGATGGTAGTTTCATCAGTTGAAGGCGTAGGTGTGGTTGAGGTGGATGGTTGAGGCACAGTTGAAGAGGATGGTTGGGTTGAATGAACGGGTGTCTTGATTGGTACAAGCACATCGTTTGGGTGGTATAACATATTACAGGTTTTAAAGGGGGGAGGATCAGCTTTTACGGTGTAGGACTTCCCCTCGTACTCAAATTTTATGCATCTATGTAATGTTGAGGGAACGCATCCCATAGCCCAGATCCAAGGGTGACCTAACAACATATTGTATTGGAACTCTCCCTCAAGGACATAGAAGAGTTCGGGTAAAGTACGTGGTCCTACACGAATGTTAAGGATCACGGTGCCTAAAGTGGAAGTAATAGCATCATTGAATGATCGCAACATGATGGGGTTGGCACACATGCAACTGGAAGGGATATTCATTTGTTGGAAGGCTTTTGAAGAGATGATATTTAGGCTGGCACCCCCGTCAATCATAACACGACGTACCCGGATATCCCGAACGTACGCTGAGATAAAAAGAGCAGGGTCAGGATCTTCGGTACCAAAGTCGATAATTTCATCTTCGGAGAAACTGACAGCAGCGGCTTGCTGTACAGAGCCCGAAGTGGTTGGGGAGATAGGTTGTTTAGTGAGTGAAGCAACATGATTGGGTGTTAGAATAGAGGTAACAGGCAAGGTTTCATTAGGTAAAACCTCTATCCCTTGAAGGATCTCAACGAGAGCTTGTCGATGAGATTCAGAAGTCTGAATGAGATCATACAGTGTCAATTTTACGGGTGATTGGTGAAGCTGTTTGATCATAGTTCGGTGGGCAACTCCATTAGAGACGGGGTAAGTGGGTCCGCGAATAACCACTTTAGGTGGTGGTGCAATCGGGATGGTTGACGAAGAAAGAGGTGCCGCAGGCGTGTTTTCTTTTACTTTCCCATTGTTTTTCTACCCTCGAGTAGCGACACTAATCATATTAATTTCATAGACTGAGATGAGGAAGATGGTTGGGACAACTCATGGTCTTCAAGAGGTGGGGTTGTAATAATGATAGATCTTGGTGAGGCGGGGACATATGATATAGGAGAGGGAATTGAAACTAAAGGTCTCTCTCTTCGTAAGTTGTCTTTCTTAACTTTTCTATCTGAGAGAGGTGACGGACGAAGTATGGCTTTCAACACTTTGCATCCCTCTACGTCATGTCCTGGTGTGTGGTGGTAAGCGCAGATTTTAGACTCATCATAACCTATAGGTCGAGGTTTAGATGGGTCATAAGGTCTAAGTGGGGGTAGGGAAATGGTCGCATTCTCCACCAACATAGCAAGGATTTTGGCATAAGATCCTTTGAGTGGGTCAAAATCAGAGGAGGATGAGGGTATTGGTTGTGTGGGTTTTGGTAATGTTTGGGCGTGGTTGGTTCATACGGGTGGTGGTTTAGTCGAGGGGTGTTGACACGTGTTTTTCACTGAACGTGGTTTCTTTGGTGCAGAAGCTATATTGGATGATGAGGCCACCGATGATGTGGTATCAGAAAACAACCATGGGGAAATAGGAGTGACCGAAAACAAATCTTTTGATGATGGAATTTGTTTAGGGTTGATAGGTGGACGAGACGCACGGGTGACGGTGGTACTATACCGGGATTTCTCGTATAGGTGTAGAAGGCGTACGTCGCTTTGAAGAAAACGCAGGAGGTACGATATACTGATGCAAGGTGGAGGGATGAGGTCCCAATATGGAAGTTGGGTGTGACGATGATGGTTTTAGTTGTGATAGAGGCATAGGTTGAGGAGATTGAGTTTGTCTCCTAATGGTGTGGACGGCTTTATTTTTAGATAAATCAAGCCGCTTAGGTGGGTGCGTTAGACTGGGCATTGGTGAGGTCCCAAGTGTAGGGGAAGATTTGGTTAAGTTAATAGAAGTGGACGGGGCATGTGGTAGAGGTGAGGGGGGTGAAGGTGAGAACATGGGCATTTTAAGCTTCTGTAAACACTTCGGGTATATGGTGGAGGTATCAGGATCGGTCATCTGCATTTGAGTAGAATAGGGAGTACTCAAACGTTCCCATAGGATTCGTCTATCTTCTGGAGAATGACATTCTTCAGTTTGAATTGTAAATTTTATACGGAAGAAAGGTGGGTTGTGATTCCGGTCCACTGTGGGTGTGATACAGGGGGTAAATGAGGCACTATATCAATAGATGTTAAGAGGTCGACTGGTTGTTGAAAATATTTAGGTGATGAAGGACAAATAGGTAGGAGGGCGTGTTTGAGGGGATCTGTCATGTTTAAAGAATGTGGTGATGTCGGTTCAAGAGGTTGCTCGTCTAAGGATGACAAAAGAAGTGGCGAGCCTTCCTCTTGTACAGCAAGAATGGTAGAAGGAGACATTTGGGAAATAGATAAGTTAGATAACATCCGCTCACAGTCTTGCAAGGATGTGGTATAAGAAGGCTCATTTGTGAGAAAGGAACTCTGGTAGCTAATTCCTTGATGGGTAAAGGAATGGCAAGGATTTCAGTTTGTCTTGATGGCGAGGAAGGGGGTTTGGTTTCCTGCGTTAGTGAAGAGGCTTGATTGAGAATTTGTTCGATAGAGGTCTTTGGCTGGGAATCGAAGACTACATGGATCTCATGAACACTCTCCTCGGCTAAGATATCTTGATTTAGATTACTGTTAGAAGAATGATTCGGGAATGGTTTGTTGAATATTTTCAAATTTCGGTTAGCAGGGGCGTTAGGATTATCGAGGGCTATATCCCCCACATCAACCATTTCCTGCACTATGTTTTTCAACATCTTGCAGTTCTCATGACTGTGTCCCTTCACACGGTGGAAGTTACAGAAGTCATTTTCTTTGTACCAGGAAGGTATGGCGCGAGTGGAATCAAACCCGAATGAGGTTTAACAGGAGGTAATGTAATGGCTCCTGCTTTGAGCAATTTTTCCAATATCACACCATATGTTTCTCCCAAGGGAGTGTAGTTGATGGGTTCTGCTTTATACTTATAAGTGGTTTTTGGCGGGGTATTAGACGGTGGTTGGGATTTGACCATCACCGCGTGGACAGCTCCTTTTGATTTAGAAGAAGTGGACGCGTGAGGAGTGGTGGTATTTGGTTTATTGGTAGAATCAGGAGTTCGAAATTGGGGTTTTTGTTACGCAACCGCAATTTCTCTTCCTCTAAGGCTCGAATCTCTAGTTTTCGAGCCATAGTAAAGGCTTCATCGAATGTACGGAAAGTTTGAATTTGGAGGGTAGGGGAGATGTGCTTAGCGCAGCCCGCGTAAATAGTTCGATAAGTTCGGTTTGAGGCAAGGCATATGTAAGTTGGTTGATAAGGCCCGCCATCGTCCAACGAAATCAGTGATAGATTCGTCTTCAAATTGTCGGATGGCATAGAGGTCGGTGATAGATACTTTCTTGGCAATGTTAATGGAGAAATGATCCAAGAAAGATTGGGCTAGTTGGTTAAAAGAGAAGATTGAGTGCTGGGTTAAAGCACTGTACCACTCCAAGGTAGGTCCTGATAAGGACATGGGAAAGGTGTGGAGTAACAAGGCATCATCATGGGCAATCAAATAACAAGCATGTCTAAATGATCACAAGTGTTGTTGAGGATCCTCTTTACTATTAAAACGAGTAAATTTCGGCAACTCCCATTGAGGAGGATATGAATGAAGGGGGACAGAAGGGTGAATGGGCTCCCGACAAACTTGCTCGTATGTCAAGGCGCTACGACTTCCTGAAACAGAAGCCTCCAGGTTTTGCATTTTGTCCATCATTTGTTTAATTAGATCAGTAGTTGGATGAGATGATGGTGTGGTTGTGGTAAATGGAGGCAAATTGGACCAAGGACCACCGCTAGACACTGGTGGGGTTAAGTGTTGATAAGGTGTGGAGGATGAATATGTTGAGGCAACCGAATAGGGATGTCCCATATAGGATGTTGAGGTCACTGGATACGTGTATGGGAATGAAAAGGTAGGTGGAGCTTGAGAAGGAAAGCTCATGTGGATAGGTGGCAGAGAGCAAGTCATGAACGGAGCAATCTGCAAGAGAGATGAGGTAGGGGCGGTCGGTGGTAATGATATGTGGGGTCCAAGATTAACCAACGGAAAGCCAATCTGAAAGCCGTATGAACCTCAAGCCATCGGATTGGGAGATGGGGCTAGAGATGCAGAAGTAAGGCGGTGTTATCAGGCGGAGTGGGAGCTAAATGAGCAGCTATACTAATAGGCATACTAATGCAGGAGCTGACCATCAAAGGCGTACGGTCGGGGGTATGAGACAAATAGTATTGTACAAAGCTAGAATTAGCATCCAGAAACTTGGCAAAGTCCTTATCTCCCACAGGAATTTTAGGAACCTCGCTGGTATCCGTAGGATTCCCCACAGAATGTGAAGGGGGTGATTCAGGCAAAGAAACAGAGCAAGCATGTGAAACCATGGTGGCGGCTTGCTTTCGAGTGATAACAACCATGGACAGGAGTTCACAGTAGGGTTTCAATCTGTCAGGAATAGAAACAAACTCAGACTGGTAAAATTGGTAGGTTGCTGGTTTGTCAGGAATTGGAAAAGACAGTAACCGATATCGGTCTAGTAACCGATGTCGGTTATACTATAGCCGACGTCGGTCAGGTAACCGATGTCGGTGTAAGAAGTCTGGGCTAACAAGATATAAAAAGGATGCTAATTTTATTTTTAACAACGTTTAGTATACTTGTCCAATTATTGATCACAGAAGACAGAGTATGAGAAAGAAAACAGAACTAAAAACAAGCAAGATGCACACGTAAATCCAGAGATTAACCCTAGGGTTAATTTTAATTATTGTGGGCTTATGCCTTTAGACATAGAATGATGTCAGAATCCTAAACAAAATACTTAGGGGAAATGTCAAGTTTGTTTTGGCTCATAAGGTTACCTCAATCGGGTGGAGGAATACCGCGGAAAAAGGGGGTTGTTTGAGCTGTTGTGTTAATTGTGAAGTGATTCGGTATGTGTTGTGCAGTGAAAGTAAGATTAATTTCTTGTCAATACCATGGATATCACCCCCACGTGTATGACCTGTTACTTAATCTATGTTCACTAGAATTGAAAAACAACAAGCAGGAATGCAATGCACGTGTTTTAAACCCAAATCAAAAATTATGTTCGATGAAGCAAGAGAGATGACTTTCACTAATGCGAAACTAGGAAAGCAAGACAAATTCTTTACGAAATATATAACAAAAGCAGCAACAACAAGTATGCTTCCTAAAATGAAAATAAGCAAGAGAAACAGAAACCCGAAATGGGTCCCACCGGGCGTGCCAAAATGTTTCACTCGGAATGTTTCGTTCCTTTTAGAAACAGATAAGGTTAGGGGCTAGGAGGAATACCTGTTGAATGTTGAGATGGTGTGCGCGTACCGTAGAGAAAGATCAGGCTGACTGCGAAGAACTCCTTTTTGTCTTGGAAGGACTACCTGCAAATAAGAACACAAGACCACAAGATTTTGATTAGACAATAAATGAGAGAACTGCCTTGGGCCCAGGAAATATAAAACTTCCTTTCGAAGGTGGTCAGTTCCCCTGCTAATATGAATTAACACAAAAGACTTGTAAGATATCAATTAAATTGCTTCTTTGAACTGGGTAGGGGAAAGGCTGATTCCTGGTTTTTAGTCACAATAACCGATGCCGGTTACTGATAACCGATGACGGTTATTGATGACCGATATCGGTAGGGTATAGGATCTGAAGGTTGGTTGTTCTGTGGGGTGGTGGTGTTGTTTGGTAGTTGTGTTATTTGTAGGGCTGTCTATAGGTGATATTTAGGAAATAGGGTGATGAGAGGTAGATGAATGATAGTGAGATGCAATGACACGTTGGGTAGTGGATCCAAGAATGGATTTGTGAGGACTTATGATTCAAAAAGTCGAAGAAATGTTATTAAAGAGGACATGCAAGATGTGACTTACTAGTTATTGATGGAAATGCAGGTCCAAGAGCTCGATGGCAAAGGCGAATCGAGGTAGGATGGTGCAGCACACAAAGCAGATCAAATCAAATCATCCGAGTATCACAGGGCTCTGGTATCCAGGTTGCAGTCCTTGGCTTGCTCTCCTTGGCTGCTAACTCTCCTTGTCTCTTCACTTGTATCTTTTCAGTCAAGTAAAGATCCGGGTTCTCTTGATCGCTCCTGACGCTCTTTCTTATTCAAAGAATTCTTTCCTCTGATCCCAAAAATGAAATTCCGATCCTTTGTTTTTGGTTTGGGGAGCCCATTTACAGGGAACCGATGGTGGTTACGTAACCGACGGTGGTCGAGTAGGAACCGGCATCGGTAAGGAAAAAGTAGGCTATTTTTAGTAAAATAACCCACCTTCCCTACTTTTCTCCTGAGAGATTAGTTGCGGGCTTGGTCAAGTGACTAGAAGGTCGGTTTTGGGTGCGAGAAAGGGGTCATTAGTTATGGGTGTAGGTGTGGACCAAGTTATGGGTCTTAATTAGGTTAGTTTAGGGTAGGGCTAGGTCATGATGAGGTGGCAAAACGAGGTGGCAGGTGAGGTGATGGGGATTTATCAATTACAAGGTAATTAATAAATAATTGTGTAAGGTTTAGGTAATGAGGTTAGGTTGTGAGATGAGATGTGGGTCACAAGGGGTCGTAAGACACAAATTTGGTGTCTACACTCTGAGTAGGTTTAATTGAGTCACTTGTGAGCTCACTGAGTAGCATAATGGGGACCTCTCCTGGGAGGTTTCCAAGTAGCTCACTTGGGAGCTCAACTAATAGCTCATCCGAGAGCTCACTGAACAGCTCGCAAAGTAGCTCACCCGGGAGCTCACCTAATAGCCGACCTCGCCAACTAGCATGGTATCTCACCTATCATCTCTTCTTGATCTCATTAAGGAGCTCAGCTTGCCAACTTACCTTGAGCTCATCTGGTAGCTCACCTCAAAGTTTGTCAAGTACCTTGCTAAGTAGCTCACATGGGAGCTCACCTAATAGCTCACTAGGAGCTTGCCTAAGAGCTCACTGAGAAGCTCTCTGAGTAGGTTTACTTGAGATGCTTGTGAGCTAACCGAGTAGCATGATGGGTACCTTGCTTGGGAGGTTGCCAAGTAGTTCACTTGGGAGCTCAACTAAAAGCTCACTCAGGAGCTTGCTAAACAGCTCGCAAAGTAGCTCACCTGGGAGCTCTTTGGGAGCTGAGAGATATACTCAAGTTGAGCTCACCTGGGAGCTCAGGAGTAACTCAATTGGGAACTCACCTAGAAGCTCAACTGATAGCTCACCTTGTAAACTTGCCTTAAGCTCACCATGCCAACTCACCTTGAACTTGCTTTGCCAACTCACCATTAGCTCATCTGGTAGCTCGTATGTAAGCTCACCTCAAAGATTACTGACAAGCTCACCTTTGATCTCACCTGGGAACTAACTGAGTAGCTCACCTAGGAGTTCATCTTGGAGCTCGATAAGAAGCTCATCCATCAGCTCGTCGAGTAGATCAACTTGAGCTTGCCCAAAAACTCACCTACGAGTTTTCTTGACAGGTCACAGCTCACCTTAACCTCACCCAGGAGCTTTCCAAGTAGCTCAACTTTAGGTCACTCGAGAGCTCATCAAGTAGCTTACCCAAAAATCACATGGGAGCTAACCTGACAGCTAGCCTTGCTAAGTCACATGGGAGCTTACCTATCAGCTCACCTTGCCAGATCACCTTGAGCTCGCTAAGGATCTTACCTTGCCAACTCACCTTGAGATTTTCTAGTAGCTTGCCTTGGAGTTCATTGAGTAACTTACCAAGTAGCTCACCTGGGAGCTAACCTAATAGCTCACTTGAGAGTTCATTGAGTAACTTGCCAAGTAGTTCACTTGGGAGCTTACTTAGCAGCTCACCTAGGAGCTTGCTTTACATCTCACTAAGTAGCTCACCTAGGAGCTCTTCTAGGAGCTCATCGATCAGCTCGAGTTGAGCTCGCCTAGGAGCTCATCAAATAACTCACCTGGGAACTCACCTGACAGCTCACCTTACCAACTCACCTTGACCTCATCTAGTATTTTGCATGTAAGCTCACGTAAGAGATTGCCAACAAGCTCACCTTTAAGCTCACCAAGCCATTCACCTAGGAGCCCTGATGGGAGCTCACCCAGAGCTCATCGAGTAGCTCGACTTGAGCTTGCCTAGACACATGCATCGGAGCTCACCTATAAGCTCACCTTCCTAGCTCACCTTGAGCTCACCTAGGAGCTCACCGAGAAGCTTGACTTGAGCTCTCCCAAGAGCTCATTAAGTAGCATGCCTAAAAACTCACATGTTAGATCGTCTGACAGCTCACCTAGAAACTCACATGGGAGCTCACCTATCAGCTTGTCTTGCCAGTTTGTCTTGAGCTCGCTGAGGAGCTCACCTTGTTAAATCACCTTGAGCTCATCTGGTAGCTCACCTTAGAGTTTGTTTAGTAGCTTGCCATGTAGATCACCTTAGAGCTCACCTAACAACTTTCTTGGGAGCTCAACAAGTAGCTCACCAAGTAAGTTGACTTGAGCTCACTTGTGAGCTCACTCGGGACCTCACCTAGGATCTCACCATGTATCTCACTTAGGAGCTCACCTAGCACCTTGCCTAGGATCTCACCAAACATCTCGCCAAGTAGCTCACCTAGGATCTCTTCGGGAGATCACTGATCAGCTCAAGTTAAACTTACCCAGGAGCTCGTCAAGTAACCCACCTAGGAACTCACCTAGGAGCTTTCCTGATAGTTCGCCTTACTAACTCACCTTGAGGTCATTTGGTAACTCACATGTAAGCTTACCTCAGAGATTGCCAACAAGCTTACCTTTGAGCTCACATGGGAGCTCACTGAGTAGCTCACCTAAGAGCTTCGATGGGAGCTTAGTAAGAAGTTCACCTAGGAATTCATTGAGCAACTTAACTTGAGCTTACCTAGAAACTCACCCGGGAGCTAACTCCGATAGCTTGCCTTACTAGCTCACATTGAGCTCTCCCAAGAGCTCGCTGAGTAGCTTGACTTGAGCTCACATGGGAGTTCGTCAAGTAGCTCACCTAAAAAATCACATGGGAGATCACCTTATAGCTCCCCTTACCAACTTACATGGGACCTTACCTATCATCTCACCTTGCCACTCACCTTACCAAAAGGCTTCATCTAGTCTAGGAGCTCATCGAGTAGCTCACCAAGTAGGTTGACTTGATCTCACTTACGAGATCACCGAGAAGCTCACTAGGTCCTTCCTAGGATCTCACCAAGTAAATCCATTGGGATCTCTCCTAACAACTCACCAAACAGCTCACTTTGAATAACTCACCAAGTAGCTCACCTAGGAGCTCTTGTAGGAGCTCACCGATCAGCTCAAGTTGAGCTCACCTGGGAGCTCATCGAGTAACTCACCTAGGAGCTCACCTAACATCTCACCTTGTTAACTCACCTTGACCTTTCCTTGCAAGTCACCTTGAGCTTTCCTTACAAACTCACCTTGAGCTCATCTAGTAGCTCGCATGTAAGCTCACCTAGGAGCTCATCGAGTATCTCAACTTGAGTTTACCTATAAACTCACCTTGGAGCTTGCCTGATAGCTTGCCTTACCAACTTTCCTTGAGGTTGTCTAGGAGCTCACCTAGGAGCTCACCGAATAGCTTAACTTGATCTCGCCTGGGAGCTCATCAAGAAGTTTTCCTGAAAACTCACATGTGACCTCACATAACAACTCACCCAAAAACTCACATGGGAGCTTACCTTGAGCTCACTATGGAGCTCACCTTGCCAACTCACCTCGAGCTTATCTGGTAGCTCACCTTAGAGTTCATCGAGTAGCTCACCAAGTAGCTCACCTTGGAGCTCACCTAACAGCTCACCTCGGATCTCATCAAGTAGCTCACCGAGTAGGTTAACAACTCAACTTGAGATCATCTGGTAGCTCACATATAAGCTCACCTTAGATATTTCTGACAAGCTCACCTTTGAGCTCACTTAGGAGCTCACCAAGCAGCTCACCTAGGATCTTGGCTAGGAGCTTGGAAAATAGCTCACCTAGAGCTCGTTAAGCAGCTAAACTTGAGTTTACATAGAAATGCACCTAGGAGATAACCTAATAGCTCACCTTGTTAGCTCACCTTGAGCTCACCCAAGAGTTTACCAAGTATCTCAACTTGAGCTCACCCGGGAGATCGTTAAGTAGCTTACCTGAAAACTCACATAGGAGCTCACCTTACAGCTCACCTTACTAACTTACATGGAATCTTACCTATCACCTTGCCTTCCCAGCTCAACTTGAGTTCACTTAAAATATCACCTTGTAAAATCACCTTGAGCTCATCTGGTAGCTCACCTTGAAGTTCATCGAGCAGCTTTCCAAGTAGCTTACCTGGGATCTCTCCTAACAGCTCACTTATGAGCTCACCAAGTAGCTCTCTTTTGAGCTCTCTTTTGAGCTCATTTGTTAGCTCACCGAGTAGCTTGCAAGGGACCTCACCTGGGAGCTCTCCAAGTAGCTCACTTGGGAGCTCACCTAGTAGCTCATCGGGAGCTCATTAAATAGCTCACCAAGTAGCTCACCTGGGAGCTCTTATGGGAGCTCACTGATTTACTCGAGTTGAGCTCACTCGGGAGCTCATTGAGTAACTCACCTGGGAACTCTCCTAGGAGCTTACCTGATAGCTCACCTTACCAACTCGCCTTGCCAACTCACCTTGCCAACTCACCTTGCCAACTCACCTTGAGCTCATCTAGTAGCTCGCATGTAATCTCACCTAAAAGATTACTGACAAGCTAACCTTTGAGCTCACTTGAGACCTCACCAAGAAGCTCACCTAGGAACTCATCTAGGAGCTTAGTAAGCACCTTACCCAGGAGCTCATCAAGTAGCTCAACTTGAGCTTTCTTGGAAACTCACCTGATAACTCACCTTGCTAGCTCACCTAGGAGGTCATTGAGCAGCTCAACTTGAGCTCACCCATGAGTTTGTCAAGCAGCTCACCTCAAAAATCACATGGGAACTCACCTGACAGCTCACCCAGAAACTTGCATGGGAGCTCACCTTGAGCTCCCTTAGGAGCTCACCTTACTAACTCACCTTGAGCTCATCCTGTCACTCACCTCGGAGGTCGTTGAAAATTTCACCAAGTACATCACCTGGGAGCTCACCTAACAGCTCGCCTGGGACCTCAATGAGTAGCTCACCGAGTAGGTTGACTTGATCTCACCAAGTAGGTTAACTTAAGCTCACCGAGCAGCTTGCCTGGGAACTCACCAAACATATCACCAAGTAGCTCACTTGGGATCTCTTCTAGGAGCTCACCGATTAGGTCTAGTTGAGCTCGTTTGAGAGCTCATAAAGTAACTCACCTTGAAGATATGCTTACCAACTTTCCTTGAGCTTGCATTGCTAACTCACCTTGAGCTTATCTAGTAGCTCACATGTAAGCTCACCTTAGAGATTACCGACAAGAACACCTTGAGATCACATGGGAACTCACCAAGGAGCTCACCTAGGAGCTTGGCTGGGAACTCAGAAAACAACTCACCCAAGAGCTCATCGAGCAGCTTGACTTGAGCTTGCCTAGAAACTCACCTGACAACTCACCTTGTTAGCTCACCTTGAGCTCAGCAAGGAACTCATCGAGAAGCTTGACTTGATCTCACCCAGGAGCTCATCAAGCAACTCACATGGGAGCTCACATTATAGCTCACTTTACTAACTTACAAGGGAACTCATGTTATAGCTCGTATGGTAGCTCACCTCAGGTTTCATCTTATATCTCGCCAAGTAGCTCACCTGAGAGCTCACCTAATAGCTCACATGGGAGCTCACCTAACAACTCACTTGGGAACTCACTAAGTAGCTCACCAAGTAGGTTGACTTGAGCCCACTTATCAGCTTGATGAGTAGCTCACCAGGGACCTCACCTAGGAGCTCACCAAGTATCTCCCTTGGGAGCTCACCTAAGAGTTTGTTGAATAGCTCACTAAGTAGCTCACCTGGGAGATCTTCTGGGAGCTCACCAATCAGCTTGAGTTGAGCTCACTAGGGAGCTCGTCAAGTAACTCACCTGGGAACTCACCCAGAAGCTCACCTGATAGCTCAGCTTGCCAACTTACCTTGAGCTTGCCTTCCCAAGTCACCTTGAGCTCACCTTAAGCTCATCTAGTAGCTCGCATATAAGCTCACCTCAGATATTGCTGACAAGCTCACCTTTGAGCTTTCCTGGGAGCTCACTGAGCATCTCACCTAAGAGCTTCCCAGGTGAGTTACTCAACGAGCTCCCTAGTGAGCTCAACTCAAGCTGATCGGTGAGCTCCCAGAAGATCTCCCAGGTGAGCTACTTGGTGAGATCCTAGGTAAGGTCCTCAGTGAGGTGCTTGGTGAGCTCACAAGAGAGCTTAAGTCAACCTACATGGAAAACTACTTGGTGAGCTCCCAGGTGAGTTTGTTAGGTGAGCTCTAGAGCAAGCTACTTGGTGAGCTACTCGATGAACTCTAAGGTGAGCTACCAGATGAGCTCAAGGCAAGTTGGAAAGGTACGCTCCTCAGTGAACTCATGGCAAGCTAGCAAGGTGAGTTGATAGGTGAGCTCCCATTTGAGTTTCTGGGTGAGTTATAAGGTGAGTGTCCATGTGAGTTTTTGGGTGAGCTACTTGATGAGATCCCGGTGAGCTCATGTTGAGATTCTACGCGAGTTGTTTAGGTGAGCTGTCAAGTGAGTTCCCATGTGAGTTTCCAAGAAAGATCAAGTCGAGCTACTTAATAGGCTCCTGTTCAAGCTGCTTGTTAAGCTCCCAGCCAAGCTCCTAGGTGAGCTACTTGATGAGCTTCTAGAGCTGAGGTGAGCTTATTTGAAATCTCTAAGGTGAGCTTATACGTGAGCTACCAGATGAGCTCAAGGTGAGTTAGAAAGGTGAGCTCAAGGTGATTTGGCAAGGTGAGCTATCAGGAAAGCTTCCAGGTGAGTTCTTAGGTGAGTTAACTTGATGAGATCTTGGGTAAGCTCAACTTGAGCTAATCGACGAGCTCCCAGAAGAGATCCTAGGTGAGGTACTTTGTGAGCTATTCGGTGAGCTCCCGTGAGCTACTAGGCAAACTCCCAAGTGAGCTACTTGGCAAGCTCCCATGTGAGGTCCCCACAGCTACTCGATGAGCTCATAAGAGAGCTCAAGTAAACCTACTCGGT
Organism: Taxus wallichiana var. yunnanensis; assembly: GCA_018340775.1. Taxonomy (NCBI): domain Eukaryota; kingdom Viridiplantae; phylum Streptophyta; class Pinopsida; order Cupressales; family Taxaceae; genus Taxus; species Taxus wallichiana. The sequence continues at coordinate 11,763,436 of CM031233.1, forward strand.
GAGCTCCTAGGTGAGCTATTAGGTGAGCTCTAAGGTGAGTTGTTAGGTGAGCTCCTAGGTGAGCTACTTGGTGAGGTGCTCAATGAACTCCGAGGTGAGCTACCAGACGAGCTCAAGGTGAGTTGGAAAGGTGAGCTTCTCAACAAGTTCAAGGTGAGTAGGAAAGGTGAGCTGATAGGCAAGCTCCCATGTGAGTTTTTGGGTGAGTTGATAGGTGAGCTCCCAAGTGAGTTTTTAGGTGAACTACGTGACGAGCTCTCCAGCGAGCTCAAGTTAAGATGCTCGGCAAGCTTCTGGTCAAGCTCAAGGTGAGCTTACAATGTGAGCTATTAGGAAAGCTCCCAGGTGAGTTTTCAAGCAAGCTCAAGTCGAGTTGCTCAACGAGCTTTTGGGCAAGTTACTTTTCGATCTCCCAGTCGAGCTCCTTGGTGAGCTGCTATGTGAGCTCCTAGGTGAGATTAAAAGTGATCTCATCGGTAATGTTTGAGGTGAACTTACATGCAAGCTACTAGATGAGATCAAGGTGATATTTTAGGTGAGCTCCTAGGTGACTTACTCGATGAGTTCCTAGGTGATCTCAACTCGAGCTAATCACTGAGCTCCCAGAAGAGCTCGCAGGTGAACTACTTGTTGAGTTCTTTGGAAAGTTCTCTGGAAAGCTACTAGGTGAGCTCCCATGTGAGGTCCCTGGCGAGATACTCCATGAGCTCACAAGAGAGCTCAAGTCAACCTACTCGATGAACTACTCAGTGAGCTCTCAGGTGAGCTCCCAAGTAAGCTACTTAGTGAGCTACTTGATGAACTTTCAGGTAAGCTACTAGACAAGCTTAAGGTGATTTGGCAAGGTGAGCTCCTTAGTGAGCTCAAGGTAAGTTGGTAATACAAGTTTTTGGGGGAGCTACCTAGGATCTTTCCTAACAGCTCACCTGGGAGTTCACCGTACATCTCACCAAGTAGCTCACCTGGGATCTCTTCTGGGGGCTCGACGATCAAATTAGTTGAGATCACTTGATAGCTCTCCTTTCTAACTCACCTTAAGCTCACATTTAAGCTCACCTCGTAGATTGCAAACAAGCTCACCCGGGAGCTCACTGAGTAGCTCACCTAGGAGCTCAGTTGGGAGCTCGGTAAGTAGCTCGCCTAGGAGATCATCGAGCATCTCGACTTGACGTTACTTGAAAAATCACTTGGTAGCTCATCTAACACCTTGCCTTGCCAGCTCACCTTGACCTCACCCAGGAGATTTTCAAGCAGATCTACTTGAGCTCACCCAAGAGCTCGTTAAGTAGCTCACCTGAAAACTAACATTGGAGCTTACCTAACAACTTACCCATAAACTCACATGAGATCTCACCTAGCAGCTTGCCTTGCCATCTTACCTTAAAATCACTAAGGAGCTTGCCTTGCCAACTCACCTTGAGCTCGTCAGGTAGCTCAACTTAGATTTTTTCGAGAAGCTCTCCAAGTAGCTCACCTAGGAGCTCACCAAGTACCTCGCTGAGTAGGTTAACTTGAGTAGGTTGATAGCTCACCTTGGTAACTTGCCTTGAGCTTTCCTTGCTAACTCACCTTGAGCTCACCTTGACAACTCACCTTGAGCTCACCTTGACAACTCACCTTTAGCTCATCTGGTAGCTCACATGTAAGCTCACCTCAAAGATTACCGACTAGATTACCTTTGAGCTTGCCTAAGAGCTCACCGAGCAGCTCACTAAGGTTCTTGGTTGGGAGCTTGGTAAGAAGCTCACATAAGAGCTCATCGAGAAGCTCACCTAACAACTCACCTTGAGCTCACCTGAGTAGCTCGACTTGAGCTCACCCGAAGCTCGTCAAGTAGCTCACTTAAAAACTCACATGGGATCTCACTTGATAGCTTGCCTTGTCAACTCACATGGGAGCTTACCTTGCCAACTCACCTTGAGCTCACCGAGGAGCTCACCTTGAGCTCATCTGGTAGGTCACCTCAGATTTTGTTGAGTAGCTTGCTAAGTAGCTCACCTTAGAGCTCACCTAGGAGCTCAACAAGCAGCTCGTTAAGTAGGTTAACTTGAGCTCGCTTGTGAGCTCACCAAACAGCTTGTCAGGGACATCACCTGGGAGCTCACTAAATAGCTCACCAAGTAGCTCACCTTAGAGCTCTTATAGGAGCTTGCCAATTAGCTCAAGTTGAGCTCACCTGGGAGCTCATCGAGTAACTCAAATGGGAACTCACCTGGGAGCTCACCTGACAGCTCACCTTACCAACTCACCTTGATCTCACCTCTCCAACTCACCTTGAGCTCACCTTGCCAACTCACCTTAAGATCATTTGGTAGCTCACATGTAAGCTCACCTAAGGGATTGCTAATTATCTCACCTAGGAGCTCAACAAGTAGCTTACATGGGGGCTCATCGAGTAGCTTGACTTGATCTTTCCAAGAAACTCACCTTGGAGCTCGCATGACAACTCACCTTGCCATCTCACCTTGAGCTCACCTAGGAGCTCATCAAGCAGCTTGACTTGAGCTAACCAAGGAGCTCATAATGTAGCTCACCCAAAACTCACATAGGAGCTCACATAACAACACACCCAAAAACTCAAATGGGATCTTTCCTTGCTAGCTCGACTTCATCTTGTTGAGGATCTCACCTTTCCAACTCACCTTGAGCTTATTTGGTAGCTCGCATTAGAGTTTGTCAAGTAGTTCACCAAGTAGCTCACCCGTGAACTCACCTAATAGCTCATCTGGGAGCTCACCGAGTAGGTTGACTTGAGCTCATTTGTGAGCTTACTTGTGAGCTCACCGAGTAGCTCGCCAGGTACCTCACCTAGGAGCTCACCAAGTATCTCACTTAGGATCTTTCCTAGCAGCTCGCTTGGGAGCTTGCCAAATAGCTCACTTAGTAGCTTTCCTAGGAGCTCTTCTAGGAGCTCACCGATCATCTAGAGTTGAACTCGACCAAGAACTCGTTGAGTAACCAACCCGGTAACTCACCTGGGAGCTCACTTGATAGCTCACCTTTCCAACTCACCTTAAGCTTACATTGCCAACTCACCTTGATCTCATCTCGTAGCTCACATTGAAGCTCACCTAAGAGATTACCAATAATCTCACCTTTGACCTCACCTGGGAGCTCACCGAGTAGCTCACCTAGGAGCTTGGGTGAGAGCTCGGTAAGTAGCTCAACTTGAGCTTGCTCAAAAGCTCACCTGGGAGCTTTCTTGACAGCTCACCTTACCACCTAGCCTTGAGCTCACCCAAGAGCTCACTATGTAACTTGACTTCAGCTCATTCTGGAGCCTATCAAATATCTCACCTCAAAACTCGCATGGGATCTTTCCTGACATCTCGTCTAAAAACTCGCATGGGAACTCACCTTGAACTCAATGAGGAGCTCACATTTCCAACTCACCTGTAGCTAATCTAGTAGCTCACCTCGAGAGTTTGTCGAGAACCTCACCAAGTAGCTCACCTAGGAGCTCACCTAATAGGTTGCCTATGATCTCACTAAGTAGGTTACTTGAGTAGGTTGAATTGAGCTCGCTTGTGAGCTTACCGAGCATCTTGTAAGGGACCTCACCCGAGACCTTGCCAAGTAGCTCACTTCGAGAGATCACATAGCAACTTACCTAGGAGCTCACCGAACAACTTGCTAAGTAGCTCTCCCGGGAGATCTTCTGGGAGCTAACCAATCAGCTTGAGTTGAGCTCACCCAAGAGATCATCAAGTAACTCACTTGGGAGCTCACCTTGCCAACTAACGTTTAGCTCACCTTGTAAACTTATCTTGACCTCATCTAGTAGCTCACATATAAGCTCACCTTAGAGATTTCTGACAAGCTCGCATGGGAGCTCAAAGAGCATCTCACCTAGGAGCTCAGTTGGGAGCTCGATAAGTAGCTCACCTAGAAGCTGATCGAGCAACTCGACTTGAGCTTACCAAGAAACTCGTATGGGAGCTCACCTGATAGCTCACCTTGAGCTCACCCAAGAGCTCACTGAGCAGCTAGAATTGATCTCACCTAGGAGCTCGTCAAGTAGCTCACCAAGTAGGTCATTTGGGAGCTTTTCAGAGAGCTTTCCAATAAGCTCCAGTTGAGCTTTCCCGAGAGCTCATTGGGTAACTCACCTGGGAGCTCACCGATAGCTCATCTTGCTAACTTGCCTTAAGCTCACATTGCTAACTTTCCTTGAGCTCACCTTGCCAACTCACCTTTAGCTCATTTGGTAGCTCACATGTAATCTCACCTTAGAGATTACTAACAAGCTCACCTTTGAGCTCACCTAGGAGCTCACCAAGTAGCTCACCTAAGAGCTCAGCTAGGAGCTCAGTTAGAAGCTCACCCAGGAGATTGTTAAGAAACTTGACTTGAGCTTACTCAGAAACTCACTTAGGATCTTTACTTGAGATCACCCAAGAGCTTGTTAAGTAGCTCACCCAAAAACTCACGTAGGAGCTTGCCTGATAGCTCACCCAAAAACTCACATGGGAGATTGTCTATTAACTCACCTTACCATCTCACTGAGGAGCTCACCTTGAGCTCATATGGTAGCTCATCTCAGATTTCATCGAGAAGCTATCTAATTAGCTCACCTAGGAGCTCTCCTAATAGCTCACCTGGGAGCTCACCGAGTAGCTCACCAAGTAGGTTGTCTTGAGATCACTTGTGAGCTCATTGAGTAGCTTACTGGGGACCTCACCTGGGACCTCGCCAAGTAGCTCACTTGGGAGCTCACCTAGTAGCTCACCTGGGAGGTCACCGAATATCTCACAAAGTAGCTCATCTTTGAGCTCTTCTGGGAGCTCACCTATCAACTCGAGTTGAACTCCCCCGGGAGCTCATTGAGTAACTCACCTGGGAGCTAACCTAACATCTCACCTTGTCAACTCACCTTGAGCTTTCCTTGCCAACTCTCCTTGAGCTTTCCTTGAAAACTCACCTTGAGCTCATTTAGTAGCTCACATATAATCTCACCTAGGAGCTCGGTAAGCAGCTCACCTAGAAGCTTATCGAGCAGCTTAACTTGAGCTTACCTAGAAACTCACCTTGGAGCTTGCCTGATAGCTTGCCTTGCTAGCTTGCCTTGAGCTTACCTAGGAGCTCACCCAAGTGCTCACCAAGCAACTTGAATTGATCTCACCTTGGAGCTCATCAAGTAGCTTACCTGAAAACTCACATGTGAGCTTGCATAACAGCTCACCCAGAAACTTGCATGGGAGCTCACATATCATCTCACCTTGCCATCTCACCTTAAGCTCACTGTGGAGCTCACCTTGCTAACTCACCTTGAGTTCATCTGGTAACTCACCTCAAAGTTCATCAAGTAGCTTGCTAACTAGTGTCCCTGGTAGCTTGCCTAACAGCTTACCTAGGAGCTCACCTAATAGCTCACCTTGGAGCTCCCTAAGCAGCTCGTTGAGTAGGTTGACTTTAGCTCACCAAGTAGCTCACTAGGGACCTCACTTGGGAGCTTGCTACGTAGCTTTCTTGGGACCTCACCAAGTAACTCACCGAGTAGGTTGACTTGAGCTCACTTGTGAGCTCACTGAGCTACTCGCTGGGGACATCACCTAGGAACTCACCAAGTAGCTCATTTGGGAGCTTGCCTACCAACTCACCTGGTAGATCACCGAATAGCTCACAAATTAGCTCACCTGGGATTTCTTCTTGAAGCTCGCTAATTAGATTAAGTTGAGATAACCTTACTAACTCACTTTGAGATCACCTTGCTAACTTACCTTGAGCTCACCTTGCCAACTCACCTTGAGCTCATCTGGTAGCTCACATATAAGCTCCCGAAAGCTCAATTTGAGATCATCAGTGAGCTCCTAGAAGAGCTCCTAGGTGAGCTGAGCTACTTTTGGCAAGCTATTTAGCGAGCTCCCACGTGAGCTACTAGGCAAGCACCCAGGCTAGCTTCTTGGTGAGTTCCCATGTGAGGTCCCCTACTCGGTGATCTCCCACGTAAGTTATTAGGAGAGCTCCCAGGCGAGCTGTTAGGTGAGCTCCCAAGAAATCTACTTGGCGAGCTTCTCGATGAACTCTGAGGTGGGCTACAAGACGATCTCAAGGTAAGTTGGTAAGGTGAGCTCCTTAGTGAGCTCAAGGTGAACTGACAAGGTGAGCTGATAGGTGAACTCTGAGGTGAGCTACTTGGTGAGCTACTCAACAAACTCCAAGGTGAGCTACTAGATGAGCTCAAAGGTAAGTTAACAAGGTGAGCTCCTCAGCAAGCTCAAGGTGATCTAGCAAGGTGAGCTGATAGGTGAGCTCCTATGTGAGTTTCTTGATGAGATGTCAGGTGAGCTCCCTTATGAGTTCTTAAGGGAGCCACTTGACGAGCTCCCAGGTGAGCTCAAGTTGATTTACTCGGTGAGCTCCTTGAAGAGCTTCCAGGTGAGCTACTTGGTGAGCTATTTGGTGAGCTTCTAGGTGAGTTTCTAGGAAATCTCCAAAGTGAGCTACTTGGTGTGCTCTCAGGTGAGGTCCCCGATGATCTACTCGGTGAGCTCACAATCGAGCTCAAGTCAACCTACTTAGTGAGCTACTTGGTGAGCTCCCAGGAAAGTTGTTAGGTGAGCTCCCAGGTGAGCTACTCAATGAACTCTATGGCAAGATACTAGATGAGCTCAAGGTGAGTTGGAAAGGTGAGATCCTTAATGAACTCAAGGTGATATGGCAAGTCAAGATGATAGGTGAGCTCCCATATGAGTTATTAAGAGAGCTGATTAATGAGATCCCGGGTGAGTTCAAGTCGAGTTACTCGGTGAGCTTCTAGGTGAGCTAACAAATGAGCTCTCTGGTAAGCTATAGGTGAGATGACAAGTCAAGCTATCGGTGAGCTCCCAAGTGAGTTTCGAGGAAAAGCTCAAGTTGAGCAGATCGATGATCTCCCGGGTGAGCCGCTTGCAACCTCTAAGTTCGATCCTAGGTGAGCTACTCTATGAGCTCCCATGTGAGCTCAAAGGTGAGCTTTTCAACAATCTTTGAGGTGAGCTTACATGCAAGCTACTAGATGAGCTCAATGTGAGTTGGTAAGGTGAGCTCAAGGTGAGTTGGCAAGGTGATCTCAAGGCGAGTTGGCAAGGTAAGTTGTCAGTGAGCTCCAAGGTGAGATCTTAGGAAATTTACTTGACAAGCTCCCAAGTGAGCTCAACTCAAGTTAATCGGAAAGCTCCTGCAATATCTCCTAGGTGAGCTACTTAGTGAGCTATTTGGCAAGCTCCTAGGTGAGCTATTTGGTGAGCTCCTAGGCAAGTTCCTCGGCAAGCTACTCATGGAGCTCATAACTGAGCTCAAGTCAACCTACTTAGTGAGCTACTTAGTGAGCTCCCAAGTGAGCTGTTAGGCAAGATCGCAGGTGAGCTACTTGATAAAATCCAAGGTGAGCTACCAGATGATCTCAAGGTGAGTTTGTAAGGTGAGCTACTAAGTGAGCTCAAGGTGAGCTAGTAAGGAGAGCTGAAAGGTGAGCTCCCATGCGAGTTTCTGGGTGAGCTGTCAGGTGAGATCCCATGTGAGTTTTTGGGGGAGCTACTTGACAAGCTTCCTGGTGAGCTCAAGTCAAGCTACTTGGTGAGCTCCTAGGTGAGATCAAGGTGAGATGGTAACATGAGCTATTAGGTGAGCTCCCGAGTGAGTTTCTAGGCATTCTGAAGTTGAGCTACTCGACAAGCTCCAGCATAAGCTACTTACCAAGCTCCCAACTGAGCTCCTAAGTGAGCAGCTTAGTGATTTCCCAGGTGAGTTCAAAGGTGAGATTGTCAACAATCTCTAAGGTGAGCTTACATGTGAGCTACCATATGAGCTCAAGGTGAGTTGGTAATGTGAGCTCAAGGTGATTTGACAAGGTAAGATTTCAGGCTAGCTCCTAGGTAAGCTTAAGGTGAGTTGGCAAGGTGAGCTCCTCAATGTACTCAAGGTGAGCTGATAGGTGAGCTACCATAAGAGTTGTCAAAGCAAGCTATCAGGTGAGCTCTCATGTGAGTTTTCGGGTGAGCTGCTTGATGAGCTCTTGGGTGAGCCCAAGTCGAGCTGCTCGACAAGGTCCTGGGTGAGCTTAAAGTGAGCTGGCAAGGTGAGCTATTAGGAGAGCTCCCAGGAAATGTTTCGAGAAAGCTCAAGTTGAGCTACTTGATGAGCTCATTGGTGACCTACTTGTGAGCTCCCATGCAAGTTTCTGGGTGATCTATTAGGTGAGATCCCATGTGAGTTTTCAGGTGAGCTAATTTATGATCTCCCAAGTGAGATCAAGTAGATTTTTTTAGTGAACTCCTACGTGAAATAAGGGTGAGCTGGTAAGGTGAGCTATTAGGTGAGCTTTCAGGTGAGTTTTGAGGAAATCTCAAGTCAAGCTACTCAATGAGCTCTAGGGTGAGCTATTTACCGAGCTCCTGGGTGAGCTACTCGGTGAGTTCCAAGGTGAGCTCAAAGGTGAGCTTGTAAGTAATCTCTGAGGTGAGCTTACATGTGAGCTACTAGATGAGCTCAAGGTAAGTTGGTAAGGAAAGTTCAAGGTGAGTTGGCAAGGTGAGCTGTCAGGTTAGCTCTCGGGTAAGCTTAAGGCAAGTTGGTGGGGTGAGCTCCTCAACAAACTGAAGGTGAGTTAATAGGTGAGCTCCCATGAGAGTTAGAAAAGTGAGCTGTTAGGTGAGCTCTCATGCAAGTTTTCAAGAAAGCTACATGACAAGCTCCCAAGTGAGCTCAAGTTGAGTTACTTGGCAAGCTCCTAGGTGAACTCAAGGCTAGCTGGTAAGGTGAGCTATTAGGAGAGCTCCTAGGCAAGGTTCCAGGTAAGCTCAAGTTGAGATGCTCGATGAGGTCATGGGTGACCTACTTGCCGACCTCCCAGTCCAGCTCCTAGGTCAGTTGGTTGGTGAGCTCCCAAGCGAGCTCAAAGGTGAGCTTGTCGAATCTCTCGAGGTGAGATCAAGGCAAGTTGGTAAGGTGAGCTCAAGGTGAGTTGGCATGGTGAGATGAAGGTGAGTTAGCAAGGTGAGCTCCTAGGCGAGTTCCTAGGTGAGTTACTTAACGAGCTGTCAGGTGATCTCAACTTGAGTTGATCGGCAAGATCCCAGCAAAGCTCTCTGGTGAGCTACTTGGTGAGTTGTTCGGTGAGTTACTAGGTGATCTCCCAAGCGAGCTACTTACCAAGCTCCTAGGTGAGGTCCCTGGTGAGTTGTTTGGTGAGCTCAAAACCGAGATCAAGTTAACCTACTCGGTGAGCTACTCAGTGAGCTCCCATGTGAGCTGTTAGGTGAGCTCCTAGGTAAGCTATTAGGTAAGATCCCAGGTGACTTACTTGGTGAGTTTCTTGAAAAACTCTGAGGTGAGCAACCGGAAGAGCTCAACGTGAGTTGGAAAGGTGAGCTCCTTAGAAAGCTCAAGGTGAGATGATAGGTGTGATCTAATATGAGTTGGTAAGGTAAGCTATCAGGTGAGCTCTTGTCTGAGTTTTTAGGCGAGTTTCTTGATGAGCTCCTGGGTGAGCTCAAATCAAGATGCTCTGCGTGCTCCTAGATGAGCTAAAGGTGACCTGTCAGAGAGCTCCTAGGTGATTTTCTAGGTAATCTCAATTAAAGTTGCTTGACGAACTCCTGGGTGAGCTGCTTACCAAGCTCCTAGATAAGCTCCTAGATTAGCTACTTAGCAAGATCCCGTGAGCTCAAAGGTGAGCATGTTGGTAATCTTTGAGGTGAGCTTAATGTGAGCTACCAGATGAGCTCAAGATGAGTTGGTAAGGCAAGCTAAAGGCAAGTTGGCAAGGTGAGCTCCCGTGCTATCTCAACTCACGCTGATCAGTGAGCTCCTAGAAGAGATCATAGGTGAGCTACTTAGTGAGCTATACATTGAGCTCCCGGGTGAGCTACTAGGTGAGCTCCCAGGTAAGCTACTTGGTGAGCTCTAAGGCAAGGTCTCTAGTGTGCTACTCATCAAGCTCACAAGTGAGCTCAAGTTAACCTAATCAGTGAGTTCCCATGTGAGCTATTAGGTGAGCTCCTAGGTGAGCTACTTAATGAGCTTCTCAATGAACTCTTAGGAAAGATACTAGATGAGCTACTTGATGAGCTCTCAGGAAAGCTCAAGTTGAGCTATTCAGTGAGCTCCTAGGTGAGCTCAAGGTGAGCTGGCAAGGAGAGTTATCAGGTGAGCACCCAGGAAATTTTTCAGGAAAGCTCAAGTTGAGCTACTTGATGAGCTCTTGGGTGAGCTGCTTGCCGATATCCTAGCTAATCTCCTAGTAAGCTACCAGATGAGCACAAGGTGAGTTGGCAAGGTGAGCTCAAGGTGAGTTGGTAAGGCAAGTTTCCAAGTGATCTCCCACATAAGTTCCCATGTGAGTTACTCAATGAGCTCCCAGGCAAGCTCAACTCGAGTTGAACGTTGAGCTCCTAGAAGAGCTATCAGGTGAGCTACTTAGCAAACCATTAGGTGAGCTGCTAGGAAAGCTTTGAAGTGAGCTACTTGGTGAGCTCCCAAGAGAGGTCCCCGGAAGCTACTCGGTGAGCTCACAAGTGAGCTCAAGTCAACCTACTAGATAAGTTACTTGGTTAGCTCCTAGGGAGCTGTCAAGTGAGCTCCCAGGTGAGCTACTTGGAGAGCTACATGATGAAATCTGAGGTGAACTACTAGATGAGCTCAAGCTGAGTTGCCAAGGTGAGCTCCCATGTGAGTTAGCAAGGTGAACTATCAGGTGAGCTCTCATGTGAGTTTTCATGTGAGCTACTTGATGAGCTCCCGGAGAGCTCAATTTAAGCTACTCAGTGAGCTCCTGGGTGAGCTCAAGGTAAGCTGGCAAGGAGAGCTGTTAGGTGAGCTCCCATGTGAGTTTCAGGGTGAGCTACTTATCAAGTAGCTCACCTAAAAACTCACATGGGGGCTTACCTGACAGCTCACCTAGAAACTCATATGGGAGATTACCTATCAGCTAGCCTTATTAGCTTTCCTTGAGCTCACTGAGGAGATCACCTTGCCAACTCACCTTTAGCTCATTTGGTAGCTCACCTTAGATTTATTCGAGTAGCTCACCAAGTAGGTCACCTAGGATCTCACCTAATAGCTCACCTGGGAGCTCACTGAGTAGCTCAGTGAGTAGGTTGACTTTAGCTCACTTGTGAGCTCACTGAGCAGCTTGCCTTGGATCTCTCCTGGGAGCTTGCCAAGTAGTTCACTTTGGAGCTCACATAACTACTTACCTAGGAGCTCACCAAACAACTTGCCAAGTATCTCATAAAACATCTCACCAAGTATCTCACCTCGAAGATCTTCTCGGGACCTCACTGATTAGGATGAGTTGAGCTCACCCGAGAGCTCATCAAGTAACTCGCCTAGGAGCTTACCAAACAGGTCACCTTGACAACTTACCTTGAGCTCACCTTTCTAACTCACCTTAAGCTCATTTGGTAGCTCACCTCAGAGTTCGTCGAGTAGCTCGCCTTAGAGCTCACCTAACAGCTCACCCTGGAGCTCATCTAAAAACTCACCTAGGAGGTAACTTAATAGCTCAACAAGGAGCTCACCAAGCCAAGAACCGAGTAGGTTGACTTGAGCTCACTGAGCAGCTCGTAGGGGACCTCGAATGGGATCTCACCAAGTACCTCACTTGGGAGCTCTCTAAACAGCTCGCCGAGTAGGTTGACTTGAGCTCACTTGTGAGCTCATCATGCAGCTTACCAGGGACCTCATCTGGGAGCTATCCAAGTAGCTCACTTTGGAGCTCACCTAGGAGCTCACCTAGGAGCTCGTTGAATAACTCACAAAGTACATAGTTTGTCGAGTATCTCACCTTAGAGCTCACCTCAAAGCTCAATGAGCAGCTCAGCGAGTAGGTTGAATTAAGCTCACTTGTGAGCTCCCTGAGAAGCTCATTTGGGACCTCACTTGGGAGCTCACCAAGTAGGTCACTTTGGAGCTCACCTAGTAGATCACCTATGAGCTTGCTAAACAGCTCACCTTATAGCTTGCCTTGGAGCTCTTCTAGGATCTCACTGATTAGCTCAAGTTGAGCTCACCTGATAGCTTGTCGAGTAACTCACATAGGAACTCACTTGGGAGCTAGCCTGAAAGCTCACCTTTCTAAATCACCTTGAGCTCACCTTGCCAACTCACCTTGAGCTCACCTTGCCAACTCACCTTGAGCTCATCTAGTAGCTCACATGTAAGCTACCCTAAGAGATTGCAGACAAGCTCACCTTTGAGCTCACCTAGGATTTCATCAAGTAGCTCACCTAGAAGCTTAGCTAGGAACTCAACAAGTAGCTCATGTGGGAGCTCGTCAAGAATCTCCACTTAAGCTTACCTGGAAACTCACCTGACAGCTTACCTTAAGCTCGCCTTTCCAACTCGACTTGAGCTCACCCAGGAGCTCATCATATAACTCACCTAAAAACTTACATGGGAGCTCACCTGACAATATGCCTAAAAACTCAAATGGGAGCTCACCTTGCCACTCACCTTAACCTCACCGAGGAGCTCACCTTGCTAAGTCACCTTGAGCTCATCTGGTAGCTCACCTCGAGTTTATCTAGAAGCTCACCAAGTAGCTCACCTGGGAGCTTTCCTAATAGCTTGCCTAAGAGCTAACTGAATAGCTCACCGAGTAGGTTGACTTGAGCTTGCTTGTGAGCTTTCCGAGTAGATCACTAGGGACCTCACCTAGGATCTCACCAAGTATCTCGCTTGGGAACTTGCCTAGCAGCTCACCTAGGAGCTCACTGAAGAACTCCCTAAGTAGCTCACCTAGGAGCTCTTCTAGGAGCTTACCAATCAGCTCGAGTTGAGCTCGACAAAGAGCTCATTAAGTAACCCACTTGGGAACTTACCTGGGAGCTTGCCTGATAGCTCACCTTGCTAACTCACCTTGAATCACCCAAAAAATTGCATGGGAACTCACCTGATATCATGCCTAAAAACTCAAATGGGAGCTCACCTTGCTAGCTCACCTTAAGCTAACCGAGGAGCTCACCTTGCTAACTCCCCTTGAGCTCCTCTAGTAGCTCACCTCAGAGTTTGTCGAGCAGCTCTCCAAGTATCTCACCTGGGAGCTTACCTAATAGCTTTCCTGAGAGCTCACAAAGTGTTAGGTTATGGAGCCTATTTTCATGTGTGAAAGTGTTGAAGACTGTACACTAAGAGTACTGTAAACTTTTCATGTACAATTTTTTTAGGTGTAAATTTTTTGGCCTTGAAAAATTACACCCGAAATATCAGGAAACGTGCTTTTCTCATATGGGCAAGTTTTTTGACCCATAGGTTTATGGAACGGGTTTTTCCCATGGTTTTGATACCCATGGTTTTTTAAAACTACTTAAGCAGTTGTCTATTTATATGGTCTTATGCATATGATAGATGTACAAGCAAATGTATTGCAGATGTGTTTTGAATTCGGCTGTGAATTCTGTAGAGTTTGTTAAGCATAGATCCAAATGGATCTGGGTATTGTATTGAGAGAGCGGTGGCTTGTAATAAAATTTGAGCAAGTGATTCTTGGTGGATGTAGCCCAAATTGGGTGAACCACGTTAAATACTGTCTCTTTGTGTTGTGTTATTTTATTCTGCAATTTTATTTGAGATCTATAATAATTTCTGCATATTATTTTCTACTGTTGCGATTCTGTGAGGGATTATTCCACATATTTTATCTATTATTTCCTAACACAGAGTATCTCACCAAGTAGGTTGACTTGAGCTTTCTTGTGAGCTCACTGGGGACCTCGCCAAGTATCTCACTTGGAAACTTACCTAGTAGCTCACATGGGAGCTCACCAAATAACTCACTAAGTAGCTTGCCTGGGAGCTCTTTTAGGAGCTCACCGATTAACCTGGGAGCTCACCTGATAGCTCACCTTACTAGCTCACTGTGAACTTTCCCAGGATCTCACCGAGAAACTTGACTTGAGCTCACTAAGGAGCTTGTAAAGTAGTTCACTTAAAAACTCACATGGGAGCTCACCGATAGCTCGCCCGAAACTTACATCGGAGATTTCCTATCGCTCGATTTTCCAGTTCACCTTGAGCTCGTTGAGGATCTCACCTTGCCAACTCACCTTGAGGTCATCTAGTAGCTCACCTTGGAGTTCGTTGAGTAGCTCACAAAGTAGCACACATAGGAGCTCACCTAATAGCTCACCTAGGAGCTCACCGAGTACCTCATAGACTAGGTTGACTTGAGCTCACTTATGAGCTCACCAAGCAGTTTACCGGGGACCTCATCTGAGAGCTCACCAAGTAGCTCACTTTGGAGATCACCTAGCAACTTGTCTGGGAGCTTACCAAACAGCTCAGCAAGTAGCTCACCTGGGAGATCTTCTGGGAGCTCACCGATCAGCTCACGTTGAGCTCACTCAAGAGATCATACATTAACTCACTTGGGAGATCACTTGATAGCTCACCTTGCCAACTCACCTTGAGCTCATCTAGATAGCTCACATGCAAGCAAACCTCAAGGATTTTTGACAAGCTTGCATTGGAGCTCATTGAGTAGCTCACCTAGGAGCTTGCCTTACCAGCTCACCTTGAGCTCACCTAGGAGCTCACCGATCATCTCGAATTGAGTTCACCTAGGAGCTCAACAAGTAACTCACCCAAAAACATACATGGGAGCTTTCCTTATAGCTTGCCTTGCCAACTCACATGCGAGCTTGCCTATCAGTTCACCTTGAGCTTACTGAGAAGATAACCTTGCTAACTCACCTTGAGCTCATCTGGTAGCTCACCTCGGAGTTCGTTGACCAGCTCACCAAGAAGCTCACCTGGGAGCTCACCTAATAGCTTACCTGGGAGCTCACCGAGCACATCGCCGAGTAGGTTGACTTGAGCTCACTTGTGACCTTGGCAGAGACCTTGCCTTGGAGCTCGCCAAGTAGCTCCCTTGGGAGCTCACCTAGCAGCTTGACTATGATGTCGATGAATAGTGCACCAAATAGGTCACCTGGGAGCTTTTATTGTGGCTTGCCAATCAGCTCGAGTTGAGCTCGTCTAGGAGCTCATCGAGTAACTCACCTGAGAACTCACTTGGGAGCTCACCTAACAGCTCACCTTGCTAACTCACCTTGAGCTCGCCTTACCAACTCGCCTTGATCACATCTAGTAGCTCCCATATAAGCTAACCTCAGAGATTGCTGACAAGCTTGCCTTTGAGCTCGCCTGGGAGCTCACCAAATAACTCACCTAGGAGCTCGGTGGGAGCTTGGAAAGTAGCTTTCCTAGGAGCTCATCGAGTATGTAACATCCTCAATTTTTATATATTAGAATAAGTAAATTTTTTTTTTGATAAATGCTTCCTGGTTCTAAATGCATAATTTAGAACTCACAAATCAAAACAACCATTCTTATAATAGATAACCATATGCAGCTGTAATGACTCGGAGTACCTCCGATCTATTCATTCCATGACTCGGTAATCTACCGATCTATTCATGAGTATCAAGAGTTGGCGTTTTTATTTTAACACAATACTCTTGCGGTTCTCTTCCCTAATCTGGGATTTAGAATTCTCTGTCTAAGGAACCTATCTGAATAATTGTTACTATTATTCATCGGCATCTCATCCCTTGGACTAGGTGACTTAGGACAATGTAATCAGCAGCTTGCGATACTTTGGCCAAAGATTTGAAACATACTGCTTATGTCTCGTATTCCTTGACGACATACTCATCAATCTGGAATACGTCCTTCACCCCATTCCTATGTTATGTAGAATGTCTTATACTGACTTCTGTCAGTCATTCCTGCCCCAAGTTATTCACTCAAGAATGGATTAGTAATATGAGAACGTTATAGGGATGCTCCCGAGGACTAGGGATATGCTGACATACTGGGTCAATACTAGTTAATCCAGTGTGTCAAGATACCCCGAGTCTCCTAGGGCAGCCTTATAACGTGACCACATTCCTATTCAGTCCCAGAGTAACTTGTTCAAATTTAAGGTGTAAATCTTAGAGATCAATGCAAAGGGTGTCATCATAAGTCACCTGCATTGTTGTATCTTCGAGAAGATCCTCATCTTCTCGAAGGTACAACCCTGACAGTTGAATTGTGTCGTCAACCTTTAAATCTGCCTCGAAAATATCTACTTATTAATAAGTATTACATACGTTGAGTTAAAAATTATACTATAAGACGCTCCCTTAAGGTTAGTCTTTCCCAATCCCTGGGTTCCTCACCTTAGAATTACCTTTCATAGTAAAACCCTTTACACAAGAGAAGTTATTAAGACTAGAGGTCCCTTCAAGGAGTTCATAGAATATACATAATTCTAAATCAACGAAATTGGACAATAACCCTCATCCTTCACATGAGATTGCTAACCAAACCCTTTTTAGGTTTATATCAGTTCTCATAACTGAATTTATATCTTACTTAATAGTATCGAGATATAGTGATTAAGAATCCAATTAAACGTTGTCCTGACTTAGATCAAGACTAGGAAGTAATAATTTATTCAGCTTGTTTAGCTTCCTGCTCAGGTTTATTTTAACCCTAGCTTCCAGAAAGACAGTGATCTAAATTCCAATTTAGCTTTAGATAGAACATACTAGAACTACTAAACAATCATAAGTATTCAGTCACATAAACTTGCAAGATTACTTAGTTAATCACAAAAGTCTCTACTTTATACAATAATAATAATGCTCTCAAGATCATTCGAACCGAAGAAGGTCAAACCATCAAGATACGAATACAAACACATAAGTAACAAATATCTCTTTTCATTCCTTTCAAGCTAATCAAATACATTTTATGCATTCAGCATACTTGATACAATACTCAACAACAAAAGAACATCTTTCTTCAAGTAGTACATTCAGAGAATCAAGTTGTAATTCATCATAAAACCAAATTAAACAATTTGAACATCATATCAGATCTGCGTGCCTTTACCACTTACAACAATCATCTACAAAAATTGTCAACACGGGTCAGTTCGATGAACTGAGCATGATAAGCACTAATTCTTAAAACAATTGCAATCCACCAATTGTTTTCATTAAACAACCTGTTTAAATGAAATCATTTCACCAAACATGTAAATATATTCAGACTATGCTCTTTTGTAATTCAAACATGACTATAAACGCGTAACTCATATTATAGTTACTAAATAGTCCTAGATACTTTTCAGATATTTCTTCATAAATATAAGTGACCAAGGAGAACAATTGTATCCAAAACAACTATCCATCTGAATCCCAAGGACAGAAAACATCAGACAGATCATTACATTCAACATAATAAAATGAATATCATAACAATTCATGAATCCATCAGTATGTTAAAACAAATCCAACAGTTAGATAAAAATATATCAACATATACTTTACAGCAGAAGAGAAAGAAACCGAGACATTCAGATGTCCCTTCCAAACATGCTCATGACTGTACTGTCCACTTAAGAGTAATGCAATCACATTATACACCTACGACTAAGCCAGTTGAGACCACATGAAGAATTACAGTCCGTCAAAATACACATATAAAAATTGCCTGTAACCTATTGAACAACACAGTAGCTCTCGTGACAAGGCAGTGATGATTAATCGATCAAATAGACCCTACATGAGCTTCCATATTATTCAACAAATGAGAAAATATCCAATGCCATCGCTTGTCAAGGTACAGTTAATAGCTCTTTACTTCAGTCAAGCACACGACTAGATAATCATGATAACAGAAGACGTAATCATGCACAAACACAAGAGCAATCCCACTGAGTCGAAACACTCAGCAACATACAGCTCAATCTAATCCCTACTAACACAGCAAGGACTTAAATCCAAGGCCGAAATCAAAAGAACAACCTCTTTATCACAGTCAAACAAGAGGCTAGATAACATTAAAACAAATGATGTTCCATATGCATATAAAGTGACATTCATACTGAATCAAACACAAACATGCACAGCCTCATTCAACTGAAACAAATCCTTACGATAAAACAACCATGACTTCTATTGGAAGCCGTTTTCAAGAAAAATAATCACAACAAGGTCTTCACAGAAGCCGAATCCCATATCAGTATTTTCCTCAAAGTTTCATTCTAAGTCAAGCTACTATGGATACAACAGGGTCTCAACCCGAGTAAGGTTTGTAAAGAAAACCTTTCCGTTAATTTCCACAGAAGTGAATAGATAGGAACACAAGAATGCTAAGAAGGAGTCAGAATGATATGCATACACAGTGAGGGTTTTAATCGAGATTCGCACAACTCGCAACATATCGAGATCTCCAACAGTATCACATACAACTAGTGCTCATAACAAAGCTTCGATTAGAGTTAATTTCATGTGATAATAGTTCAAGAATCCCAATAATGCTCACACCAAAACTTCTACAAAAGTTGTAACTCAGATACATATCAAGGATTCCAACTGAACCAATATCTGTGATATTCACTGCTAAGCAACAGTAATCAAAACAAAGCAACAGAAATAGATATACCAGATACTTTTCCAGGGCTCCAACTGAGTCTAAACTAACAAGTATTCTCATTGATAGCTTCTACAGAAGTCAAAATACTATCTACTCTAGGATTCCAATGGAATTCAATAACAAATAGTATTCACGGCGATACTTCTACAGAAACCAAAACATATTTTCATTTCAAGAAGTCCAACAGCAACAATAACATATATTACTCATGAAAAATCTTATAAAAAGTCGGAATATACTGTACATTCAAGAAATCCAACAGTATCATTTTCAATAAGAGAAAACAACAAGGTATAGACTGAAGTCTGAATCAAACAAGAAAACAATTCATGGACTTCCACAGAGCCGAATTCATATATTATCTATGCAAGCATTTCTACAAAATCTAACCGAAATGCAAAACACAGCAGGATAGTGCAACCGTTCGAAACATAATGCACACCCATCAAGGGTTCACTGAAAAATCGAGCCAGTAAGAAGATACAACAACTAAATCACACAAAGCTACCATAAAAACCAACTGATCCCAAAAATCATCTGAACAGAGTTGTTCTAATGAAATCATTTGAAGGAAAGCAAGATTTTTAAGAGTTAGGGCCTAACATGCCTGGTAATGCCGCTTAAAAATCTGAAGAAGACCACTGAAAGAGCTCGAGCCTTCTCCTCTTTTTCCATGTTAGATTCAACATCAATAATTTGTTATTTCCATGCCTTATAAACTTTCCTTGATAGAGAAAAGAGCTAGTTACTCTCATATTTGCCATGCAACACCAAGTAGACTGGTGCGAAGAACCAGTGATCAAACAGAGAGAAAACCGAGCGCATGAAAAACCAAACAAACTACCAGTTTTCCATTTTGCATGTCTTCCCGAGAAATCCAAGCTCGAAGACCGAGTTCATTAATTGTATTAACTCCAAAATTCCCGCTCAATCTCCATTGCCACCGACCGCCATAGTTGGCGATGGATAAAAACAAATCAAAGACCATTTCTAGGTTTGGCGACTCTGCCACGTCGGCTTTCACTAGCCATTTGAAACCTCCACTAATTCCTTGTCCTTCATACTTATCCATCCCATTTAATGCCATAGAAACTGCCGCCCATGGCTCGCACCCCTTCATAGGTCCCCTTCCTCCACTAACATTTGTTAGGTTAGAAACATAGGTTAGGATTTAAGATGATACTTAGTCTAACCTCCTTAGCGCTAGGTCACTAACCTTAGAACATTTAGTTTATAGCTTAGGCCTAGGTTAGATTAGCACTAATCTAACCCATAGGTTATTAACCTTAATAAATCCAGTTTAGGTCTAACATTTAGAATGTTCAGAATAAGAACCTACAGATATACATTCACGAAAAGGATTCATTCCAGCACTGCCAATAAGCTAGTTGAATAAATGTATCTGAATTTATTACCTGGCCCACGATCAAGACCTTCCTGATATTACGATATCGGGAACCAATTCATTTAACACGATCAACCTGAGTTAGACTCCGGAATAGCTTATTCAACGCATTCAGACCTTGCAACCTGCGTAAGGTCTATAATTTTTGTTCATCCCGAATAAACTTAAAGCATCTCTTGGATCAATGCCACTGATCCAAGGCTGGGTCTTATAGATGGATAAATCCACAATTCATTCCGAGATCAGATTAAACTCAGGTGCAAAATGAAAGAAATAAAAGAGTCCAATCATATTCTCGACTCAGTCAAAGATCTTCAATTGCAAAGAAGATACAATACATATCAAGCATGACTTCACAATCAAAGGAACACATCCTTTTACAGAAGAAATCATATATCAACACTTGAATGCTCAGGAGGAAGTAACATCAGTTCAGAGTGTTACATGCTTCCCTCCTAAAAGATTCATCGTCCCGATGATTACATATTCGATTAACCTTCAGGTCAACCAATTTATTAGTTCACAAAACAATGCGACTATTTCCAACTTGAATAGTTCCAGAAATCAATGTCACAATACATTTTATTCAGCCTGAATAATGTTTGCCTCAATCTGGCTTTCATATAAACTTGAAAAAGATAAGTTCATGTAAAAAAATGTTTTGTCAACAGATTTCATTCTGTTGAAAAAGAAAAGGAAAATCAATTTTCATCTCTTCTAGATTTTCCCAAGTTGCACTTTCTTCATTAAACTAGTCCCACTAGACCTTACATTGTTGTATTTCATGATTTCTCAAATGCAATTGGTGAGTTTCTAGCACTTGTGTGGGTTTAACCACGATTATTCCTGGGACTTGGACCTGCAAGGAATTCCAATTTTAAACATGTGACAAATCTGAAACGTATTTCTTAAGCAAAGAAATATGGAAAACATCATGCATGCGAGATAAAGCAGGTGGTAATGCTAATCGATAAGCTACAGGATTGATTATTTCGACAATTTCGAAAGGTCCCACGAAACGAGGTGACAACTTGGCAGCCTTGCCAAAAGTTATAGAACTCTTTCTAGGTTTAACTCGAAGAAAAACCTTCTCACCCAGCTCAAACCTTCGATCAACCCACTTAAGGTTAGCATAGCTCTTCTGCCTATCTGCTACTTCCTTTAATCATTCACGAATCAGCTTAACTTGCTGTTCCATTTCAGTGAGGATCTCTAGTCCAATTACCACTCTATCCTCAACACTATCCCAACTAACAGGGGTTCTGCACTTCCTTCCATAAAGTGCTTCAAATGGTGCCATTTTAAGAGATGAGTGATAAGTGTTGTTGTATGCGAATTCAACTAATGGAAGATACTCTTCCCATTTATACTGTTGATCCATGCAATACATTCACAACATGTCTTCCAACACTTGATTTACTCTCTCAGTTTGTCCATCCGTTTCCGGATGATATGCAGAACTGAAGTTTAGTTTCATTCCAAGAGCTGTATTAAGCGTTTTCCAAAACCTTGACATCATTCTAGGATCCCTGTCAGATATAATCAATTCTGGTACACCATGTAACCTGAAAATTTCGTGTACGAATCTTTTGGCCAACACTGGTGAATCATCCTTTAGATTTCTAGCGATGAAATGAGCTACCTTAGTTAGTTTATCTACAACTACCAGGATAACATCATGTTTATTCCTAGACATAGGTAACCCTTGTACAAAATCCATGCTTATTACTTGCCATTTGTACTGCGGTATGCTATGAGGATATAACAGTCCAGCAGGGTGCATGTGTTATGCCTTAACCTGCTGACATTCTAGACAATGAGTCACAAAATCAATGACATCGTTTTTCATACCTTTCCAAAAGTATTGTTGTTTCAGATCAGCAAGCATTTTTGTGATACATGGGTGTCCAGAGAAAGGTGAATTATGAAATTCAACTAACAACTTATTTCTCAAATCATTTAGCATAGGTACGTATACCCTGTTTTCATAACGTAAGATTCCTTCATTATCAAAATGAAAACCCTTATACCTTTCATCATTAGGTTCTGCAGCAAGCGCTGCTTTTACTTGCTGAAAGTAAATATCAGATTCTGAGGCACTTTTTACCTCATCCTTAAACTGAGTTCTTAATGTTATAAGAGCATAAATGTGCCTCCTATGACTTAGAGCATCTGCTACTCTATTCTCCTTCCCTTTGATGTAGCTAATATCAAAATCATATTGTGATAAAAATTCTAACCACCTTCTCTATCTGGCATTTAGATTAGGTTGAGTGAAAATATATTTCAGTCCTAAGTGATCATTTTTCAACTCAAAAGGTTTCCCAAGTAAATAATGTCTCTAGACTTGAAGCGCATGAACAATGGCAGTAAGCTCCAAATCATGAGGAGCATAATTCAGCTCATGTAACTTAAGTTTTCTACTTTCATATGCTATAAATTGATCATTTTTTAACAAAACACCTACAAGGCCTTCCCCAGAAGCATCTGTTACAACAGTAAAGCTCCCATTAGGGTCTGGTATAGCTAATATAGGTGCGGTAGTCAACTGGCTTTTCAAACTTTTGAAAGCCACTTCGCACTTATCATTCCAAATAAATTTCTTATCCTTCTTCTACAATGAAGTTATCGGTGCAGCTACTTTAGAAAAATCCTTAACAAATTTTCTATAGTAACCAGCAAGACCCATGAAGCTTCTTACTTCGTGCACATTCTTTGGTGTAGGCCACTCAGTTATTGCCACTATTTTTGAAGGATCTACAACAATTCCTTCCTTGCTAATGACATGACCCAAATAGTGAACTTCTGAATCAAAGAAAGAACATTTGGATAACTTACCATACAACTTTCTTTTTCTCAAAATCCCCAAAACTATCTTCAAATGCTCATTGTGCTCCTCAACACTTTTAGAATAAATGAGAATATCGTCCAAGAATACAAGTACAAACTTGTCCAAATATTCTTGAAAAATATTATTCATTAAGTTCATAAAAGCTGCGGGTGCATTAGTTAATCCAAAGGGTAGAACCGTGAATTCATAATGTCCGTACCTTGTTCAGAAAGTTGTTTTATGAATATCTTCTTCTCTAATCCTTAACTGATGATAACTAGATCGAAGATCTATCTTAGAATAAACCGCTACCCCACGCATCTGATCAAATAAATCATCGATCCTTGGAAGTGGATATCTGTTCTTGATTGTTGCTTTATTCAACATCCGATAATCAATACACAGCCTAAGTGTTCCATCCTTCTTTTTCACAAATATTACAGGTGCTCCCCAAGGTGAAACACTTGGTCTAATCAAACCTTTAGACAAAAGTTCTTGCAATTGTTCCTTAAGCTCGACTAACTCTGTAGTAGTCATCCGATAAGGTGCTTTGGAAATAGGTTCAGTTCCTGGTTTGATTTCGATGGTGAAGTCAAATTCCCTCTTGGGTGGTAACCCTGGTAATTCCTCCGGAAAAACATCCCTGAAACTTTGTAGCAGAGGAAATCATTTCATGGAATCACCATCTTCTTCTGAAAATTTAGATATCTTTACTGCATAAAGGGTACATCCTTTGTTTTTAGCCTTTTTAAGCTGCATAGCTGATAGTTTTCTAACTGAAATTTCCCATTTCTCTATTGTTTCCAGCTGATCATCTAAACATCTTATATTCTTTTCATAGTAGTCTACTTTTTCTTTATGTTCAGCTAACCAATTGACACCAATGACAATGTCGTAAGACCCCAAAGGTGTAACATAGAGGTCAACTTCCATGGAAAAGTTAGGTAAGTCAAGGACTGCCCCAAAAAGACACATACTCACTGTATGAACAGAGTTATTACCATACTATACAGTCCAAGATTTATCCATTTTTCCAGCTTTTCTCTTAAGTTTAGAAGCAAGTTTATTAGAAATGAAACATTCAGTAGCTCCTGTATCAAAAAGAATAGTGACAGGTATGCCAAATAACTTACCTAAACTTCTATAGGTGTCACTTGCTTTTCAACTTGCTTGTCTGCTACTGCAGCATGTATCTTATGCTACTGATTACGATCATCCTTCTTCAAAGGGCACTAATTTGTGTAGTGGTCTTTGCCACAATTGTAGTAGCCTCCTACAGGTCCCTTTTTAGGCTCAAAATTGCCTCCAGCCTTGTAATTATCACGTTGTCCTCCATAGGGCTTCTGCCCATTGTTATAATTTTTGGCAAAATTATCCCTTACATTTCCAGCAGGCTTATTTGCTACTGCTTTCTTACTATTATCCCCTAGAAACTTACTTTTGTTTCCAAACTTTTTCCATGGTCCCTTTTTGGGTGCAAGAGAGGTTGAAGAAGGGTTTGCAATCTTCTTCCGCACTTCCTCTTTATGAGCAGAAATAGCCTTTAATTTCTGTTCTTGTCTTATGGCCTTTTCAACAACTCCTTCCATAGTGGTTGGACTATGAACATCGACCTCTCCCCCTATCACGGGATTCAATCCCATGATGAATTTCCATATTCTGAACTTCTCGTCAGTTTGATACTACGGTACATACTTGAGGAGTTTTGTAAACCACTCCCAGTATTCAGTTACCATTAGCTTCCCTTGAGCTAAGTTCTAGAATTCTGTCATTTTCTGATCATAGAAAAGTTGTGGCAGCCATCGTTGCCTAAAATAGCCCTTAAATTGATCCCAAGTAATATTGGTCTCATCAATATTTAGCTCAGCTTTACGGCTATCCCACCACGAAGATGCTTCGTGGGAAAGCTGATAGGCTCCCCAAATAGCTTTGGTTTCCTCTGAGAAGTTTCTTATTGCAAAGTACTTCTCCATTTCGCTGAGCCAGTTCTCAGCTCCATCTCCTAATGTGGTGCCATCATACTTAGGTGGGCTTATCCTTTTTATATCATTAGTGAGTTCTGCTGCCAACCTGGCCTTTTTGTTTTCTAGTTGAACAGGTGCATTTCCAGCATTAATATCAACACCCATATCGGGGTTGTCCTTAGGAGGTTGCTGATTGTTATTACCAGCTTCTTCATCCTCCTCATTTCCCATCACCTGTTGTTCAAGTATAGCTAAATGATCTCTTGTGTCCAACAGGGCAGCAAGGATCTCATCAAGTTTTTGGGTTGTTGCCACCCCTCCTTCAGGTGGAGCATTATTCGCAACGTTCCCCCTTGTTCTAACCATTTTCTGTTACAAGAAAATTCAGGTTTTTATCAGATTATGGACACAATAGGTCCAAGAGCTGCAACCTTCAGCTCTGATACCAAGATGTAACATCCTCATTTTTATACATTAGAACAAGTAATTTTTTTTTTTTTGATAAATGCTTCCTAGTTCTAAATACATAATTTAGAACTCACAAATCAAAACAACCATTCTTATAACAGATAACCATATGCAGCTGTAATGACTTGAGTACCTCCGATCTATTCATTCCATGACTCGGTAATCTACCGATCTATTCATGAGTATCAAGAGTTGGTGTTTTTATTTTAACACAATACTCTTGCGGTTCTCTTCCCTAATCTAGGATTTAGAATGCTCTGTCCAAGGAACCTATCTAAATAATTGTTACTATTATTCATCGGCATCTCATCCCTTGGACTAGGTGACTTAGGACAACGCAATCAGCAGCTTGCGATACTTTGGCCAAAGATTTGAAACATACTACTTATGTCTCGTATTCCTTGACGACATACTCATCAATCTGGAATACGTCCTTCACCCCATTCTTATGTTATGTAGAATGTCTTATACTGACTTCTGTCAGTCATTCCTACCCCAAGTTATTCACTCAAGAATGGATTAGTAATATGAGAACGTTATAGGGATGCTCCCAGAGGACTAGGGATATCTTTGACATCTTTGGTCAATACTAGTTAATCCAGTGTGTCAAGATACCCCAAGTCTCCTAGGGCAGCCTTATAACGTGACCACATTCCTATTCAGTCCCAGAGTAACTTGTTCGAATTTAAGGTGTAAATCTTAGCGATCAATGCAAAGGGTGTCATCATAAGTCACCTGCATTGTTGTATCTTCGAGAAGATCCTAATCTTCTCGAAGGTACAACCCTACAATTGAATTGTGCCATCAACCTTTAAATCTGCCTCGAAAAGATCTACTTATTAATAAGTATTACATACGTTGAGTTAAAAATTATAAAATAAGACGCTCCCTTAAGGTTAGTCTTTCCCAATCCCTGGGTTCCTCACCTTAGAATTACCTTTCATAGTAAAACCCTTTACACAA
This sequence comes from Taxus wallichiana var. yunnanensis, assembly GCA_018340775.1. NCBI lineage: Eukaryota > Viridiplantae > Streptophyta > Pinopsida > Cupressales > Taxaceae > Taxus > Taxus wallichiana. Next base: position 11,789,477 of record CM031233.1, read on the forward strand.
GAGAAGTTATTAAGACTAGAGGTCCCTTCAAGGAGTTCATAGAATATACATAATTCTAAATCAATGAAATTGGACAATAACCCTCATCCTTCACATGAGATTGCTAACCAAACCCTTTTTAGGTTTATATTAGTTCTCATAACTAAATTTATATCTTACTTAATAGTATCGAGATATAGTGATTAAGAATCCAATTAAACGTTGTCTGACTTAGATCAAGACTAGGAAGTAATAATTTATTCATCTTGTTTAGCTTCCTGCTCAGGTTTATTTTAACCCTAGCTTCCAGAAAGACAGTGATCTAAATTCCAATTTAGCTTTAGATAGAACATACTAGAACTACTAAACAATCATAAGTATTTAGTCACATAATCTTGCAAGCTTACTTAGATAATCACAAAAGTCTCCACTTTATACAATAATAATAATGCTCTCAAGATCATTCGAACCGAAGAAGGTCAAACCATCAAGATATGAATACAAACACATAAGTAACAAATATCTCTTTTCATTCCTTTCAAGCTAATCAAATACATTTTATGCATTCAACATACTTGATACAATACTCAACAGCAAAAGAACATCTTTCTTCAAGTAGTACATTTAGAGAATCAAGCTGTAATTCATCATAAAACCAAATTAAACAATTTGAACATCGTATCAGATCTGCGTGCCTTTACCACTTACAGCAATCATTTGTAAAAATTGTCAACACGGGTCATTTCGATGAACTGAGCATGATAAGCACTAATTCTTAAAACATTTGCAATCCACCAATTGTTTTCATTAAACAACCTGTTTAAATGAAATCATTTCACCAAACATGTAAATATATTTAGACTATGCTCTTTTGTAATTCAAACATGACTATAAACGCGTAACTCATATTATAGTTACTAAATAGTCCTAGATACTTTTCAGATATTTCTTCATAAATGTAAGTGACCAAGGAGAACAATTGTATCAAAAAACTATCCATCTGAATCCCAAGGACAGAAAACATCAGACAGATCATTACATTCAACATAATAAAATGAATATCATAACAATTCATGAATCCATCAGTATGTTAAAACAAATCCAACAGTTAGATAAAAATATATCAACATATACTTTACAGCAGAAGAGAAAGAAACCGAGACATTCAGATGTCCCTTCCAAACATGCTCATGACTATACCGTCCACTTAAGAGTAATGCAATCACATTATACACCTGCGACTAAGCCAGTCGAGACCACAGGAAGAATTACAGTCCATCAAAATACACATATAAAAATTGCTCTGTAACTTACTGAACAACACAGTAGCTCTCGTGACAAGGCAGTGATGATTAATCGATCAAATAGACCCTACATGAGCTTCCATATTATTCAACAAATGAGAAAATATCCAATGCCATCACTTTTCAAGGTACAGTTAATAGCTCTTTACTTCAGTCAAGCACATGACTAGATAATCATGATAACAGAAGACGTAATCATGCACAAACACAAGAGCAATCCCACTGAGTCGAAACACTCAGCAACATACAGCTCAATCTAATCCCTACTAACACAGCAAGGACTTAAATCCAAGGCTGAAATCAAAAGAACAACCTCTTTATCACAGTCAAACAAGAGGCTAGATAACATTAAAACAAATGATGTTCCATATGCATATAAAGTGACATTCATACTGAATCAAACACAAACATGCACAACCTCATTCAACTAAAACAAATCCTTATGATAAAACAACCATGACTTCTATTGGAAGCCGTTTTCAAGAAAAATAATCACAACAAGGTCTTCACAGAAGCCGAATCCCATATCAGTATTTTCCTCAAAGTTTCATTCTAAGTCAAGCTACTACGGATACAACAGGGTCTCAACCCGAGTAAGGTTTGTAAAGAAAACCTTTCCGTTAATTTCCACAGAAGTGAACAGACAGGAACACAAGAATGCTAAGAAGGAGTCAGAATGATATGCATACACAACGAGGGTTTTAATCGAGATTCACACCAACTCGCAACATATCGAGATCTCCAACAGTATCACATACAACTAGTGCTCATAACAAAGCTTCGATTAGAGTTAATTTCATGTGACAACAGTTCAAGAATCCCAATAATGCTCACACCAAAACTTCTACAAAAGTCGTAACTCAAGATACATATCAAGGATTCCAACTGAACCAATATCTCGTGATATTCACTGCTAAGCAACAGTAATCAAAACAAAGCAACAGAAATAGATATACCAGATACTTTTCCAGGGCTCCAACTGAGTCTAAACTAACAAGTATTCTCATTGATAGCTTCTACAAAAGTCAAAATACTATCTACTCTAGGATTCCAACGGAATTCAATAACAAATAGTATTCATGGCGTTACTTCTTACAGAAACCAAAACATATTTTCGTTTCAAGAAGTCCAACAGCAACAATAACATATATTACTCACGATAAATTTTATAAAAAGTCAGAATATACTGTACATTCAAGAAATCCAACAGTATCATTTTCAATAAGAGAAAACAACAAGGTATAAATTGAAGTCTAAATCAAACAAGAAAAAGATTCATGGACTTCCACGGAGCCAAATTCATATATTATCTATGCAAGAATTTCTACAAAATCTAACCGTAATGCAAAACATAGCAGGATAGTGCAACCGTTTGAAACATAATGCACACCCATCAAGGGTTCACTGAAAAATCGAGCCAGTAAGAAGATACAACAACTAAATCACACAAAGCTACCATAAAAACCAACTGATCCCAAAAATCATCTGAACAGAGTTGTTCTAATGAAATCATTTGAAGGAAAGCAAGATTTTTAAGAGTTAGGGGCTAACATGCCTGGTAATGCCGCTTAAAAATCTGAAGAAGACCACTGAAAGAGCTCAAGCCTTCTCCTCTTTTTCCACGTTAGATTCAACATCAATAATTTTTTATTTCCATGCCTTATAAACTTTCCTTGATAGAGAAAAGAGCTAGTTACTCTCATATTTCCCATGCAACACCAAGTAGACTGGTGCGAAGAACCAGTGATCAAACAGAGAAAAACCGAGCCTAGGAGCTCATCAAGTAGCTGAACTTGAGCTTGCCTAGAAACTCACCTAGAAGCTCACTGACATCTCGTCTTGCTAGCTCACCTTCAGCTCACCCGGATCTCACTTTGAGTAGCTCAACTTGAGCTCACCCGAGAGATCATCAAGTAGCTCACTTAAAAACTCACATGGGAGCTCACTTGATATCTCACCCAAAAACTCGCATGGGAGCTCACCTATCAGCTTAACTTTCTAGCTCACCTTGAGCTCTCTGAGGAACTCACCTTTCTAACTCACCTTGAGCTCATATGGTATCTCACCTTGGATTTTGTCAAGCTACTCACAAAGTAGCTCACTTGGGAGCTCACCAAGTAGCTCACCGAGTAGGTTCAATTGAGCTCACTTGTGAGCTCACCGAATAGATTGCTAGGGACCTCGCCCGAGAGCTTGCCAAGTAGCTCAATTTAGAGCTCACCTAGCAACTTGCTTGGGAGCTCACCGAATAGCTTACCAAGTAGCTAACCTAGGAGATCTTCTAGGAGCTTGCTGATCAGCTCGAGTTGAGCTCACCTGGGAGCTCGTCAAGTAACTTACCTGGGAAATCCCCTAGGAGCTCACCTGACAGCTCTCCTTGCCAACTCACCTTTCCAACTCACCTTGAGCTCATCTGTTAGCTTGCATGTAAGCTCACCTCAAGAGATTTCCAATAAGCTCACCTATAAGCTCACATGGGAGCTTACCAAGTATCTCACCTAGGAGCTTGGCTCGGAGCTCAGTAAGTAGAACACCTAGGATCTCGTTGAGAAACTCGACTCTAGCTTACCTAGAAACTTACATGGGAGCTCGCCATGCCAGCTCACCTTGAGCTCACACATGAGCTTACTAAGTAGCTTGACTTGAGCTCACCCAAGAGCTCATCAAGAAACTTAGCTGAAAACTCACATGGGAGCTCACCTTACTAACTCGTATGGGAGCTCACCTTGCCAACTCACCTTTAGCTTATCTGGTAGCTTACATGTTAGCTCACCTTAGAGATTACCGACAAGCTCACCTTTGAGCTTTCTTAGGAGCTCATCAAGTTGTTTACCTAAGATCTCAGCTAGGATCTCGATAAGTAGCTCACCCAGGAGCTTGTTTACCAGATCAACTTGAGCTTGCTAAGGAGCTTGTCAAGCAGCTCACCTGAAAACTCACATTAGAGCTCACTTGACATCTCACCAAGAAACTTACATGGGAGCTCATCTATCAGCTTGCCTTGAGCTTAGTGAGGAGATCACCTTACCAACTTTCCTTGAGCTCATGTGGTAGCTGATCTCAGATTTCATTGAGAAGATTACTAAGTATCTCACCTAGGAGCTATCCTAACAGCTCACCTGGGAGTTCACTGAGTAGCTCACCAAGTAGGTTGTCTTGAGCTCACCTAGGAGCCCACAAGTTTACCTTTGAGCTCACCTAGGAGCCCACAAGTTTACCTTTGAGCTCACCCAGGAGCCCACTAAGCAGCTCATCTAGGAGCTCAGATGGGAGCTCAACAAGAACCTCACGCAAGATCTCATCTAGTAGCTCAACTTGAGCTTACCCAAAAACTCACCTGGGAGCTCACCTAAAAGATCACCATGCTAGCTCACCTTAAGCTCACCAAGGAGCTCACCAAGTAGCTTGACTTGAGATTTTATAGGAGCTTGTCAAGTAGCTTACCTGAAAACTCATATGGGAGCTCACCTGATAGCTCACCTTGCCAACTCACATCGAGCTCACCTATCAGCTCACCTTGAGCTTGTTTAGGAGCTTACCTTTCCAACTCATGTTGAGCTCATCTAGTAGCTCACCTCTAAGTTTTCAAGTAGCTCATGAAGTAGCTTACTTGGGATCTCACCTAACAGCTCACCTGGGAGTTCTCCATAGATCTCACCGAGTAGCTCACTTGAGAACTCACCGATAAGTTCACCTTTGAGCTTGCGTGGGAGCTCACCGAATAGCTCACCTAGGAGCTTGGCTGGGAGCTCGATAGCTCACCTTACCCGCTCAACTTGAGCTCACCTAGGATCTCACCAAGCATCTCAACTTGAGCTCACTCGGGAGCTCGTCAAATAGCCCACCTAAAAACTAATGTGGGAGCTCACCTAATAGCTCACCGAGAAAATCACATGGGAGATTACCTATCAACTCACCTTGCTAGCTCACCTTGAGCTCACTAAACAACTCACCTTTCCAACTCACCTTGAGCTCATAACATTGCTTGCCTCTGTGTTCATCGAGTAGCTAACCAAGTAGCTCACCTAGGAACTCACCTAATAGCTAACTGAGTAGCTTGCCAAGTAGGTTGACTAATAGCTCATCGAGTAGCTTGCTGAGTACGTTGACTAGTAGCTTGCCTAATAGCTCACCTGGGAGCTCACCGAGTAGCTTGTCGGGGACCTCACTTGGGATCACACTAAGTAGCTCACTTCAAAGCTCACCTAGCAAATTTCCTGGGAGATCACCAAATAGCTCACCAAGTATCTCACCTAGGAGATCTTATGAGATCTTTCCGATCAGGTCAAGTTGAGGTCACCTGGGAGCTCATCAAGCAAATCACCTTGGAGCTTTCCTGATAGCTCACCTTACCAACTCACCTAAATCTCACCTTACAAAATCACCTTGAGCTCACCTTACAAACTCACCTTGAGCTCATATGGTAGCTCGCATGTAAGCTCACCTAAGAGATTTCTGACAAGCTCACATGGGAGCTCACCAAGCATCTCACCGAGCAGCTCACCTAGGAGCTTGGCTGGGAGCTCGGTAAACAGCTCTCCTAGGAGCTTGTCAAGTAGCTTGACTTGAATTTACCCAAAAATTTACATGGGAGGTCAACTAATAGCTCACCATGCCAACTCACCTTGAGCTCACCCAAGAGCTCACTGAGGAGCTTGAATTGAGCTCACCTGGGAGCTCATCAAGTAGCTCATCTGAAAACTCACATGAGAGCTCACCTTATAGCTCACCTTGCCAACTCGTATGGGAGGTCACCTTGAGCTCGCTGAGAAGATAACCTTGCTAACTTACCTTGAGCTCATGTGGTAGCTCACCTTGGAGTTCGTCGAGTAGCTCGCTAAGAAGCTCACCTGGGAGCTCACCTAACAGTCACCTAGGAGCTCACCGAGTAGCTCACTGAGTAGGTTGACTTAAGCTTGCTTGTGAGCTCAATGGGGACCTTACCTCAGATCTCACCAAGTAGCTCCCTTGGTAGCTTGCCTAATAGCTCACCTGGGAGCTAGCTGAATAGCTCACCAAGTAGGTAACTTGGGAGCTTTTGTGGGGTCTCGCTGATCAGCTAGAGTTGAGCTCACACAGGAGCTCGTCGAGTAACTCACCTGGGAACTTACTTGGGAGCTCACCCGACAACTTGCCTTGAACTCATCTCTGTAGCTCAAATGTAAGCTCACCTAAGAGATTACCAATAAGTTCACCTTTGAAATCACCTAGGAGCTCACCAAGAAACTCATGTAGGAGCTCGGATGGGAGCTCAACAACTAGCTTATCCATGATCATGTCGAGCAAAACGACTTGAGCTTGCCCGTAGAAACTCACACGGGAGCTCGCCCGATAGCTCACCTTGCTCATTAACTTGATCTCACCCAGGATTTCACCGAGTAGGTCAACTTGAGCTCACTGGGAGCTCATCAAACAACTCACTTCAAAACTCACATGGGAGCTCACCTGACACTCACCTAGAAACTTGCATAGGAGATCACCTATCGGCTTTCCTTGAGCTCGCCGAGGAGCTCACCTTACTTACTCACCTTGAGCTCATCCGGTAGCTCCCTCGGAGTTTATCGAGTAGCTCACCAAGTAGTCACCTAGGAGCTTTCCTAATAGCTCACTTGGGAGCTCACCGAGTAGGTTGAATTGAGCTCACTTATGAGCTCACTGAGTATCTTATCGGGGACCTTGCCCAATAGCTTGCCAAATAGTTGTTATCCAAAATGTGCCCCTGCTCATTTTTTGTGGCTAACTCCTCTCATTTTTTCCTCTCTTTTGCCTCAGTCATAATATTTTTATTTTTAGGCACTCAAAACCTTCTAGAAATGACACCATTGGATAGATCTCTTTCTCAGCTTTCCAAAAAGGTAAAGTTTTCCTCCTAACTCCATGTATTTTTGAAGTTATGGCTCGGCGGAGTTTTTTGGAAAAATTTTCCCCTGAAAGGCCCATGGCCAATGAGATGCCACCACGTGGCACCTAGAGTGGTGGAGTGAGGGAAATTTTGGAAAATTTTCCAAATGACCAAAAAGGTGCAAAAATTTGAATTTTTGCCCGCCAACCCGATTTGGCCCTATTTTGCCCTAAAACTTCAAATGGCCATATCTTTCGATCTAGAGCTTAGTTTTTTGCGTTCTTTATATCAATGGAAAGATGGTGAAATTATCTACAAGATTCTAGGGTAATTTTTGCATTTTGATGGAGTTTGGAGAGATAAAATTGAAAAACACCTTTGGCACGTGGTCATGGACAGAAATGACGTTTCAACCACCGTTTTTAATGAAGAATGGCTCACATTCTCTCCCAGCATGGCTAAAAATGTTAGGGGATGGGTTTGTAAGGATGCCCATGTTGTTTTGAATGTGTTTTGGTCAATGGTTGAATCCCTTCCATGTTTTCCCGCATTTCTCTCTCCTAGGCTCGTCCCTTGCACTGTAAAAGCTAGATTTGGCTCATTTTCAAAGGGTTGAACATTTTTGTGTATTGCAGGTCCCCTTTCTCACCTTGGAAGTGATTTTGGTGGAATATCAGACCTTTTCTAAGAGCTGTAACTTTATTTTGCCTCTCAGGTGTTGTAATGCAAGTGATTTTGATTATTAAAATAACAATACAACCTCTGTGATTAGTTTTCATCCTCTACCTGTGTTGTTTGGTTAATTTATGATCCTTCATTACAATTATTAGTTTGTGCATGAGGTTCTTTGTTACATTTTTATGGACTGTGTCAATCTATAGAAGTAAAAATGCTCACCACTCCTTTGGTGCATCACCTATTAGCATTAGTTTTAGCTTTTTGCATTCTCTATCTCTGTCTCCTTTGGAATTTAGGGTAGGGTTAGGAATATAGACCTCTGCAACTTGTAAGTGATAAATCTGATCAGAGGAGTTGAGGAACCAGCCTCTAATCTAGAGATTCCTTTCCCATTTTACAAGTCCCACACTTGGGGAGAGGATTCAATGTTGTGCAATCACACTGGATGTCTAAAATATCAAACTAGAAATCTGATCAACATCCAAGGGTGCTGCTGATTTGCAACAATAGTTTTGGCATGCCCGGTGGGACCTTAGAGGTCTTCATCTTCATTACAACAAAATTGATGTGTATTTTTGCAAGTTTCTTGCTTAAAAGAGCTATAAATTACACATCTGGTGACTCCAGGGAAGAAGAATCAACTGATTTTAGCGGTGCGGAGCTAAAAATCATGAGAAGAATCACTACAAGGTCAAGAGCTGGAGAAGAAGAGGTTCTATTTGAATATCTACAGTTATCTCCAAGAATAAGGAAAAGTGGGAGGAGAATCCAAAGGTCCCCATCTCCACCAAACAAAACTCTCTCAACTCCTCCACCTGGTAGGCCTTTCATTCAATCAACAAGGGTTCTAAGGCCAATCAGAATGGCACAAAACAACCCCTATGTCAATTTCACTGGCAGCAGCCCACTTGCTCTCAATGCACAAAATCCAATCCTTGTTGCAGCATTGAAGAACATTCCATACTTCACTAGAGAAAATCAGACCTCACCTGGTGATCATGTTAAGGATATTGCTAACATTTGTGCAATCCATGAGATCAATGAGATGCAAGTTCTTTGTTAAATTCTACTTGGGATCTTCATTCAAAGGGAAAGCTTTTCAATGGTTCAAGAGTCTTGCCTCAGGTTCTATTCAAAATTGGAATCAACTATGTATAGCCCTCCATGAGTAGTTTGGGGAAAAGGGAGACAACTTGTCCCTTTTGGAGCAGCTGACAACTATCAAAAGAGCTCCCAATGAGTAGCTAACTGATTTTAATTTCAGATTTCAAAGGACTTGGGAGAGAATTCCAGTGGCAGTCAAGCCAACAGTAGAAGGTTCTTTTCTTTATTACCTTAAAGCTTTAAATTCTGATATTTCTATGTTAATTTAGTCCATGGGAGGCACAACTATTCCCATTTCTTATAGCATTGCCATTAGAGCTGAAAATTGTTTGATTCAAGCTGGCAAGCTAGCTTTCCTAGGCCTCCAATGCCATTATTTCCAAGTTTAGAGAGCCCAATTACTAGCCAAGCACCTAATTTAGCTTCTATTCCCACTCCTAGAAATCATAATTCAAGTGAAGCTTCCACTTCATCTTCTAGTGCCTCAAATAAACTTCAAGAAGTCATGAAGCAATTGCAAAATATAGGTAATGAGCTGGTTACACTCAAAAGGTAGCAAGCTCAAGGTTTTAGACCTTCCTTCCAGCCTCAAGCTTAGCCTAACAGGTAGCCATATCAACCTCATAGACCACCCAATCTAGCTGCAAATCTAAATCAAGCAAGGCCTCCTGCCAATAGACCATTTCAGCCCTATAATCCCAATGCTACATCTGCATCTAAAGCATTAGTTCCAGTAAAAAAAATATAGCTCAAGAGTATGATTGGTGTTTCCCATGCAATGAACCTCATAACCAGTCCATGTGCTTCAACGGTGCCTTGAATCAAGCATTAATGGTGACAACAACTAGTGTGGAGGGTGAAGGTAGTCAAGGAAATAACCAGCAACAAGAAACATTCCAGCAGCAATCAGCTCCAAATGATACCACACTTGTAAACAAGATTTTTGTGGGATGAATCAAATGATTTCCCAAAGTGTTACAGCCAACACAAGGTCAAAGAGAAGAAATTTGGGTGAAGAACAGCCATTGGCCCCAAGTAATTCACGACCTTCTGTCACTCCACAAACTATTGGCAAACAAAATGTAATCCCAAGAATGCAAGGATTGCTTAAAACATCCCCTAGGCCAACCCAAATGCTAGTTGTTGCTACCCATGTGCAAGGAATGAATGTGCAGGCCAAGGGACAGCAGAGGGATACTTCATCTCCATTCAGTATCATTGATCAGATGAAGAAGAAAAATGTAAACATATCAATGTGGGAATCACTATCTATCCCAGGCCAAAGATATTTTCTACAAGCTGCCATGAAGGATTGGTCAACTTCAAATCAGCAAGTCCAAATGCAAGAGAAGGTGCTCACAAATGATTTCCAGCCTAAGGGGAATCATGGAGGATAGCAAGGTAAAATATTGAAGCCCCATCCATTCTACGTTTCATTGATTATTGGAAATCAATTAGTACACAATTACATGATTGATTCCGGGGCAAGTAGTTCAGTAATGCCCAAGCAAATAGCTGATCAGTTGGGAATTCAGTATGAAACCATATCCAAAGGGGTGGTATAGTTGGATGGGACAGCAGTAACAATAGTTGGGGTGATTAAAAACTTGAGTCTTACTTTACATGCCTGTCCCAACGTGGTTGTTTTGCAAGATGTCTCAGTAATAGACCTTCCACCACTCTTTGCCCTATGTTTGTCAAGGGATTTCACAGCTAAGATTGGAGGTTACTTGTCTGCTGATTGGTCACACATGCTGTTCAAAACAAGATATGGAACCAAAGCCACAATCAGGTCTGAACCTATTGCAAACTTTCACATTGAGCCTTACACTCCAAGTCAGATTAATGCCAATTGTTCAGCGTTTGATCAAGAGGATTATCCAAGCACTGATGAAGCTGACACCAAGGTAGGAAGCATCCCAGATCTAACTCTTGATGAATGGGCAAGCAAGGTGCATGCTTTTGATCCTTATCAAGAAATAGAAGAATCTGAGTTAGGAGTCTATTGCATACATGAAGAAAATCAGCCTATTCCTAGCATCACCAAGCCAAACCACAAAGATGACAATGAGGTATGGCAGTTGTTTTTTGATGGATCAAGGAGTAGACAAGGTGCAGGAGGGGGATCCATGCTGGTTTCACCTCAAGGAGTTAAGTATTATTCAGCTTTTAGATTTCAGTTTGCATGCTCTAATAACACTGCTGAATATGAAGCCTTGGTGCAAGGACTGCATTGGGCAATCAAGAGAGGAATAAAGAACTTGCAAGTCTTTGGTGACAGTGAGTTGATTGTCAACCAAGTTAAGGGCAGCATGCTGTCAAGAATGATCTACTCAAGTGCTACAAGAATAGGGTGTGGGACCTCATTGAATATTTTGAGGGCTTTAGCATAAAATCCATTCCTAGAAAAGAGAACCAAGCTATTGATAGGCTTGCAGCAGTTGGGGCAGCCTTTGACGTTGTGGAGAGCATTCAAAAGGACAAGGTATAGCCAAACATCCATGTGATTGTGAGGCCTTCAGTGCCAAATAACAATGTAAGTTGGCAAGTGTTTGAAAATGATTATCAAATCATCCATTTCTTGCAAAGAAGAGGCTGAATTCTCGGCCAAAAATCAGGAAAAGTTGGAGTAGCGTTATGGTGACCAAGTGGTGCAGCTGAGAACCAACAAACTACCAAAGGGACTTATTACTTTGGAGTCCATTTTCAATCCTAATGATCAGTTTAGGATGGATAAATCAAACATCTAAGTGAAGGGAGAAGATTCAGTGTCCATCTCGGTAGAAAGAGGCAAATCACTCCAAATTGGTAAGATGACAACTGAAGCAAGAAAGGTATGAGTTCATACAACTTTGTCAAGAATTCCCTGATGTGTTTTCTTGGAGCTATGAAGATTTGAAAGGTTTCAATCCCAAGTTAGCTCAACATACCATTGAATTGGATCCAAATACTAAGCCCATCAGGTAGAAACAAAGGCCAGTCAACCCCCACATGGAACCTCTCATGAGAAAAGAATTGAATAAGTTGATAGAATTAAGAATCATATTCCCTATCAAGCATTCTAGTTGGGTTGCCAACTTGGTTCCAGTTAGAAAGAAGAGTGGGGAAATCAGATTGTGTGTTGACTTCAGATATTTGAATAGAGCATCTCTCAAGGATCATTATCCACTTCCTTCCATGGAGCATATTTTACAAGTTGTTCTTTGCTCAGAGAGGTTTTCACTACTTGATGGCTATTCAGGGTATAATCATATTATGGTGAAGGAAGAAGATCAGTTCAAGATAGCCTTTACAACTAAATGGGGAACTTATGCATACAGGAAAATACCATTTGGGTTGTCCAATGTTGGAGCTACCTTCCAAAGAGAAATGGACATGGCATTCAAAGGTTTGATTAACAACATTGTACTGATATATCTTGATGATATCACTTTTTTTTCAAAAAATACAGTAGACCACCTCTTTCATTTGAGACAAGTGTTCCAAAGGTGTAGAAGATTTGGAGTCTCCTTGAATCCTAAAAAGTGTGTTTTTCTAGCCCATGAAGGAAATCTCCTTGGCCACATTGTCTCCAAAGAAGGATTAGCAATTGATCCGGAAAGAGTCGAAGCCATAAGAGCACTACCATTGCCAAGCCACAAGAAGGCCCTTCAAAGTTTCTTGGGAAGAATAAATTTTGTTTGGAGGTTTGTCCCAAATTTTGCAGCCCTTGTCAGACCTATCACCAAGATGCTAAAGAAAATCATGGCTTTCAAATGGATAGCAGAAGGAAAGGAAAGTTTTGAAGCAATCAAAGAATCCATCTCTCAAGCCCCAACTCTCATCAACCTGGATTTCTCCAAGGATTTCATCCTCTATGCGTTTGGAGGTGATGATACTATTTCTACAATTTTGGTATAGCAGAATAAAGACAATGATGAGCAGCCAATTACTTTCTTCAGCCAAAGCCTGGAGGACTATGAGGTGAGATATTCTTTCATTGAGAAGCATGTTCTTGCAGTAATCAGGAGCTTGAAGAAATTCAAACATCTAGTTTCAAACAATAAGGTCCAATTGCTTGGTTTCTCATGCGGGGTTAAAGACTTCCTCCTCAACAAAGACTTGAATGAAAAAAGGGTAGGTTGGATTACTCATGTCATGGAGTATGACATTGAGATCAAATTCACCAAGTTGGTAAGAGGAAAAGGATTGTGTGAGCAGCTGATCTTGAGCAAACAAGAGGAATCATGCAACGAGAAGGAGGCTGTTTTGGCATTGCAAGAAAGCCATGAGCAAGGAAGCACTCAAGAGGAGAATGATGGTGTCCCCACTCCTTGCTGGACCCAAGGTATAATGCACTTCCTAAGCACAGGTCTATGTCCTCCAGAGATGAACAAGACCCAAAGAAGACACTTCAGGTTGCAAGCTGTCCCATATGCCCTTGTTGATGGTGTTTTATTCAAAAGAGATGTGAATGGAGTACTGTTGAGATGCATTGGTACAAATCAGATTCATAAGGTGCTGGAAGAGTTCCATGGTGGACCAGCTAGTGGTCATTTTGCACCAAGAGTGACAGCTCTAAAGATCATGAGGGCTGGTTATTATTGGCCCAAGATTTTCAATGATTGTTATGCATGGATCAAGAGGTGCAAGAATTGTGCATTTTTCACAGGTAAAGAGAGGCTAGCTGCCCTCCCATTGCATCCAATTTCAGTTGACTAGCCATTCATACAATGGGGTTTAGACTTCATTGGAGTTATTAATCCCAATTCGAGCCAAGGGCACAAGTGGATTTTAACAACCCATGATTACTTCACCAAATGGACTGAAGCAGTAGCACTCAAGGAAGCAAATGAATCTAGCATCCTAGACTTCTATGAGAGAATAGTAACCAGATTTGGCATACCACCTACAATAATATCAGATAATTCATTGGCATTCATTGAATCCAAGGTGACTGAATGGGCTGTCGAGAACGGGATCTACCTAAGTACTTCATCAAACTATTACCCCAGGTAATGGCCAGGCTAAATCTACAAATAAGAACTTGTTGAGGATCATTAGGAGGACTCTTGATGAGAATCAGAGGTCTTGGCATACCAAATTGAAATCAGCCTTATGGGCTGATAGGATAACTCCTAAAATATCTACAGGTAACTCTCCATTCAAGCTTGTTTATGGAAGAGAGGCAATTTTGCCCATATCACTTGAGTTGCCAACATTGGAACTCATGAAATAGTTGGAGTTGTTGGAGTTTGAGCCCATGGAAGTCAGATATGCAGAATTGATGGAGCTCCAAGAAATCAGAAATCAGGCATCCCAAGCAATGGAGAAGGATCAGGCTTTGATAAAGAAGACCTTTGATAGAAAGGCCAAGAACAGATCCTTCCAAGTTGGAGATCTAGTGTTAAAATGGGATGCGGATAGAGAAAAACCGGGAAGGCATTCAAAATTTGATGCCATTTGGAGTGGCCCATACATGGTCACAAAGTGTAAGGACAACAATGCTTTCTAGTTGTCTTCATTAGATGGTGAAGAACTACAGATTCCAGTCAATGGAATCCATCTGAAGCATTGCTACTGAAGGAAATGCTTCACCCTATACATATTAGTTTAGGTTTTTCATTCCTCCAAGTGCTTGTGCACATTGTTTTTCTGTAGATTAGTTTTTCTTTCCCTAAGTGCTTTGGCACAAGCTTGCTATTCCTGGAGATGTGTTTACAGGCCTTGCTCCATCAGGTGATATTCCATTTTCCTCCTTGTAGTGTTCTAGTCATTTGGGGTATCAAACAGAGAATTCAATGACTCCATACCCAATGGATTGCTTCAGCAATTGGTAACTTCATCCAGCAGGTAGATGACCCCTCTGAGTCACCAAAATTATTATCCAAAGTGTGCCCCTACTCATTTTTTGTGGCTAACTCCTCTCATTTTTTCCTCTCTTGTGCCTTAGTCATAATATTTTGATTTTTGGCACTCAAAACCTTTTGGAAATGACACCATTGGATAGAGATCTTTCTCATCTTTCCAGAAACGTAAATTTTCCTCCTAACTCCATGTATTTTTGAACTTATGGCTCGGCGGAGTTTTTGGAAAAAATTTCCCTTGAAAGGCCACGGCCAATGAGATTCCACCACGTGGCACCTAGAGTGGTGAGTGTGGGGAAATTTTGGAAAATTTTCCAAATGACCAAAAAGGTGCAAAAATTCAAATTTTTGCCCGCGACCCGATTTGGCCTGTTTTGCCCTAAAACTTCAAATGGCCATATCTTTCGATCTAGAGCTCGGTTTTTCATGTTCTTTATATAAATGGAAAGCTGGTGAAATTATCTACAAGATTCTAGGGTCATTTTTGCATTTTGATGGAGTTTGAGAGATAAAATTGAAAAACACCTCTGGCATGTGGTCATGGACAGAAATGACGTTTCAACCACCGTTTTTAATGAAGAATGGCTCACATTCTCTCCCAGCATGGCTAAAAATGTCAAGGGATGGGTCTGTAAGGATGCCCATGCTGTTTTGAATGCATTTTGGTTAATGGTTGAATCCCTTCCATGTTTTCCCATGTTTCTCTCTCCTGGGCTCGTCCCTTGCACTGTAAAAGCCATTTTGGCTCATTTTCAAAGGGTTGAACATTTTTGTGTATTGCAGGTCCCCTTTCTCACCTTGGAAGTGATTTTGGTGGAATATCAGACCTTTTCTAAGAGCTGCAACTTTATTTTGCCTCTCAGGTGTTGTAATGCAAGTGATTTTGATGATTAAAATAATAATACAGCCTCTGTGATTAGTTTTCATCCTCTTCCTGTGTTGTTTGGTTAATTTATGATCCTTCATTACAATTATCAGTTTGTGCATGAGGTTCTTTGTTACATTTTTATGGACTGTGTCAATCTGTAGAAGTAAAAAATGCTCACCACTCCTTTGGTGCATCACCTATTAGCATTAGTTTTAGCTTTTTGCATTCTCTATCTCTGTCTCCTTTGGAATTTAGGGTAGGGTTAGGAATATAGACCTCTGCAACTTGTAAGTGATAAATCTAATCGGAGGAGTTGAATCGATCGCACTTGGTGTTGCATCACCTTTATGGATGTCTAAAATATCAAACTAGAAATCTGATCAACATCCAGGGGTGTTGCTGATTTGCAACAACAGTAGCTTGCTTCAATCTCACCTAGTAACTTACTTGGGAGATTAGCAAAAAAATCACCAAGTATCTCACAGGGAAATCTTAAGGGAGCTCACCGATCAGCTCAAGTTGAGCTCGTCAGGAGCTTATCAAGTAACTCACCTGGAACTCTCCTAAGATCTCACCCTAACAGTTCACCTTGCCAATTCACCTTGAGCTCACCTTGCCATTTTAACATGAGCTCATTTAGTAGCTTCGTATGTAAGCTCACCTTAGATATTGCAAACAAGCTCACCTTTGAGCTCGCATGGGAGTTCACCGAGTAGATCACTAGGAGCTCAGGTGGGAGCTCGTGAAACACTCACCTAGAAGTTCACTGAGTAGTTTGACTTGAGCTTGCCCAAAAAATCACATGGGAGCTCACCTTGCCAGCTCACCCAGGAGCTTGCTAAGTAGCTCGACTTGAGCTCACCTAGGAACTCATCAAGTAGCTCGCCTAAAAACTCCTATAGGAGCTCACCTTTCCAACTCACATGGAAGCTTACCTATTAGCTCACCTTAAGCTCGCTAAGGAAATCACCTTACCAACTCACCTTGATCTTGTTTGGTAGGTCACCTTGGAGTTTGTTGAACACCTCACCAAGTAGCTCACTTGGGAGCTCACCTAATAGCTCACCTAGGAACTCATTGAGCAACTCGCCAAGTAGGTGTACTTGAGCTCACTTATGAGGTCATCGAGTAGCTCACC
Organism: Taxus wallichiana var. yunnanensis; assembly: GCA_018340775.1. Taxonomy (NCBI): domain Eukaryota; kingdom Viridiplantae; phylum Streptophyta; class Pinopsida; order Cupressales; family Taxaceae; genus Taxus; species Taxus wallichiana. The sequence goes on from CM031233.1 coordinate 11,806,236, forward strand.
GGGACCTCTCACGGGAGCTCACCAAGTTGCTCCCTTGGGAGCTTACCTACCAGCTCACAAGGGAGATTTCCGAATAGCTCACAAAGTAGGTCAGTTTGGAGCTCTTACGGGAGCTCACCGATTAGCTCAAGTTGAGCTCACCTAGGAGCTTATCAAATCACCTGGGAACTCACCTAGGAGCTCACCTAATAGCTCTTCTTTCCAACTCACATTGAACTAACCCTACTAACTCACCTTGTGCTCACCTTGCTAACTCACCTTTAGCTCAACTAGTAGCTCACATGTAAGCTCACCTCGGATATTTCTAACAAGCTCACCTTTTAGCTCTCCTCAGATCTCACCTAGCAGCTCACCTAAGAGCTAAGCTGGGAGCTCGGTAAGTAGCTCACCCAGGAGCTCGTTGAGTAGCTCGATTTGAGTTTACCTAGAAATTCACTTGGGAGCTCGACTTGAGCTTGCTCAGGAGCTCGTCAAACAACTCACCTAGAAACTTACATGGGAGCTCACTGACACTTGCCTAGACACTCAAATGGGAGCTCATCTATCGGCTCGCCTTGAGCTCACTGAGGAGCTCACCTTGACAACTCACATTGAGCTTATATGGTAGCTCACCTTGGAGTTCGTTAAGAAGCTTGCTAAGTAGCTCACCGAGGAGCTCACGTAACAGCTCACCTAGGAGCTCATTGAGTAGCTCACCAAGTAGGTTATCTTGAGCTCACTTGTGAGCTTTCCAAGTACCTCACGAGGGACCTCACCCGGGAGCTCACCAAGTAGCTCACTTGGGAGCTCACTTAACAGTTCACCGAGTAGGTTCAGTTGAGCTCATTTATGAGCTCATCGAGTAGCTTATCAGGGACCTCACCTGGGGGCTCACCAAGTAGCTCACTTTGGAGCTCACCTGGGAGCTTGTTGAGTAGCTCACCTAGGAGCTTGTTGAGCATCTCACCTAGGAGTTTGCCAAATAGCTCACTAAGTAGCTCATCTAGGAGCTCTTCTAGGAGCTCGCCGATCATCTCGAGTTGAGATTTCCTAGGATCTCATCGAGTAACTCACATGGGAACTCACCTAGGAGCTTTCCTAACAGCTCACCTTGCAACTCACCTTGAGCTCACCTCTCCAAATCACCTTGAGCTCACCTTAACAACTCACCTTGAGCTCATCTAGTAGCTCACATGGAATCTCACCTAAGAGATTCTTGATAACCTCATTTTTGAGCTCACACGGGAGCTCACTAAGTAGCTCACTTAGGAGCTTGGCAAGCTAGCTAACGTAGGAACTCATCGACCATCTCGACTGAGCTTTCCCTAAAACTCACTTAGGAGCTCACCTAATAGCTTGTCTTGTAAGCTCACCTTAAGCTCACTAGAATCTTCCCAAGAAGCTTGACTTGAGCTGATCCAGGAGCTCGTAATGCAGCTCACCCAAAAACTCGGATGGGAGCTCACCTAACAAAGCATGCCTAAAAACTCAAATGGGAGCTCACCTTGAGCTCGCTAAGGAGTTCACCTTACCAACTCACCTTCAGCTCATCTGGTAGCTTCCTTAGAGTTTATCGAGTAGCTCACCAAGTAGTTCACCTGGGAGCTCACCTAATAGCTCACCTGAGAGCTCACCAAGCATCTCACTTAGTAGGTTGACTTGATCTCACTTGTGAGCTCACCGAAGCAGACTCACCGAGGACATCACACAGTAGCTCACCAATTATCTCACTTGGGAGATCGCCAGCGACTCACCCGGGAGCTCACCGAATAGCTCGCTAAGTAGCTCACCTTGGAACTCTTCTAGGAGCTCACCGATCAACTCGAGTTGAGCTTGACCAAGAGGTCATTAAGTAACCTACCTAGGAACTCACAGGAGGTCACCCGACAACTCATCTTGCAAATTCACCTTGAGCTCACCTTGGAAACTTACGTTGATCTCATCTCGGTAGCTCACATGTAATCTCACCTCGGAGATTACCGATAAGCTCACCTGGGAGCTCACCTAGGAGCTTGGCTAGGTTCTCAATAAGCATCTCAACTTGAGGCTTGCCCAAAAAATCACCTGGAAGCTCACCTTACCAGCTCACCTTGAGCTCACCCACAATCTCACCTAAAAACTCACATGGGAGTTCACCTGATAACTCACCGGAAACTCACATGGGAGACTACCTATCACTCACCTTGCCAGACTCACTTTGAGCTCATGGAGGAGGTCACCTTGCCAACTCACCTTGAGCTCATATGGTAGCTCACCTCTAAATTTCTTGAGTAGCTCACCAAGTAGCTCACCTAGGAGCTCATGTAATAGCTCGCTTGGGAGCTCACTTAGTAGCTTGCTAAGTAGGTTGACTTGAGGTCACTTGTGAGGTCACTGAGCAGCTCATAGGGGACCTCACCTGGGAGCTTGCCAAGTTGATCCCTTAGGAGCTCTTCTAGGAGATTTTCGATTGGCTCAAGTTGAGCTCACCTGGGAGCTTATCAAATAATTTGCCTTAGAACTCACCTAGGAGCTCACCTGATAGCTCACCTTACCAACTCACCTTAAGCTCACCTTGTTATCTCACCTTGAGCTCACCTTACCAACTCACCTTTCACTCATCTGGTAGCTCACATGTAAGGTCACCTCAGAGATTACTTACAAGCTCACCTGGGAGCTCACTGAGCAGGTGACCTAAGAGCTCAGCTGGGAACTCAGTAAGAAACTTTCTAAGGAGCTTGTTGAGAAACTCGACTTGAGCTTTCCTAGAAACTCACTTGGGAGCTCGAATTGAGCTTTCCTGAGAGCTCATAAATTAGCTCACCTAAAAAATTGCATGGGAGCTCACCTGACAGCTCACCCAGAAACTTGCATAGGATATCATCTATCAACTCACCTTCCTAGCTCACCTTGAGTTTCTTTGAGAGCTCACCTTGCCAACTTGCCTCAAGCTCATGTTGTAGCTTACCTCGATTTCATCAAGAAGCTTGCTAAGTAGCTCACTTGGGAGCTCACCTAATAACTCAACTAGGAGATCACTGAGTAGCTCACCAAGTAGGTTGTCTTGAGCTCTCTTGTGAGCTCACCAAGTAGCTTGAAGGGGACCTCACCTAGGAGGTTAGCAAGTATTTCACTTGGGATCTCACCTAGCAGCTCACTAGGGAGCTCACCAAATAGCTCACAAATTAGCTCACCTTTGAGCTCTTCTTAGAGCTCACCGATCAGCTCAAGTTGAGCTCACCTGGGAGCTCATCGAGTAACTCACTTGAGAACTCACCTAGGAGCTCAGCTCACCTTGCCAACTTGCCTTGAGCTTTCCTTACAAACTCACCTTGATCTCATCTGGTAGCTCACATGTAAGCTCACCTAAGAGATTACTAACAATTTCACCTTTGAGCTCACCTGGAAGCCCACCGAGTAGCTCACCTAGGAGCTCGGCTAGGAGATTGATAACTAGCTCACATAGGAGCTCGTCTAGCAGCTCAAATCAAGCTTACCCAAAAAATTTCTTGGGAGCTCACCTAAAAGATCACCTTGGCAACACGCCTTGAGCTCACCCGGTAGAGCTTGCTGAGTAGCTTGACTTGAGCTCTCCTGGGAGCTTGTCAAGTAGCTCACTCAAAAACTCACATAGGAGCTCACCTGACAATTCACCTTGCCAACTCGCATGGTAGCTCACCTTGAGCTTATTGAGGAGCTCACCTTGCCAACTCACCTTAAGCTCATCTGGTAGCTCACCTCAGAGTTCGTCAAGTAGCTCACATGGGAGCTCACCTAATAGATCACCTAGGTCACTTGTGAGCTCACCAAGGACCATGGTGGGGACCTTTCCTGGGAGCTTGTGAAGTATCTCACTTGGGAGCTCAACTAATAGCTCACCCGGGAGCTCACCGGAACAACTCACAAAGTAGCTCACCTGGGAGCTCTTCTGGGAGCTGACTGATATACTCAAGTTGAGTTTACCTCGGATCTCATGGAGTAAGTCAACTGGGAACTCACCTAGAAGCTTGGCTAATAGCTTACCATGCAAACTCACCTTAAGCTCACCTTGCCAACTCACCTTGAGATTGCTTTGCCAACTCGCCCTTAGCTCATCTAGTAGCTCGCATATAAGCTCACCTAAGATATTTCTAATAATCTCACCTTTGAGCTTGCTTGGAAGCTCATCGAGCGGCTCACCTAGGAGAATGGCTAGGAGCTCCACAAGCAGCTCACCCAGGAGCTTGGCGAGAAGCTAAACTTGAGTCTACGTAGAAACTCACCTGGGAGCTCACCTGACAGCTCACTTTGTCAACTCACCTGAGAGCTTGTCAAGTAGCTTGCCTAAAAACTCACATAGGATCTCACCTTACAGCTTACCTTGCTAACTTGCATGAAAGCTTCCTGTCACCTCACCTTGCCAGTCAGCTTGAGCTCGCTTAAAAGCTCACCTTACAAACTCACCTTGAGCTCATTTGGTAGCTTGCCTCGAAGTTCATTGAGTAGCTCACCAAGTAGCTCATCTAGGAGCTCACCTAACAGCTCACTTGTGAGCTCACTGAGTATCTCTCTTTTAAGCTCACTTGTGAGCTCACCGAGTAGCTCGTAAGGGACATCACCTAGGAGCTCACAAAGTATCTCGCTTGGGATCTCACCTAGCATCTTGTTTGGGAGCTCGTTGAATAGGTCACTAAGTAGCTCACCTAGGAGCTCTTACGGGAGCTCAGCATTCGCTCGAGTTGAGCTCACTCGGGAGCTCATCGAGTAACTCACTCGGAACTCTCCTAAGAGCTCACCTAATAGCTCACCTTAAAAACTCACACTTACCAACTCACCTTGAACTCACCTTGCTAACTCACCTTGAGTTCATCTGGTAGCTCACATGTAAGCTCACGTTAGAGATTACCGATAAGCTCACCTTTGAGCTCACTTGAGAGCTCACTAAGAAGCTCACCTAGGTGCTCATCTAGGAGCTTAGAAAGTAACTTTCCAAGGAGCTCATCGAGTAGCTCAACTTGAGCTTTCCTGGAAACTCACCTGATAGCTCACCTTGCCAACTCACCTTGAGCTCACCCAGGAGGTCACTAAGTAGCTCGACTTGAGCTCACCTAGGAATTCATCAAGTAGTTCACCTAAAAACTCACATGAGAGCTCACCCAGAAAATTGCATGGGAGCTCAGCTTGAGCTCGCTGAGGATCTCATCTTGCCAACTAACCTTGAGCTCATCTTGTAGCTCACCTTGAAGGTCATTGAGAAGCTCACCAAGTAGCTCACATGGGAGCTCACCTAATAGCTCACCTGGGAGCTCACCGAGAAGATCACCGAGTAGGTTGACTTGAGCTCACTTGTGAGCTTGGTGAGTAGCTCACCGGGGACCTCACCTAGAAGCTTACCAAGTAGCTCACTTGGGAGCTTACCTAGCAGCTTACCTAGAAACTCACCGAATAGCTCACCAAGTAGCTCACCTAGGAGCTCTTCTAGGAGCTCACCAATCAAGTCTAGCTGAGCTCATCTGAGAGCTTGTCAAGTAACTCGCCTAGAAGCTCTCCTTAACACTTACCTTATGCTCATGTTACCAAATCACCTTGAGCTTATCTAGTAGCTCACATGTAATCTCACCTTAGATATTACAGACAAGCTCACCTTGAGCTTACATGGGAACTCATCGAGGAGCTCACCTAGGAGCTTGGCTAGAAGCTTGGCAAACATCTCACCCAGGATCTAATTGAGTAGCTTGACTTGAGATTTCCCAGAAACTCACTTGACAGATCACCTTGTGCTCACCAAAGAGCTCACCGAGTAGCTCAACTTGAGCTCACCTAGGAGCTCATCAAGTAGCTCACCTGAAAACTTATATGGGAGCTTACATTATAGCTCACTTTACCAACTCACAAGGGATCTCACGTTATAGCTTATATGGTAGCTCACCTCAGAATTTGTCAAAAAGCTCGCCAACTAGCTCATCTGGGAGCTCACCTAACATCTCACCTGGGAGCTCATCTAACATCTCACTTGGGAACTCACCAAGTAACTCTCCAAGTAGGTTGACTTGAGCTCTTTTATCAGCTCGCTGAGTAGCTCACTAGGGACCTCACTTGGGAGCTCACCAAGTAGCTCCCTTGGGAGCTCACCTAGTAGCTCACATAGGAGCTTCTTGAATAGCTTGCCAAGTAGCTCACCTGGGAGATCTTCTGGGACCTCACCTATTAGCTCAAGTTGAGCTCACTGGGGAGGGTGTCAAGTAACTCACCTAGGAACTCACCCAGAAGCTCACCTGATAGCTCACCTTACAAACTCACCTTGAGATTACCTTGCTAACTCACCTTGAGCTCATCTAGTAGCTTGCATATAAGCTCACCTCATATATTGCTGACAAGCTCACCTTTGAGATTTCCTGGGATCTCACTAAGCAGCTCACCTAAGAGCTTTGCTCAAAGCTCGAAAATAGCTCACCCAAGAGCTCACCAAGCAAACTTGACTTTAGTTTGCCCAGAAAATCACTTGGGAGCTCACCTAAAATCTCACCTTGAGCTCACCGGAGATCTCCGAGTAGCTCAACTTGAGGTGAGGTCCTGGCCAGCCACTCGGTGAGCTCACAATTAAGATTAAGTCTACCTACTCGATAAGCTACTTGGTGAGATCCTGGGGAGCTTTTAGGTGAGCTCGAAGGTGAGCTCCCAAACAATCTACTTGGTGAGCTACTTAATGAACTCGAGGTGAGTTGCCGATGAGCTCAAGGTGAGTTGGCAAGGTGAGCTCAAGGCGAGCTAGCAAAGTGAGCTCCCAAGCAAGTTTTTAGGTGAGATGCTTGATGAGCTCTGTGTGAGCTCAAGTTGAGCTCTTGAGTGAGCTCATAGGTGACCTCAAGGTGAGCTATCGGTGAGTTTCTCGGAAAGGTCAAGTTTAGCTACTTGATAAGCTCCTTGGAAAGCTACTTGTAGAGCTCTAACTAAGCTCCTAGGTGAGCTGCTCTGTGAGCTTCCAGTGAGCTCAAAGGCAAGCTTGTCGAGTAATCCTTGAGGTGAGCTTAGATGCAAGCTACTACAGGATGAGCTCAAGAATAGTTTGCAAGGTAATCTCAAGGTGAGTTGGTATGGTGAACTCAATCTAAGTTGGCAAGGTGAGCTATCAATCGAGCTCCTAGGTGAGTTACTCAATGAGTTCCCAAAAGAGCTCCTAGGTGAGCTACTTGGCGAGCTGTTCGGTGAACTCCCAAGTGAGCTACTAGGAAAGATCCCAAGTGAGATACTTGGTGAGCTCCTAGGTGAGGTCCCGGAGAGGTTCACGGTAAGCTCAAAATGAGATCAAGTTAACGTACTTAGTGAATGCTTAGTGAGCTCCTAGGTGAACTATTAGGTGAGCTCCCATGTGAGCTGTTAGGTGAGATCCCATGTGAGCTACTTGGTGAGCTCCTCAACAAACTTCGAGGTGAGCTACAAGATGAGCTCAAGGTGAGTTGGTAAGGTGAGCTCCTCAGTGAGCTCAAGGTGAGCTGGCAAGGTGAGCTGATAGGGGAGCTCCCATGTGAGTTGGAAAGGTGAGCTATCAGGTGAGTTCCCATGTGAGTTTTCAAATGAGCTACTTGACGAGCTCCTGGGTGAGCTCTAGTCATGTTGCTTGGTGAGCTCCTAGGTGACCTTAAGGTGAGATGGCAAGGAAAGCTTTCAGGTGAGCTCCCAGGTAACTTTTCAAGAAAGCTCAAGTTGAGCTACTCGATGAGCTCCTGGGTGAGCTGTTTGCCGAGATCTAGCCGAGCTCCTAGGTGAGCTACTCGGTGAGCTCCCAGGTGAGCTAAAAGGTGAGCTTATCAAAAATGTTTGAGGTGACCTTACATATGAACTACTAGATGAGCTTAAGGTGAGTTGGCAAGGTGAGCTCTATGTGAGTTGGCAAGGCGAGCTACTTGAGAAGGCGATTGGAAAGCTCCCGGAACAACTCCCGGTGAGGTACTTGGAGAGCTGATCAATGAGCTCCAAGAAGAGCTCCTAGGTGAGCTCTTAAATGATCTACTTGGTGAGATCCTAGGCAAGGTCCCCGACGAGCTGCTCAGTGAGCTCACAAGTGAGCTCAAGTCAACCTACTTGGCGAACTGCTCACTGAGCTCTGGGTGAGTTATTTGGTGAGCTCCGGGGTGAGCACCTTAGTGAGCTACTCAATGAACTCTCGAGGAGAGCTACTAGAAAATCTCAAGGTAAGTTGGTAAGGTGAGATCCTCAGTGAACTCATGGCAAGCTAGTAAGGCTAGTTGATAGGTGAGCTCCTATGTGAGTTTCTACGGGTGAGTTATAAGGTGAGCACCCATGTGAGTTTTTGGGTGAGCTACTTGATGAGCTCCCAGAGAGCTCATGTCGAGCTTCTCGGTGAGCTATCGGAGTAAGCTCCCATGTGAGTTTCCCAGAGAAAGCTCAAGTCGAGCTACTCGATAGGCTCCTATGTGAGCTACTATTCAATCTCTTAGCCAAGCTCCTGGTTAGCTACTCATGAGCTTCTAGGTGAGGTAAAAGGTGAGATTATTCAAAATCTTTGAGGTGAGCTTATATGCGAGCTACCAGATGAGCTCAAGGTGAGTTGGCAAGGTGAGCTCAAGGTGAGTTAGCAAGGTGAGCTATTAGGCAAGCTTCTAGGTGAGTTCCCAGGTGAGTTCCTAGGTGAGTTACTCAATGAGATCCTGGGCAAGCTAAACTTGAATTGATCGGCGAGCTCCCAGAAGAGATCCTAAGTGAGCTACTTAGTGAGCTATTTGGCGAGCTCCTATGTGAGCTACTAGGCAAGCTCCCAGGTGATCTACTTGGTGAGCTCCCATTTGAGGTCCCTGGTGAGCTACTCGGTGAGCTCATAAGAGAGCTCAAGTCAACCTACTTGGTGAGATCCTAGGTGAGCTGTTAGGTGAGCTCCAAGGAGAGTTATTAGGTGAGCTCCCAGGTGATCTATTTGGTGAGCTGCTTGACAAAATCGAGGTGAGCTACCAGAAGAGCTCAACGTGAGTTAGTAAGGTGAGCTCCTCTTCAAGCTCAATGTGAGTAGGCAAGGTGAGCTAATAGGAAAGCTCCCACGTGAGTTTTTTGGTGGGCTGATAGGTGAGCTCCCATGTGAGTTTCAGACTGACCTGCTTGATGAGCTCCCTGGTGAGCTCAAGTCGAGCTGCTCAGTGAGCTTCTAGTCGAGCTCAAGGTGAGATGGCAAGGTGACCTATCAGGTAAGCTCCCAGGTGAGTTTCTAGGTAAGCTCAAGTTGAGATGCTCAATGAGATTTTGGGAAAGCTACTTGCCTTGAGCTCCTAGTCAAGCTCCTAGGTGAGTTTCTCAGTGAGTTCCCATGTGAACTTAAAGGTGAGCTTATCGGTAATGTCTGAGGTGAGCTTACATGTGAGCTACTAGATGAGCTCAAGGTGAGTTGGCAAGGTGAGCTTTCAGGTGAGCTCGTAGGTGACTTACTCGACGAGCTCCTAGGTGAGCTCAACTCAAGCTGATCGCTAAGCTCCCAGAAGAGCTCCCAGGTGAAATACTTGCTGAGTTCTTTGGTGAGCTCTCAAGCAAGCTACTAGGTGAGCTCCCAAGTGAGCTACTTGACGAGCTCCCATGTGAGGTCCCTAGTGAGCTGCTCAGTGAGCTCACAAGTGAGCTCAAGTCAACCTACTTGATGAGCTACTCAGTGAGCTCCCAGGTGAACTCCCAGGTAAGCTACTTAACAAGCTACTCGATGAACTCCAAGGTGAGCTACTAGACAAGATTAAGGTGATTTGGTAAAGTGAGCTCCTCAGTGAGCTCAAGGAAAGCTGGCAATGCAAGTTTTGGGTGAGCTACCTAGGAACCTGCCTAATAGCTCACCTGGGAGCTCACTAAGAAGCTTGCTGAGTAGGTTGACTTAAGATCACTTCTGAGCTAACTTGTAAGATCATCGGGGACCTTACGTGGGAGCTCACTAATTAGCTCTCTTGGGAACTCACTTACCAAGTCACCTGGGAGCTTGATGTACAGCTCACCAAGTAACTCACCTAGGAGCTCTTCTAGGAACTCACCAATCAGCTTGAGTTGAGCTTGCCGTGGAGCTTTTCAATTAACTCACCCAGGAACTCACTTTGGTGCTCACTTAATATCTCTCCTTTCCAACTCACCTTGAGCTCACATTTAATCTCACCTCGGAGATTACAGACAATCTCACCTTTAAGCTCACTTGGGAGCTCACTGAGCAGCTCACCTAGGAGCTCACTTGGGAGCATGGCAAGTAGCTCACCTAGGAGATCATCGAGTAGCTCCACTTGAGCTTACTTGGAAACTCACCTGGTAGATCACCTAACACCTTACCTTGCCAGCTCAACTTGACCTCACCCAAGAGCTCACCGAGTAGATCTATTTTAGCTCACTCAGGAGCTTGTTAAGTACCTCACTTAAAAACTCACATAGGAGCTCACCTAGCGACTTACCTAGAAACTCTAATGAGAGCTCACCTAGAAGCTCACCTTGAGCTCACTAAGGAGATTACCTTGCTAACTCACCTTGAGCTCATCTGGTAGCTCAACTCAGAGTTTGTTGAGAAGCTCTCCAAGTAGCTCACCTAAGAGCTCACCAAGTAGCTCACTAAGTAGGTTGACTTCAGCTCACATGTGAGCTCACCAGGGAGCTCACCTAGGAGCTCACCAAGCATATCATCCAAGAGCTCACCGAATAGGTCTCCAAGTAGCTCACCTGGGATCTCTTCTGGGAGGTCATCGATCAGCTCAAGTTGAGCTCACCTGGGAGCTCATCTAGTAACACACCTAGGAACTCACATAGGAGCTCACCTGATAGCTCACCTTTGAAACTTGCCTTGAGCTTGCCTTGCCAACTCACCTTGAGCTTTCCTTGCCAACACACCTTGAGCTCATCTGGTAGCTCACATGTAAGCTCACCTCAGAGATTGCCAACTAGATTGCCTTTAAACTCACCTAGAAGCTCACCAAGTAGCTCATTAAGGTGCTGCGGTTGGGAACTCGGCAAGAAGCTCACCCGGGGTTCATCGAGAAGCTCACACGATAGCTCACCTTGAGGTCACCTGAGCAGCTTGACTTGAGCTCACCTGAGAACTCATCAAGCAGATCACTCGAAAACTCACATGGGATCTCACCTGATAGCTTATCTTGCTAACTCACATGGGAGCTAACCTTGCCAACTCACCTTGAGCTCACTTAGGAGCTCAACTTGAGCTCATCTGGTAGCTCATCTCAAAGTTTATCGAGTAGCTTGCCAGGTATCTCACCTTGGAGCTCGTGTGGGAGCTCAATGAGCATCTCGTCTAGTAGGTTGACTTGAGATCACTTGTGAGTTCACCGAGAAGCTCATCGGGGACCTCACTTGGGAGCTCACTAAATAGCTTGCCAAGTAGCTCATCTGAGAGCTCTTCTAGAAGGTTTTTCACCGATCAAGCTTTCGAGTTGAGCTCACCTGGGAGCTCATCAAGTAACTCACATGGAAATTCTCCTGGAAGCTCGCTTGATAGCTCACCAACTCACCTTGATCTTACCTCTCTAACTCACCTTGAGCTCACCTTTCCAACTCACCTAAGATATTACCAACAAGCTCACCTTTGAGCTAGCACAGGAGGTCTCAGGTAGCTCACCTTGGAGTTCAGTAAGTAACTCACATGGGAGCTTGTCAAGTAGATCAACTTGAGCTTTCCCAGAAACTCACTTATGAGCTCACCTGATAGCTTACCTTGCCAACTCACCTGGAGCTTGCATAGGAGCTCAGAGTAGCTTAGCAGAGCTATCCAAAGAGCTCGTAATGTCTGACTCACCCAAAAACACACATGGGAGCTCACTTAACATCATGCCTAAAAACACAAATGGGAGCTTTCCTTGCCATTTCACCTTGAGCTCATTGAAGATCTCACCTTGCCAACTCACTTTGAGCTCATTTGGTAGCTCACCTCAGATTTTGTCAAGTAGCTCACCAAGTACCTAACATGGGAGCTCACCGAGTGGCTCACCAAGTAGGATGACTTGAGCTCATTTGTGAGCTCCTTGTGAGCTCACCAAGTAGCTCACGAGGACCTCACCTGAGAGCTTGCCAAGTATCTCTCTTGGGAGCTTACATAGCAGGCTTCGACCGGGAGCTCACTAAATAGCTCACTAAGTAGCTCACCTAAGAGCACTTCTAAGAGCTCACCGATCAGCTCGAGTTGAGATCGACTAAGAGCTCATCGAGTAACCCACTCGGGAACTCACCTGGGAGCTCACTTGATAGCTCACCTTACCAACTCACCTTGAGCTCACCTTACCAACTCACCTTGAGCTCATTTGGTAGCTCACATGTAAGCTCACCTTAGAGATTACCGATAAGCTCACCTTTGAGCTCACTTGGGAGCTCACCAAGTAGCTCACCTAGGATCTTGGGTGGGAGCTCAGTAAGCTTCTCAACTTGAGCTTGCTCAGAAACTCACACAGGAGCTTGCACGAATGCTCACCTTACCAGCTCGCCTTGAGCTCACCTAGGATCTCACTGAGCATCTTGACTTGAGCTTTCTCTTAAGCCTACCAAGTAGCTCACTTGAAAATTCACATGGGAGCTCGCCTGAAAGATCACCCAGAAAATTTCATGGGAGCTCACTTGATAGCTCGCCTAAAAAATTACATGGAAGCTCACCTTCCCAACTCACCTTGAGCTCACTAAGGAGCTCACTTTTTCAACTCACCTTGAGCTCATCTAGTAGCTCACCTTGGAGTTTACTAAGCATCTCACCAAGTAGCTCACCTAAGAGCTCGTATAATAGCTCACTTGGGAGCTCACTGAGTAGCTTACTGAGTAGGTTGACTTAAGCTCACTTATGAGCTCACTGAGTAGCTTACCGGGGACCTTTCCTAGGAGCTTTCCAAGTAGCTCACTTTTAAGCTTACCTGGCAACTTTCTTGGGAGCTCACTGAATAACTTGCCAAGTAGCTCACCTAGGAGATCTTATGGGAGTTCACTGATCAGCTCGAGTAGAGCTCACCCAGGATCTTGTCAAGTAACTCACCTGGGAGCTTACCTTGTTAACTCACCTTGAGCTCACCTTGTAAAATTGCCTTGAGCTCATCTGGTAGCTAACACATATAAGCTCACCTAAGATATTTCTGAAAAGCTCACATGGGAGCTCACCGAGTAGCTCACCTAGGAGCTGATCGGAGTAACTCAACTTGAGCTTACCCAAAAAAATGCTTGGAAGATCACCTAATAGCTCACCTTGCTAGCTTTCCTTGAGCTCACTGGGAGCTTATCAAGTAGCTCACCAAGTAGGTCATTTAGGAGCTCTTACGGGAGCTTGCTAATCACCTCTAGTTGAGCTTGCCTAGAAGTTCATCGAGTAACTCACTTGGGAAATCACATGGGAGCTCACTGACTGACTCACCTTACCAACTCACCTTGAGCTCACCTTGTTAACTTGCCTTGAGCTCACCTTTCTAACTCACCTTTAGCTCATCTAGTAGCTCACATGTAAGTGACCTTAGAGATTTCCGACAAGCTCACATATAAACTCACCTAAGAGCTCGGCTAGGAGCTCGGTTAGAACTAACCTAGGAGCTTGTTAAGTTACTTGACTTGAGATTACCTAGAAACTCACTTGGGAGCTTGACTTGAGCTCACTGGAAGCTCGTTAAGTAGCTCACCCAAAAATTTGCATAGAATCTCACAAGTGACTCACCCGAAACTCACATGGGAGATTTTCTATCAGCTCACCTTACCATCTCACCTTGAGCTTGCTGAGGAGCTCACCTTTCCAACTCACCTTTAGCTTGTGTGGTATCTCACCTTGGAGTTCATCAAGAAGCTCGCTAAGTGGGTCACCTAGGAGCTTTCCTAATCTTGGCTCACACAGGAGCTCACCGGCGACTCACCAGTAGGTTTTCTTGAGCTTGCTTGTGAGCTCACCTAGTAACTTTTACTGAGGACCTTGCACTAGAGCTTGCCAAGTATCTCACTTGGGAGCTCACTAGCAGCTCACCTAGAAGGTCACCGAATAGCTTAAAAATTAGCACTCTTTAAGCTCTTAGGAAGCTCACCTATTAGCTAGAGTTGAGATCACCCGGGAGCTCATCGAGTAACTCACCTAGGAGCTCACTTAACATCTCACCTTGTTAACTCACCTTGAGCTCACCTTGCCAACTCACCTTGAGCTTACCTTTCTAACTCACCTTGAGCTCATCTGGTAGCTCACATGTAAGCTCACCTAGGAGCTTGGCAAGCTGACTCACCACTGGGCTTATTGAGCGGCTCGACTGAGCTTACAGAAACTCACCTTAGAGCTCACTTGATAACTTGCCTTACTAGCTTTCCTTGATCTTGCCTAGGAGCTCACCCGGGAGTTCACCAAGCAGCTTAACTTGATCTCTCCTTAGAGCTCGTCAAACAGCTCACTAAAAACTCACATGTGAGATCACATATGACTCACCCGAGAAACATGCATGGGAATTCACCTATCATCTCACCTTTCCAGCTCACCTTGAGCTGACTATGGAGCTCACATTGTCGACTCACCTTGAGATCATCTGGTAGCTCAGCTCAGAGTTCATCAAGTAGCTCACCAAGTAGCATGCCTGGAGCTCACCTAACAAATCACCTAGGAGCTCCCCAAGTAGCTTGCTTAGTAGGTTAACTTGAGCTCACTTGTGAGCTCACTAAGAAGCTCACCAGGGACCTCACTTGGGAGCTCACAAAGTAGCTCTCTTGGGACCTCACCAAATAGCTCGCATAGTAGGTTGACTTAAGCTCACTTGTGAGCTCACCAAGTAACTCGTTGGGGACCTCACCTTGGACCTCACCAAGTAGCTCACTTGGGAGCTTGCCTAGAAGCTTAGTTGGGAGCTCATCAAATAGCTCACAAAGTAGCTCACCTGGAAGTTCTTCTTGAAGCTCACCGATTACATCAAGTTGAGCTCACCTTACTAACTCACCTTGAGCTCACCTTACCAACTTGCCTTGAGCTCACCTTGCCAACTCACCTTGAGCTCATCCGATAGCTAGCATATAATCTCACCTCGAGAGATTTCTGACAAGCTCACCTTTGAGCTTTCCTGGGAGCTCATTGAGTAGCTCACCTAGGATCTCGGCTTGGAGCTCGACAAACAACTTGCCTAGGAGCTCATAGAGTAGCTAAACTTGATTTTTCTAGAAAACTCACCTGAGAGCTCACCTGATATCTCACCTTTTCAGCTTACCTTGAGCTCACCTAGGAGCTCACCCTGATGAGCTGACTTGAGCTCACTGGGCTCAGCTGTCAAGTAACTCACTGAAAACTCACATAGGAGCTCACCTTACAACTTGCCTTGCTAACTCGCATGGAAGCTTGCCTATCACCTCACCAAACAAGCTCAAGGAAAATTGTCAAGGTGAGGTCCTTAGTGAACTCATGGTGAGCTAGTAAGGAAAGTTTCTAGGTGAGCTATAAGGTGAGCACCCATGTGAGTTTTTAGATGAGCTACTTGACAAGTTCCCAGTGAGCTCATGTAGAGCTACTCGGCGAGCTCTTTGGGTGAGATCAAGGTGAGATTTTTAGGTGAGCTATCGGGTTATCTCCCATGTGAGTTTTGGGAAAGCTCAAGTCGAGCTACTCGATAGGCTCCTGTGTGAGCTACTTACCGAGCTCCTAGGTGAGCTCAATGAGCTCACTGGTTAGCTTCAGGTGAGCCCAAAGTTGAGCTTATTAGAAATCTCTAAGGTGAGCTTACATGTGAGCTACTTGGATGAGCTCAAGATGATTTGGCAAGGTCGGCTCAAGGCAAGTTGGCAAGGTGAGCTCGGGTCGGGTGAGTTCCTAGGTGAGTTACTTGATGAGCTCCTAGGTAAGCTCAACTCAAGCCAGATCAGAGAGCTCCTAGAAGAGCTCCTAGGTGAGCTACTTCACAAGCTATTCGGCAAGCTCCTAGGTGAGCTACTAGGTGAGCTACTTGGTGAGTTCCCATACAAGGTCCCCTACTTGGTGAGCTCCCAAGTAAGTTGTTAGGTGAGCTCCCGGTGAGCTTACGTGGCAGAGCTACTTGGTGAGATGTTTGACAAACTCAGGAGAGCTACTGAAGATGAGATCAAGGTGAGTTGGTAAGGTGAGCTCCTCAGCAAGATCAAGGAAAGCTGACAAGGTGAGTTAATAGGTGAGCTCCCATGTGAGTTGGAAAGTCAAGCTATTAGGTGAGCTCCCATGTGAGTTTTTAGGTGAGCTGCTTCGTGAGCTCACAGGAGAGCTCTAGTTGAGCTACTTAAGGAGCTCTGGGTGAGCTCAAGGTGAGTTAGCAAGGTGAGCTTTCAGGTGAGCTCCCAAGTGAGTTTTCAGGTAAGCTCAACTCGATGCTCAACGAGCTCCTCGTGATTCTGTTTCTGAGCCCCCACAGGCTCCTAGGTGATATTCTCACTGAGCTCTTAGGTGATCTCAAAGGCAAGCTTGTTGGTAATCTCGAGGTAAGCTTGTATGCTAGCCACTTGATGAGCTCAAGACAAGTTGGCAAGGTGAGCTCAAGGTGAGTTGGCAAGGAGAGCTGTTAAGTGATCTCCTAAGGTGAGTTCCTGCAGGTGAGTTACTTGATGAGCTCCCGGGTAAGCTCAATTCAAGCTGATCGGTGACCTCTAGAAGAGTTCCCATGTGAGCTACCGGTGAGCTATTCCATGAGCTCCTAGGTGAGTTGTTAGGCTAGCTCGCTGGTGAGCTACTTGGTGAGCCCCATGCAAGGTCTGCGGTGAGCTACTCGTGACAAGCTCACAAGTGAGCTCAAGTTAAACTACTTGGTAAGCTACTCGGTGACCTTCTAGGTGAGTGTTAGGTGAGCTCCTAGGTTGAGCTACTTGGCAGCTACTCGATGAACTACTGAGGTGAGCTACTAGATGAGCTCAAGGCAAGTTAGCAAGTGAGCTCCTCGGTGAGCTAAGGTAAGTTAGCGAAGATGAGTTGGTAAGGTGAGTTGACAGGTGACCTCCATGCAAGTTTCTTGGTGAGCTATTAGGCAAGTGCCCATGTGAGTTCTCGAGGAGTTACTTGATGAGCTCCTGGGTGAGCTCAAGTCGAGTTGCTCGGTGAGCTCCTAGAAGAGCTTCTAGGCAAGCTACTTAGTGAGCTATTCGGTGAGCTTCTAGGAGAGTTACTAGGTGATCTCCCAAGTGAGCTACTTAGCAAGGTCTTAGGTGAGGTCCCCAAAAATCTACTCGATGAGCTCACAATCAAGTTCAATTAAACCTACTTAGTGAGCTACTGGTGAGCTCCCAGACAACCTGTTAGGTGAGCTCCCATGTGAGCTTCTCAAGGAACTTTGAGGTAAGATACAAGACGAGCTCAAGGTGAGTTTGAAAGGTGAGCTCCTTAACAAACTCAAGGTGAGATGGTAAGTTGAGCTGATAGGTGAGCTCACATAAAAGTTTTTAGGTGAGTTGATTAACGAGCTCCCGGGTGAGTTCAAGTCGAGTTACTCGGTGAATTCTGGTGAAGCTACTTGCAAGAGAACCAAGTTGAGCTCCTAGGTGAGCTACTCTTTGAGCTCCCATGTGAGCTCAAATGTAAGCTTACCAGAAATCTTTGAGGTGAGCTTACATGTGAGCTAGTAGATGAGCTTAATTTGAATTTGTAAGGTGAGCTCAGGTGAGTTGACAAGGTGAGCTCAAGGTGAGTTGGTAAGGTAAGCTGTCAGGTGAGTTCCCAAGTAAGTTACTCGACGAGCTCCTAGGTGAGCTCAACTCGAGCTAATTGGAAAGCTCCTAAAAGAGCTACTTAGTGAGTTGTTTGGTGAGCTCCCGTGTGAGCTATTTGGTGAGCTCCCAGGTAAGGTCCCTGGTGAGCTTCTTGACAAGGTCCTAGGTGAGTGTTTTCCAAGCTCCAAGTTGAGCTCGTAGGTGAGCTACTCTATGAGCTCCCATGTGAGCTCAAGGTGAGCTTATTGCTAATCTCAGGTGAGCTTACATGTGAGCTATAAGATGAAGCTCAACCACCGTGAGTTGGTAAGGTGATCTCAAAGGCTAGTTAGCAAGGTGAGCTTGAAAGAGTGAGTTGGTAAGGTGAAGTATCGGAGTGAGCTCTCAAGGTGAGTTCCTAGTTGAGTTACTCATGAGCTCTAGGTGAGCTTAACTCTCGAGGTGATCGGTGAGCTCCTAGAAGAGCTCTCAGGTGAGCTACTTGGCAAGCTGTTCGGTGAGCTACCAGGTGAGTTCCTAGATGAGATCCTAAGTGAGCTGCTTGGTGAGCTCCCTGGGTGAGGTCCCCTGTGAGCTTCTTGGTGAGCTCAAGCAAGCTCAAGTCGACCTGCTCGGTGAGCTACTTGGTTATCTACTCGATGAGCTCTAGGTGAGTTGTTAAGTGAGCTCCGAGGTGAGCTGTTAGGTGAGCTCCTAGGTGAACTACTTAGGCATGAGCTACTATGACAAAATCGGGGTGAGAAACTAGAAGATTTCAAGGTGAGTTAGCAAGGTGAGCTCCTCAGCAAGCTCAAAGGTGAGCTGATAGGTGAGATCTATCCCAGAGGTTGGAAAGGTGAGTTGTGAGGTGAGCTCTTGTGTGAGTTTTTCAGTGAGTCTGCTTGACAGAGCTCCCAGTGAGCTCACTTCTGGCAAGTCACAGCTTGCTGGTGAGCTCTAGATGAGCTAAAGTGAGCTGTTGGGTGATCTCCCGGGTGAGTTTCTGGTAAGCTCAAGTCAAGCTCTTGACGAGCTCTGGGTGAGCTATTCTTTGGAGGCTCCTATCCAAGCTCCTGGGTGAAGCTGCTCGATGAGCTCAGGGTGAGCTGAAGGTGAGCATGTGATAATCTCAAGTGAGCTTACATGTGAGCTAGGATAGATGAGGTTAAGATGAGTTCGTCAAGGAAAGCTCAAGGTGAGTTGGCACGGTGATCTTTCCCAGGTGAGTTGGCATTAATGTGAGCTCATGAAAGTGAGCTCCCAAGAGGTTACTCCTTGACAAGCTCTCCGAGTGAGCTTTCTCAGGCTCAAGTTGATCGGTGAGTTCATGAAGAGCTCAGGGGTGAGCTACTTGGTGAGCTATTTGGTGAGCTCCGGAGTGAAATGCTAACTAGGTGAGCTCCTTTAGGTAAGCTCTTAGTGAGACACACCAGGTGTGAGGTCTTTGGTGAGCTAGTTCGCGGAGGCTCAAGGTTAAGCTCAAGTCAACCAACTCGGTGGTTGCTCAAAGTGAGTTCGTGGGGAGTGTTAAGTGAGCTCCCATATGAGCTACTTGATGAGATACTCGATGAACTCGAGGTAAGTCTACTAGATGAGCCCTTGGTGAGGCTCTTGGGAAAGCTCAAGTTTAGTGCTGCCATTGTGACATGACTCCTGGTGAGCTCAAGGTGAGCTAGCAAGTGAGGGTTGTTAGGTGAAGCACCTGGGTAATTTTCTAGGAAAGATCGTGAAGTCCAAGCTTCTCAATGAGATCCTGGTGAGCTTTGCTTGCTGTGAGCTCCTAGCCAAGCTCCTAGTGAGCTACTGAAGAGAGCTCCCAGGAGTTCAGGAAATCTTGGCTCAGTAATCCCCTTGAGGTGAGCTTACATGTATGAGCTACCAGATGAGCACAAGGTGAGTTGGCAAGGTGAGCTCAGTTGAGAGTTAGCAAGGTGAGCTCAAGGTGAGCTGGTGGGTGAGTTACCAAGTGAGCTCCCACATGCAGGTTCACGGGTGAGTTACACGGTGAGCTCTCCCAGTGGGTGATCTCAACTTGAGCTAATTGGTGAGCTCCATAAGAGCTCTCGGTGAGCTACTTGGTGATCCATTTAGTGAGCTGATCAGGTGAGGTCTAAAGTGAGTCTGGTGAGATCCACAGGAGAGGTCCCCTGGTGAGCTCAAGTTAACCCTCTTGGATGAGCTTCTCAGTTAGCTCCCGGTGAGCTATCAGAGAGATCCATATGAGATTTCTTGGAGAGATGCATGATGAACTCGAGAGTGAACTGGCTAGATGAGCTCAAGGTGAGTTGGCACAGAGTGAGCTCCCATGTGAGTTAGCAAAAAGTGAGTTATCGAGGCAGCTCCCTTTCAAGTTTCTAAGGATGATCTTGATGAGTTCTTGGGAGAGCTCAAGTCTAGATACTTAGGTGAGTTATTAGGTGAGCTCCCACGGTGAGTTTAGGGGTGAGCTGCAATTGTGAAGCTCCTAAGAAGGTCAAAGGTGAGATTATCGAGTGAGGTCAGGTGAGATTACATGTGAGCTTAACTCTAGATGAGCTCAAGGTAGTGAGCTGAAGGTGAAGCTCAATGTGATTTAGAAAATGTGAACTGCCATGTGAGAGTCCCGGAGCGAGTTCCCTAAGGAGCTGAGTTACTCAATGAGCTCCCAAGCGACCTAAGCTTAACTCAAAGGTGAAATCGGTGAGCTCCCGTGAAGAGGCTCCTGAAGCTACCTTCTTAGCTAGTTATATGGTGAGCTACTAGGCAAGCTCCCAAGTGAGTCCTCTTGGTGACCTCTCGGGTGAGGTCCATGGTGAGCTATTTCGGTGAGGCTCAAGTCGACCGGCTTTGTGGCTACTTAGTGAGCTCCCAGGTAAGCTATTAGAGGCAGCTCCCAGGTGAGCTACTTGGCAAGCTCCTCGAAGGAAATGCCAAAGTGAGCTTCCCGGATGAGACTTTAGGGTGAGCTCCAGGCAGCTACTTGATGAGCTCGAGGTGAGC